>CAMZMU010000033.1:60681639-61028314 GCA_947311845.1 Poa pratensis | reverse complement strand
ACCAAGGGTAATACTGACTTAACTTCATTTGCTTTCTTCCTCTGTTAACCGAGTCATCTATCCGAGTTAACTGTTTGCATGCTTTATGCAGTGATGTCCTCATCACCGCGCAGACTCATTCATCCATTTCTTCTCCTATTCCTCCACCGATTCGGCTCGGAGAACCAGTCTCCTGAAAGGTTATCCACTTCTCAGCAATGCGTGTCCACAACTGCCAATATTCCCAACCGACTCCATCAGAGCCGGTTATGACTTGGAGAGTGAGGAAACCTCGGCTCCAATCCGAGATTCAAGTTGGCCACGCCCTCTCAAGGAGCTGGAGAAGGAAAAGGCCAAGACATCGGCTACGTCCTTGCCTAAGCCGGATCCTCCCTACTCCCGCAGCGCAAACCCTGCTGAATCAAGAAGCAGAAGAAGAAAAAGCAGAAGCAGCAACAGCAACAGCAAGTTTCCGAGAAGCAGCACAAGGAGCCACATCCGAAGCAGACTCGGGTGCGTCACCGCAACCCAAGCCGACTCAAGGTGCCTCTGGCACACCTCCAACCACCTCGGATAAGCAGGTGGTTGCTAGCAAGAAGGTTTCTGCCGCCCCATCAGCGATTCGATTCGGCCAGTCCCTGTCGAATCCCCGCCTCCGAGCAGCGATAAGCTCGAGTCCGCCAAGCAATTCATTGAAGCTTGGAATGATGCTGACCTCGCCAAAGATTTTTCTACTTCAGCGCCACATCCGGCTGGGCCTAGTCGGATGTTTCAATCATTACACTCTGTACAGACCTCGGTCACTGAAGCTAACCGGGTGTTTGAGGTAAATTTTTCCGAATCTTGCTTTTATTTAACATGATCAAACAGTACTATACCCAGTCCCCGAGATTCGGGTCGAACGACTGATACTCCTCCGAGTAAAAGTCATTCGGCTTGAATCTCTAAAAAACTTATCATGAATGTTGCCGTAACCGAGGACACCGTGGGACTTCCAGTCCCGAGTCTCTTTTCCAACTGATTCGGTTAATCTCGGGCCAGTCCCCGAGATTCTTTTGACGCCATTTGCCTGTTTTCTTTCAGGAAACCATGACCGCTCGCGGCAAGCTCTTTAAGCAGCTCGCCATCAGCATCAGAAGCTCCAAACTTCCTTCGTGGGCTCTGTCTTGAAATGGACAAGAAAGAAGAAGAGCACAAGCGCGCTTTATCCGAGGAAAAATCAGAGGTGACTCGGCTCCAGCGAGAGCTTGACCGAGTTGAAAAAGTGAAGAACAAGGTTAAAGGAGAGCGGGATACGCTGAAGCGTGAAAAAGACACAATCCAGAAGGAGCGGGATACTTTCAAAGCCGGACTTGCGGAGCGGGCCAAACTGGACAAGCAAATTCAAACGAACATTGCCGAATCTGAAGCCGAAGTCAAAGCGGCTAAAGAAGAACTGAGTGCTCACAAAGCGGCCAGTGCGAAATGGCTTGCTGCACTTGCTAGCCTTAAATGACATGGATCGTAAGTTCACCGAATCTCCTCTTTTCTTTCTGCTCTTAACCAATACATATGCTTGTGTTCCTTCTCGCTGAACTCAGTATTAGCTTATTTGTTTGTAGGAGAGTTTACAGCATCCGGCTTCAAGCCGCCAAGGCTGTGAGAAACGCCCGAGCTGAGAGAGCTAAATTAACCGAGGCTCCCTACCAGAGACATGGGACATCGAAGATCATATTACAGCACTTAAGGCTCGGATTGCTCCTTTGAAGGATTCCCATATTGGTCTGCTCAATGCAAGTCTCAAGGCTCACCGAATCTTGTTTCCTGAAGCGCGGCAAGTTGTGCCTGTGGAGGAGCTGATCCGAGACCTGGATCAAGCAATGACCCGGTTACAGCAGTGGAGGTCTTCGTCCGCCCGCGCTGGCTGACGCAGCTTTGCTATTCATCATGTCCTGGTATGAGCTAATTGATCTTGCCAAAGTGCGCTCATTTCGCGAGGGTTCTCCGTGGGCTACAGACCCTACCCGGATCAAGATCCGTGAAGAAGCCGCCAACTTCATGGCCGAATTTGCACGCACCAAGCATCTTGATCTGGAGGCTCCGGTCTACTCGGATGGAGAAGAAACTGAAGAGGAATCGGACGACGCCTCCGCTGAAGAATACGCCGATTCTGAGGGCGAGTCTGATGATTCGGCTAACTCTGCCGAACACGCTCCTATCAAGATCCCAGCTTCTGACTCGGCTAAGAATACCGAAGCAACTCCGCCCAGACTTCGGAGATACCAGCAACTGATTCGGCAGAGCTAAACAAGCTTCAGCTGATCCGGATACCTCCGAATCCGCCCAGCCTTCAAGCTCTCCACGCAAGGTTACCCCTGAAGTTCCTCCATCTGAGCCATCCTTGCAACCGAGCCCCCTGCAACCGAATCTACTCCAACCGAACGAAGCTCCTGTAACCGAGGCTCGCGCGCCCGAGGTTCCTTCAACCAAAGCTCCTGCCACCGAACCTGCTACAACCGAGTCTGCTGCTTCCTGAAGTAACTTAGTGAAAAAACGTTAAATCCCCGGTATGCCGGGAGCAGATGTAATAGACTATTTTAAGTTCTTTCGAGACTACTTTAAATTTGCTTAACATGATCCGGACGAGGTTTATGTTGGATCATTTTAAACCGAGTCCCCGAGTCTGTTTTCTTGTTTACTATTTTTGCCGAATCTCTGCTCTTGTCTACCTTTTAGGTGTTTGACAGTCGAGTCACAAGATAGGAATCATAGCATACAATACTTGAAACATGCGAGTTGTGGTTTAGAATCATTCAACATAAACGAAAAATAAATAACAGGGGTTAGTAAACGACATGTGCCGAATCGGTTTTGGACCGAGTCCCCGAGTCCATTTTCATGTTTCCCACATTCCTCATCTCTGCTCTTGACTACCATTTTGGTGTTTGTCAGTCGAGTCACGAGATCAACAACACAACATACATTACTTGAATTTTGGGACGAGGTTCAAAGCAATTCGGCACACGAACGGTATGGACAAAACAGTAATAAAAACACATGCATGAGTACGAAGCAGTCCCCGAGTCCAGACTCGGATTGCTGCAACTTCATTTATGATAAACTGAAATACATACATTGCGCCCCTTAGAGTAAAAGGGTCGAAGCAGAGCTACATTCCAGGTCTCTTAGTTTCTTGTCCGGGTCTATCCAGGCCATCCTTCCTTGGTTCCTGTGCATCTACAAGGTAGTACGAGTCATTGTGCATAGCCCTGCTCACAATGAAAGGTCCCTCCCATGGAGGTGACAACTTGTGTCGGCCTTTGCTGCGCTGCACCAGCCTTAGCACAAGATCACCCTCATGAAACACTCGAGGGCTGATCTTTCGACTATGATATCGTCGGAGATTCTGCTGGTATATTGCTGTCCGAGATAGAGCCAATTCTCTTGCTTCCTCTAGCAGATCCACTGCATCTTCCCGAGCCTCTTTTGCCTCGGTTTCAGTATACATTGCCACCCTTGGTGCATCATGTTCTATGTCTGTGGGTAGCACAGCTTCTGCCCCATAAACCAGAAAAAATGGCGTATAGCCAGTTGACCGATTCGGCGTGGTCCTTAGACCCCACAGTACTGATGGTATCTCGTCTATCCAGCATCCCGGAGTTTTCAGCAATGGTTCAATGAGACGAGCCTTGATGCCGGCCAACACCAGGGCATTTGATCTTTCCACTTGCCCATTAGACTCCGGATGTGCCACCGAGGCTATATCTAGCCGGATTCCCTTATTCATGCAAAACCGAGCAAACTCTCCGACAGCAAAGTTTGTGCCGTTATCCGAGATGATGCTATGAGGGTATCCGTATCTCAAAATAATTTCTTTCAGAAAGTTACAGCCGAACGACCATCTCCACTTTCCGGATTGGTTTCACCTCTATCCACTTGGTGAATTTCCACCATCACCAGCATATGTGTCATGTTACCCCTAGCCGGCTTGAAATCTCCCACCATATCCAAACACCACACAGCAAATGGCCAAGTGATAGGAATTGTTTCAGTGCCGATGCGGGTAAGTGTGTCTGCTTGGCAAACCTTTGGCATCCTTCACATTTTCGGACTATGTCCTCTGCATCCGCGTGAGCAGTGGGCCAGTAAAATCCATGCCGGAATACCTTAGCCACCAGGGCTCTTGTACTGCAATGATGTCCACATTCTCCTTGATGTATCTCAGGAGCATCTCCTTGCCCTCGGCTGGCTCCACACAACGCTGTAGCACCTCGGTTGCACTCCTCTTGTATAACTCCTTGTTGATGATGGTGTAAGCCTTGGACCTCCTCTGCACTCGCCTAGCTTCGGTTTCATCATTGGCAAACTCCCCTCCGACATGAACTTCATGATTTCTTCAGCCCATTCCGGTACTGGATGCAAAGGGAATAAGTGCTCATCTACTTCCACTGGTTCGGCCGCCATTATTTCTTCTATCAGCTTCTGCCCATTCCCTAAGATTCGGTTATCACCACCTTCTTCTCTGCTCCTCTTTCCTAAGATCCGGTTAGCAGTCCCCGGGTCTCGCCATGCAGTCCCCGGGTCTTCCCCAATGTACCCGACATCAACATTCATAGGGACAGCCTCAGATTCTTGCTGGGATAAAAATTCTCGGATAAAAATTGACTCAGAATCGGCGAAGGTTTGATTGAAGGGACCCTTAGGTGATTCAAGGATATCCCGGGTGGAATTGCATCCCTAGACGACCCGAGTTTTGACAGGACATCAGCAGCTTCGTTCTCCAACCGAGGTATGTGCTTGTACTCGCAGCCTTCAAAAAATCCTGAAATTTTCTGGACATGAAACCGATACAGTGCCATATTGGCATCAAGAGCATCCCAATTTCCAGAAGATTGCTGCACAACTAAATCCGAATCACCAAAACATTCTATTCGGCGGATGCCGATGTCCCTAGCCACATTAAGCCCATGGATCAGTGCCTCATATTCGGCCACATTGTTTGATGCTGAGAAATGAATCTGCAACACATATCGCAATTGATCTTGCTTCGGTGACGTGAGTACCACCCCAGCACCTAATCCGATTTTGGTTTTGGAGCCATCAAAGTGCAACTTCCAGTAATTGTAATCCGGCTTGGGTGGTCATACTGCATCTCGGCCCAGTCACAAAGGAAATCTGGTAAAGCCTGAGACTTGATAGCATCCCTTCTCTCATAATGCGGGGTGTAAGGAGATACTTCTATTGCCCATTGGCAACCCCCAGTCGCATCTTTGCACCCAATGATTCCGCGATTGGAGCTTCACATACCACGGTAATCGGGTGTTCTTGGAAATAATGTTTCAACTTTTTGGCCGCCAGGTATACACCGTATGTCATCTTCTGGTAGTGAGGATAATTTTGCTTTGAGGTTGAGATCACCTCACTTAAATAGTACACCGGTCTCTGCACGATTTACCCTCCTCTTCTCGCTCTACCACTATGACCACACTTACGACCCGGTTAGTGGCCGCAATGTAAAGTAGCATTGGCTCATTCGGCAAAGGTGACGCCAGAATTGGTGCAGTGGACAACATCTTTTTTAATTCGTTGAAAGCCGAATCTGCCTGCGGGGTCCACGTGAACCCGGTGCTCTTTTTCATCAACTGATACAAGGGCAAGGCTTTTTCTCCTAGCCGACTCACAAACCGACTCAACGAGGCTAAACACCCTGAATTTTTGTACATCTTTTAGACATTTAGGCAATTTCATTCTTTCTATGGCTCGGATCTTAGCCGGATTCACCTCAATACCTCGGCTCGATACAAGGAAACCGAGCAACTTTCCAGCCGGGACACCAAAGGTGCATTTATCCGGATTCAATTTCAACCGATATTTTCTCAAGTTCACAAATGTTTCCTCGAGATCCTCGAGGAGAGTGTGTTTTTCTTTAGTTTTGATGACGATATCATCGACATACACCTGCACATTTTGCCCATTTGGGAGTGTAAGCATTTCTGCATACATCTCTGATAAGTTGCACCGGCATTTCTCAAACCGAAACACATGACACGATAGCAATACGCCCCGTACGGGGTAATAAAAGCAGTCTTTATTTGATCTTTAGGGTTCAGTGGTATCTGGTGAAAACCAGAGTACGCATCAATAAAAGACAACAACTCACACCCAGCAGTAGAATCGATCACTTGATCAATCCGAGGTAAAGGAAATGGATCCTTCGGGCACGCCTTGTTTAGGTTGGTGAAATCGATGCACATGCGCCACACCTTGACCACCGCTGGTTCGTCCTTCTTCTTCTCTACCAGAACCGGATTGGATATCCAGTCTGGATGCAACACCTCCATAATGAATCCGGCTGCAAGCAACTTAGCCAGCTCATCAGCACCACTTTTCTTCGATCATCTGAGAGACGCCGAGTCGGTTGCCTCACCGGTTTTACATCCGGCCTGACAAATAAAGAGTGCTCTGCCAACTCCCTCGGAACACCAGGCAGGTCCTTAGCCGACCATGCAAAGATATCCCGATTCTCACGGAGGAAGTGACAGAGCGCGCTTTCCTATTTCTCATCCAGCCCGGCACCAATGATGGCCATGCGCTCCGGGTTCTCCGGGTCAATGGGATCTTCTTTGTCTCCTTGGGCATCTCAAATGTTGCACCTCCATCCGGATTGGTCATAGCCAGCACACCGAGCTGAGCTGACTTCGCCATTGCCACCACCTCATGCATCTTGCTCTTCTCAGCTTGGATCACCAATGATTCGGCTAAGGTGGAACCGATCGTGGCACACTGTATGGCCTTCTTGTAATCTCCCGCAACAGTGATAATACCATTCGGGCCTGGCATCTTTATCTTGAGGTAGGCCACATGGGTGGATATCATGAACTTGGCTAACGCAGGCCGGCCAAGTAGAGCATGGTATGGGCTCTCCAAATCTACCACCTCGAACTCGAGACTTTCAAGCCGGTGATTGTCCTTGGTACCAAACAGCACATCTACCCAGATCTTACCCATTGGGGAACAAGACACCCCGGGTACTATACCATGGAAGGTACAACTGCTCTGCTGCAACTGATTCGGCGAAATACCCAACTTGACCATTGTGTCCCGATACATGATGTTTATGGCACTGCCATTGTCAATCAAGACTCGGCTAAACCTCACGTTAAGCTTGGGTCCACCAAAGTCGGATCCACCACAGTGCATAGTTTCCTGGACTTGGCATAATTCTGGGGTTATCAGCCCTGCTCCAAGTGATCTCCTGCTCGGACCAATTCAGGTATTTTGGGACTGCTGGTATGACTGCATTCACCTCCTTCGCCCTTCGCAGCTGACTTTTCTTGTCAGTTGGCTCGGTCACAAAAACCACATAACTTTGATGAGCCTCCTTGTACTCATTACCGGGGTATCCACCTTGCCGACTCGGACCAGCACCATTGTCATTGCCTCCCATGTTTACCAGGTTAACCGGCTTTGTGGCTGCCGGTCTTGGAGCTCCTGCGTTCACCGGGATTGTATTGGCTCCGGTTAAAGGCATATTCGGCCTGAAATTCGGTCTAGGAGCACCTCTCTGAGGTGGTCCTCTCTGACCCTCCGCCTGAATGCGATGATGCCAGCTACAATTCCGAGTTGAATGATTGGCCGGCTTGCGTGGGTCTGTTGTGTGATAACAGCAAGGCCCGTCCAATCTTGCCTCAAAGGTTAGAGGAGGACTCGATCCATCCCACACTTCTTTGGCCAGGCACCTTGATTCGGCCTCCAAGCTGGACCCTCAGTCTTTTGTCTCTGACCATCTCCTGCTCCAGGATGGTCCATATTCACTGCAGCACCTGATCTGAACCGTATCTATAATCCGGATCTCTTCTTTTGTAACCGAATTCATGTCGGTCATTGGGCCTCAATGGTCCTACTCGGTTATTAACCGGTTGCCTCCTGCTTGTTCCCACTGCATCCAATGCGGGCTGTGTCGGATCACCAAGCATACGTATCTGCTATCCGGATCGTTTCCGCCAGTGTCTTGGGCATATCCCTCTGGAGCTTCTGCCAGAGCGGGGTGCCATGTCGGCAACCCTGCGCAAACCAAGAAATCGCCTGCTCCTCCACGACACCTTCGCAAGAGTTGCGAATGTTGCTCCACCGAGTTAAGAATTCTCGGTCTGTTTCCCGTTCTTCCTGCTTGCACGCAGCCAGGAGCTGAGGTCGGTTAGGCCTCTTGTAGGTGCTGGAGAAATTACTGTAAAATGCCTCCTCCAAGTCCATCCAAGAGTTGATACTACCCGGCGGTAAGTTGTTCAGCCAAATCCGGGCTGGCCCTTCCAACATGTGCGGGAGATACCGGACCGCCCATCGGCGATTGCCCCCCGCAATGTGCACTGATGATACATAGTCTATCAGCCAATCTTGTGGCTTTGTGTTGCCATTATATGGCTTTGTGCTTCGGCCAAGCTGAAATAACGGCACACTCGGCTCGTTCATGATCCGAGGTCCAAAACATGGAGGACCCGGTGGGCCTTGCTCTTCTAGCTTCTCGGACTGGTAAATTCTATCCAACTTGAGACGCTGATCATCGGATCCAATGCCCGAGGTCCCAGTCTTGATGCAAGTGCATTATCATACGTCTGGTATCCGGCTCGCGCCATAGCCGAATTTCCGTCATCATAGCGGTAACCCGCCTGGCCACCACCTTGCTGTTGCGCTCGCACAATCACTTGCTGCCCAGGAGGACGAGGTGGTTGACCTCGGCCAGCCGAATTGCCCCTTCCAGCTCCCGGGTAACCTCGTCCACCACTGTTTCTACTTTGGCCACCTCTTCCTTGAGCGGCTAGCTGCTTGCCGGCATACTCAGCATCATAGGTCTGCAGCTGCTTGCTCTTACCCGAGTTCACGCTCTGGGCCCGGTCAACTCCGACGTGCGGGGATGACGCCTGCCCCTTGGATCTCTGGCTAACAGCCTTAACCGACACTACTACCGAGAAACACCTGCATCCGGATTAGCTTTCCGGTAAGCCTCATTCTGCCGGTTACACACATCTACTAGCTCATTGACTCTCTCTGCCTGCTTCCGCCAAGCGTCCCCGGTTAGTGTGCTCAACTCGGCTCGCGCTGCCGCTGCAGCCCTAAGATTCTTAGCCGGGGAGCTATACACCGGCTTGCCTGTGCCAGATCTATGACTAGTAGCCTTACTGAGCTCGATCCTGCAGCTCTAGCTAACTCGTCATTGAGGTCCTTACCCCGGTTACGCAACTCGGCTTTCTTGCGTGAGCGATGCACTACAGGAGTAAAGCCATCGGTGATACCATTGGCAGCATTGTACTCTCTCATATCTCTATCAAAGGCTTGCCTAGACTCCACCACTAACCGGGCTTCTTTTTGCAACCTCAGGCGCTCTGCCTCTAGCTGAGCTACAGTGAGCTCTACATCTGCCCCAGGTGCCACTGGCCGAGATAGCTTCTCCAGGACATCCTCTAAGGGAGCCTCCCTACTTGACATGCCAAGCGGGCCAACCGGATCTGGTCTCTCCTTTGGGAACTTAGCTGTCCGAGTCGGCTTGCCAACCGGATCAACTGGCGTGGCCAGCTCCTCGGGCATGCTTTTGCTGGCATCTCCTTTGCCAGCTGCTGCACTTGGCCCGGTCATCATCACCTCCACGCTACTCCCGGGGCGAGCGCTACGCCGTCCGAGAGCTGCGCGGAAAGAGGGAGGATCCTCAGCCACGAGCACCTGCGCCGGGTACTCGCGGACAGGCTCGGTGGCGACGTAGGTGACGAAGCTGCCGAGCGTCATGAGGAAGCCGTCAGCGGGGAAGGGCTTGTTGGCGAAGCACCCCGCGTTGTCGCTGATGAAGTTGAACTCGCCGATCTTGCAAACGAGCCCAGAGAGGACCCGCTCGCCGGAGCCAGCGACGGTGCCCGTCCGGAAGGAAACCCCAGCCAACGCCACTGCTTGCCCCACGGTGGGCGCCAACTGTCGTGGTGGTGTCACGGCAGATGCCATAGGATGGCTTAAGTTGTGGGCTCGCTAGGACGTTGGGGGATCCGGGGAGGGTTTGCGCGCTCACGAAGCACGCATGGAGAACAACCAAGAACTCGCAAGAACAAGCAGAACCAAGAAGAAGCAAAGAACACCACGATGTACCCTGCTTCGGGGCCCTCTTGTGGAGGTAACACCCCTACTGCAGCACTAGCCTACTCTCTTTATATCTCAAGTGTTTACAAGTACAGAGTGCTCCTTGAGCTGTATGAAGAACAATGGTGGGAGCTCTAGGAAGAAGATGGAGCTTGGGGAAATGATGCTCTCGTGGTCGTCCCTCGTACTGGAGGATGTGGTAGCTTACTTATACACTAACCGAATTACCATTTTGCCCCTGGCTGGAAGTGATAATGGCATGGACAAGAGGAACAGGACAAGCCTCTGCCCCCTGTCATCCAACGGCCGGACTGTCAGGCCTATCTTGCCTTTCGGGCAATGGCAGCTGTAGCCCATCGGGTCTCGGTCATATCCTCTTTCCCGAATTGGCCGGGTCAGCTCCTAGGTCGCTGCGCTCCCAGGAATCCCGTGACCTGACCTGGCCGTCAAGTCCCTAGCAGGCCTATCTTGCCACTTTGGGCAATGGCAGGCGTAGCCCCCGGGTCTCGGTCATATCCTCTTTCCCGAATTGGCCAAGTCAGCGCCTAGGGCCTTGCGACCCGGAAAACCTGCGACTTGATCCGGCTGTCTTCTCAGCCTCTGGCAGGAGACCTGCAGACCCGTGAACCTTTCTGACATTACTTGGCCCTTGTGCAATATCCGGATTACCTTATCCGGGTCCTTCCTGACCAACCCGGCTAACTTAACCGGTTTCCTTCCTCTGATTCGGTTAAGCTTTACCGGATCCTCTCTGGCATCTTCTCGTACTTTAGTTTGATCAAGTGCTAACCGACTCTCACGAGAGATCCGGCCCAAGTGACCCGGCTATATGTTGATCCGGCTAGCTCTTTGCAACACTTAACACCACATCTTTGCCCTACCCGGGGGCAGCCCCCCGACAGTCCCCTTTGATTATCAAGTAAGTAAGCCTAGATATATGGCTATAAAGAAAGCGCTTTACGGGAGGCAACCCGGTTGTTTTTGTTTGAGATTTTCTTTGAGTCCTCTTGCTGTAACAAGAGAGTAGTTTGTTAGTTTTGTTTTTTGGGATTTTTAATTAAGAACCAAGTTTTACCTATTTTGGGTTTGAAAAGTTGCTATTCATTTTCGGAGAGTTTTCTGCCTGCACGGTTTGATTTTTCATTTTTTATCTATAACTCCGATTGCGATGTAATTTGAACCATAGCTTCAACTTTTCATCCTCTGCACACGTGATGTTTTGCAGATTTTTCTGACGAGTTGAAGTAAGGTATAAAAATGCGTTTTGCTGCTGCTGTTTTTCTGGACAGATTCTGTCTTGATATTGTTTTATGCATTCTTTGAGCTTTTTGCTTGAATCTTTTTGATTCAATTGAGTTTATGAGTAGGCATACAACATTATATACTCTCTGGACATTCATATGAATTTTTGCCTAAGGATTTTATGCAGCAAGGAACCTATTTGTTTATCACTACTAATATCACCCCGCAGAAAAGAAATGGGAGAAACGGTTGTTTTGAAGTTTTTTCACAGGGATTAGAGGAGCTGCACCAAGAGCTATCCAAGGATGGTGAAGACCATAAGCTTGGGGATGTCAAGACAACCCCACTAGACCAACACACTCTCGGTTTGCACACGTCTAACTTCTGTTTTTCGATCAAAGCACTTTATCGTATAAACTTGGAGCGTCTGTTTTCTTTTGCTTTTGTTATTTCGGTTTGTTAATAAGACCACCACTATCATTTATATATGAGAGAGCTACTGGAAGTTTGGGTTGAATTATGTTGGATGCTATTAAATATATTGGGATAGGGATGTTTGAGTTGATTTTAAAAGATACATATAGTTGCATAATTCATGTGCTTTGAATGAATGTTAATTTGCAAGTGTGTTGTTAAGAGCTATCTTATGCCATGTTTAGATGTTGAATTTTAACTTTACTTGGTTTAACATGGATTGATTAGTTCTATGGACACTTATGCATGCATTTAGACGGTTAACTTTCTCCCTATTTGCTAGCCCAAAAATTACAACAAGTAAAAAGCTTGTTTCCCAACACCTTCAACCAAAGTTTTTCCAGTGAGTCCACCATATCTACCTATTAGCTTTATGCTATTCCAAGTATATTTATCATGTTATATTGTGTTATCTACATTTCTGAATTTAAATGCTTATGTTATTTATTGTCATGGGAAAAAATTGGTTAAAAGCTCTCACGAACTTGATGCACAATTTACTTTTATTGCATTTAATAAGCATGAACCATTGTGATTAAAATTATGAAGTTGTGGGCTTGACAATTATTTTGGTTGGGAGTTAGCCCATATGTGCTGTCACATGGCAAGCTTTCAACATTGCACTTATTTATATTTAGTTGATGTCATGTACTTTTGTTTATGGATGCCTATCATGGGTGAAATGAATGTGGATACTTAGTAAGTTCAAAGAGTTTGTATAAATGGTTAGAGAAATGCCTGGGCCGCTAATCTAAGCCATGCATCATTCATGGTTAAAATTTACAGCATAACCATAATGTTCATTCAGTGATGCACCTCATAATAAAAAGCTATACCCATAGTAAATAAAAGAGTGCTGAGATTGTTCATTGTCTGTTTGTCTTGTTGTTTTGACATGGGCTTGTTCATGTCAAGGGGCAAGAGGTACCCCAGTGCAGTTCTTGATGATACTATTAATACTTGCAATGACCTTTATTTGAATTTACTTTGTGGACCAAAGTGAGTAACACATGGTGTAGGTACTTATATTCAAGGGACATGAGACATTCAACCAATACATTGTCAAGCACACCACTCATATTTGCTTTCACTTTAAACATTAATCATTCAAGATGCTATGATAGGGGTAATGAGAGCTCCACACCAATGACTACCACATTGCAAGCATTAACTTAAGTAGAAGTGTTTGGAAGTTAGATGAAACTTATTCATGCTTTACCTCTACTTATTTATCTATCCAAAGTGTTCACCTTTTATATTCAGTTTTCATAAGAAGTACTCTATGACCACCATAGGATGTTTTTACTTTTCATTATGCATACATTTGGTCCATAGTACTTTCTTCTATGTTACACTTTGTGAATTTATCATTGAACATCTTTACATTGAGTATTTGATATCACTTCATAATTTATCTTGCATATTGTTATTCCTTTGAAGAATGAATCATTTGACTTTATGTTTTTTTTTTTGGAGGGGCAAACAGTGGGAAAGGCTCCCACTGCAATTTTTAAATATTTATGGCGGATATTTACACAGGGGAAAACAGTGAAACACAGGGGTTACAAAAAAGGAAAAAAAAAGCTAAGCTAATGTCTCCCTCCAAATTTGAAATGGTCAGAGTGTTTGGCTTTTATTCTATACATGAGCCAATTTAACTCTGCCATGTAAATGGCTTTCCACCTCTCAGAGGTGGGCCTCTCGTCTCTAAAGATTTTATTATTTCTAATCATCCAAATGCTCCAACTGGCTAAGATCAAGGTGTCCATATAGAAAGGCAGATTCAGTTTATTCTTCATATCATCCAGAGCTTCATGTAGCGACAGGTTTCTGTTTCTATTAGGGCATATATAGTCCCAGCATTTCTCAGCCATGGGGCAAGTCCGGAACAAATGAACCCGGGTTTCTTCTGTCCTACATTGCAGACTGGCACAATCATAACTGTCCAGATGAAAGTTCTTGCGAAACAACAAGTTTCTGGTGTTCAGCCTATCATGGAGCAGCAGCCAGAAAAAGATTTTGTGCTTTGCTTGACATGAACTCTTCCAAATCCAATTAAACTGAGGAGAGACTTGTTTGTGCCCAATTAAAACATTATATGCTTTCTTGGAGGAGAAAACTTCATTCCCCCAGATATATGACCAGGTGTCTTCTTGGGCAAGAGCAGCGGTCTGTTTGGCATCTTCCCAAATCAATTCCAGTTGAAGAAATTCTTGGTAGGCTTCTCTGCTTAGTGGGAGATAAAAAATGTCTTCTAAGAAATCCAGATGTACTGCCTGTTTAACTGAGATGTCAATATTGTTGGTGAAAGAGTAGAGCCTGGGGAACTTCTGAATGAGACAAGATTCATGCCAGAGATCATGCCAGAATAAGGCTGAAGAACCATTTCCCAATTTGCATCTGGCCATTCCTTTGAAATAATCAAGCAGTTTAAGGTGTGTTTTCCACCAAAAGGAACCCTGTAATCTGACCCCAGGCAGCTGATTGTCTCTGTAATAGGTGTCCCAAACCAGGTGAACCCACGGGATATCATGTCGATTAAAGAATTTGTGCAAGTTCTTCATAAGCAAAGCTTTGTTTTGGCTATCAATGTCCAGCACTCCGAGGCCACCTTGATTCTTGGGTCTGCACACAGTTTCCATTTCACTAGAGCCGGTTTTTTGTCTTCCAAATCAGGCTTTCTCCAGAGACAATGACGCATGTATTTGTTCAGTTGCTCTTTGACGGCTGCATGCAATTCCAGGGTGCACATGAAGAAGATAGGCATAGATGCTAGCACAGATTTAACCATTTCCAATTTACCACCGATGTTTAGGAAATTAGCAATGCCGCATAATCTTCTTTCAACCTTCTGTAACATGGGCAAGAAATACTCAAGAGATGGTCTTGTTGTGCCCAACGGCAGGCCGAGGTATGTAAAAGGAAATGATCCGCGCTGACAGTTCATGACACCCACAAACAAATTAATTCTGTCCTCAGGGATATTTAGTGGCACAAGCATCGATTTGTGGTAATTCACTTTGAAACCAGTGGAGTCGGCGAAAGTTTGTAGCAGAGTTTTGAGGCAGAGTAGTTGTGTAGTGTCTGCTTGCATGACCAACAGAGTATCATCAGCATATTGCATAACCGGGAAATCTGGACAGCTGGGAATTTCAAGGGATTTTTGCAGAAATCCTTGTGCCATAGCTTTGTTAAGAACAGTCTGCAGCAAATCAGCAGCCAAGACAAACAGAAGTGGGGACAAAGGGTCGCCCTGTCGGACTCCTCTTCTGCAATAGAATTTTTTCCCGGGCACTCCATTGAGCATGACAGCCGATGTACCAGATTTGAGTAACAGAGCAATCCAACTGATCCATTTTTTACCAAAGCCCTTAGCTTCGAGGATCTTTAGGATAGTGTTATGTTCAATCTTGTCGAAGGCCTTTTCAAAATCTAATTTCAGCACCACAATCTCTTTTTTTGAGCTATGACATTGGAAAAGATATTCAAAGCCCCATGCCAAGCAATCTTGTATCGATCTAGATTTTAGGAAGCCGTACTGGTTCTTGTGGACAATTTTCAGAATAATTTTCTGTAGCCGATTTGCCAGTAGCTTTGTGATAATTTTGAGGACAGAGTTCAGCAGAGAAATTGGCCTGAAGTCAGCTGGAGTTTCAGGGGAGTCCACTTTTGGGATTAAGGATATGTATGAGTCATTAATACTTTCCAAACAAATGTTGCCCGCATGAAAAGCATGAACAAGTTCTTTAATGTCATTACCAATGATATTCCAGCAACTCTTCATAAACTCATTGTTGAAACCATCAGGTCCCGGTGACTTGTCATTTGGCAGCTCTTTGACGACATTTTCAATTTCATCATCAGTGAAAGGAAGTTCCAGGTCGATAAACATCTGATTATCATGTGATTCCCCAAACAAGTCATGCAGATCAAAGTGCATTTCAGGATTTTCCGACTTCCCCATTCTATCTTTAAAAGCATTCCATAAAATGGCAGCCTTTCCATCATGGTCAGAAATTTCCACTTGGTTATCGTTCTTGAGGGAAGCAATGAGGCTATGTCTATGGCTGATTGTTGCTCTAGCATGAAAGAATTTTGTGTTAGCGTCTCCGAGCTTTACCCAATTTATTTTCCCTCTTTGCCTCCAATAAAGATTCTGGCTTTCCAGTAAGCCCATTAAGTGTTGTTTTGCAATATCTCTGAGAATTCCTTCAAGATCATCAAGGCCTCTGTTTTCCTCCATAAGCTCTAGCAGATCTATCAGTTCATTGGCTTGTTTGATGGAAGTTTTGAGGCAGGAAAGGTTTTTTGACCAAAGCTTTAGAGCCCTCCTGGTGTTCTTCAGCTTTGCATTCACTTTTTTAGCACAGTCAGTGTATCCAACAGGGATATTCCAGGCATTCTCAACGATTTGCTTGAAAGATCTTTGCTGAAGCCAGTAGTTCTCAAAACGAAACACCTCAGATTTAGGAATTTTAGTTCCAATGTCAATCACACATGGTACATGATCCGAGATGGGCTTTGCCAGAGAAGTTACTGAAGTAGCCGGATAAGAAATGGTCCAGGATTCTGAAGTAAAAAACCAGTCAAGTCTTTCCAGAAGGGGATCATGTTGCATGTTGCTCCATGTGAATTTTCTGCCTTTTAGAGGCAACTCCACTAAACCCAGATTACTTATGGCTTCATTGAATAATAACATATCATTAATATCTCCTCCTGGTTTGTTTCTGTCACTGGGGCTTCTAATGAAATTAAAGTCCCCGAGAACAATCCAATCAGTTTCCTGTGGCATATCAATATTGGCAAACCAGTTAATAAAATTTCCTCTTCTTTCCACTTGGCAAGGCCCATATATATTAGTAAGAATCCAGGTGTCAGTTGTTAATTTGCAGGTGAACTGGACAGAGATAGAGAACTCATTTTCAAACACAACTTCGCCACTTAAGATAGAATCAGTCCAGACAATCAGCAGACCACCAGACGCGCCAACAGAGGGCAGAAAAGCATATTTATTGAATCTTTTCGGACAAAATTTTCTGATATAAGCCAGATCAAAATTTTCTCTTTTAGTTTCTTGTAAACAAAGAATGGAGCAGCCGCTTTCTTCCACCTTATTATAAATAGCCAGGTGTTTCTCATGAGCGTTAGAACCACGAATATTCCAGTTAAGGATTTTCCAGTGTTTGTGTCTAGCCATTGATAAACCAGAAATTTTAGAGGCACACTGCCTTGGGTTGCCCAGACATGGCAAATATCCAAAATACGCTTAACAGCACAATAAGGTTTTTACAGCAAATATCCAGCAGCATAACGAGATTTAAAGTTTTACAACTCAGGCAAATCCATCCAGACCAGAAAACCAACATCCAGTTATTCAAGAGGCTGTCAATCATTGGGTACATATTCAAAAGATGCAACTTAGCTACTTCTCTAGAAGCTGTGTAATGACACATTAAGTTACTTCTTCTTTGCAGGTGGCCTTTTGCCCCCGCCTGCATCTTTCTCTGTGTTCTCTTTAGTTGCTTCTTTGCTCACTCCATTTTTTTTCCTTTTCCTCTGGCGCCTTATTTCCGGTCTTGTCCTTCTTGGGCCTTTGGACAGCTTCTCATCCAGTTCCTTTTCAGCCACCTTGCAAAAAGATGATGCCAAATTTCTCACTATTTTTTATGACAGTTTTGGGGGAATTGCATTGCAAGGTAAACAGCTAGTATCAGGGCAGTGGCCTTTCCTAAAGCCATTTTTTAATTCTTGAATTCGGGGGCTTCTTCTTACCTCATCCTCGACAAGAGGAGCCTTGCCTCTTCTTTTCCTAGTGGTTACGAACACCTTGTTTGCCACACCACTGTCAGGGACATCTTCAGTCTCAATTCTCTGCTCTTTGCTTCAATTTCATGGATCTTACAAGGTGGAGCATTTATAAGAACACAAGATTCAGGAATGACAAATTTGAAGCTTTGATATCCTTCATCAGCCTCTCTAATAATATCCCATAAAGGTGATTTCAAGAAATTTCTAGTCCAATCAAATTTCTCTGGAGTGAGCAGCAACATGATTATGAAATTGAACCAACTTACAGGAATACTAAAGGCATTGTTTGGAGCAGATTCCATGTGAGGAGCAAAGTATTTATCCACAGCTTCATTCCCTCCTCTGAGACTGGAAAATGTAAATCTTCTTT
Organism: Poa pratensis; assembly: GCA_947311845.1. Lineage (NCBI taxonomy): Eukaryota > Viridiplantae > Streptophyta > Magnoliopsida > Poales > Poaceae > Poa > Poa pratensis. Next base: position 61,010,343 of record CAMZMU010000033.1, on the reverse strand, counting down.
GCTAACTGGAAAGGTGAAGGTTTGAACAATTCCCAACTGAATATGAGCTAATTCCGGTGGCACAAAGTCATGAAACTGAACAAAACCATTAGATTCTGGCTCTAGAGAGTTTAGCTCCTCTTCATTTCCCATGTCAGCACTGGAATCTGCAGTTGCAGAATCAGAAGACTCCTCCATAGGATTATCGATCTGAGCAGCATTTTCCTGAGCAACATTGTGTCCCAGGTGCTCCTCTTCTACCAAATCTTCCTCCTCCTGATAAACAAGCATTACATTAATAAGTCCATCACCCAACTGATCATGAACCACCTCATTGGCAATAACACCATTTGCATTTGGAGCCAGAAAATCCAGAATTTCAAAATGATCCTGACCAACTAACAGTGGTGGAACCACTGCATTATCCATCAGAGCATTATCATTATCTTTAGCTGCCACAGCTGCAGGCTGCTGAACAATTCCAGGGTTGTACTCTTCAATAATATTTGGAATATTGTTGCCATTAGCCGATTCATGATCAGACATGTGAGAGACAACACTGTTAGAATCTTGCTCAATGTTATCCTGATCATCCACCTGCATATCAACAGGCTCATCCGGCTGATCAGCTGGCATGGCCCAATGTGCCCTTCCCATTCATTAGCATCTTCTTCAGCCTCAAGAGGAATTGGCATAAAAACATGAGCACCTTGAGGTGGCAGGGGATGTGGGTCCACGCCATCATCAGGCAAAGGATCTTCGTCTGCAGGGCCACCCCCAGAAGCGTTGCTGGAGAACTTCAACAGAAAAGGTCCATGACTCACTCTCAGCAAGCTCACCATCAGTGAGTCTCACACTCTTGGGATCTCAACAAGCTCAGTGCATCTCAGCTTTGCTAGAAATCTTCCTTTGTTTCTCTGGTCCTGTTCCCAGGCAAGCAGGTTCCCAACTTTACTGAACATGCGACGGATATCTTCAGTGTTAATATTATCAAGGGGTGGACCGACCAACAAAACCCAGCATTCCCTATTTAGATAAGCCCTACGCCAGTTTCTGCCTTGATCATGGTTGACAAAAGATAAAGTAACATTGTCAAAGACGTGAGGACTATCAGCCACCAACCTGTCTCTGTCACTAGGGTGCTGAACTGAACATAAGCCTCGCCGTAAGGGCATTTTTGGATTGATTTGAAGAGAACGCGCTCAAGTAGCAGAAAATCTTGCATGACGGCATGGATATTGGCGAAGTGTACCTGACCTTCAGGCAGAGGAGCAATGGTGGCGATTGCCCAATCTTCATGGAGTCTTGGGCGGCGCGGCAGGACGACCCTATGAACAGCAGTCCTGCCCTCGACATGCAGAATCTGGAAACCTCTCGGGACAAAGGGGTGGGGGTCAATCGGAATGTTCGCCATTGCCTCCGGCGAGGCCGCCGCTGCCAACTCCGGCGGAGAATCAGTCGGTGCGCTGGGGTTTACTGTAGCTCGTGGAAGCGGAGGAGGCGAGGCGACAACAGGGGAATGAAGATGGGAATTTGCAATTTCCTTAAACGAGTTCGCTGTAATTACGGGCAGCGAAGGGCCTTGAGCCTTGAACCAGGAAAGGAAACAATCATCGGCCCACTTAGATTTGTCTGGCCCCGGAAAGGAAGGAAATTTCATGGAAGGAAGCAAGCCCGGTAACCGCGACACAGAGCTGATCTGACCCAACAAGTTTGAATTATTTTTCGGGGCGGGAATTGCGCGTGGCCTGGCGACCACCTGGGCAAAGGACGGGCGATTAACGCCACCATTATTAGCCGAAACTGCAGAAACTGTTTCCCTTGATCTCTCCCGCAAAGAAACTGCCCGGGCGGTAATTGAGGGATTTGAATTCCCGCTTTGCAAATGATCAAAAACAGAAATTCTTCCTGAAATTTTACGAGATCGATCAACAGTTTCCCAACCCAAATCTAACTCTTTGTAAAACTGAATTTCTTCAGACTTCCAGTTTGGACCTCCATTACCCCAAAGATGAAAATAGCATTCAAAATCTGCTTCAGAAATGACCCCCGAATTGTAAATATGAAATCCAACTGATTTGGATGCTACCGTAAAACGAAATGTTCTTTCTTGGAGTAACTTGACTTTGAACCGGGCTGCAGCGCCACCAAAGCAGGATTGAAGAACAGTAGCCACAGTGTGTATATTCAGTCTAAAACGAGCACGACCAAAGCTGATCACAAGCAAGAATTCCCGTCTGCCGGGTCCTTCAGAAAAATTCACTGGATGACCAAATTGTTTCCTCATTAAACTTGCAAAGGCTAAACCACGCTGAAAATTCAGAGAAGGTGCCAGCACAGGTGGAGCAGTTTCTTCAGCAGAAGGAGTCACTAAAATTCGATCACCAACAAAAGCTCGATGGCAAGCAAAATCAATCCTGGAACCCACAGAAACCACCTCATCCAAGTGAAGGAAACGCGCATCGATGGTGACATCGTCATCATCTTGCAGAACTAACCTCTTAGCTTCTGGCCTGATGAACATCACCCCATGTCGGATGGTGACTGCTTCCCGGACCAGATTTGAACAATACCTGACGCTCCAGCGGTTGGCAGTCAGGTCCTCCGGGATTGCCATTGGGAACTCGCCAGGTGTCGGGCAGACACCGGCGAGGGTACGGCCGTGAGGGCCTCGAGGGCTAGGCCGCCATGGGAGGTGGAGGTGGGAGTTAACTATGCCCTTGTATTTTTATGTAGCAATAGTAATCACCTTTGATATCCATTGATAGTATTAAAATGCAAAGTCCATGTTAGTTTTATCACCTTCATACTCGGGACGAGCATGGGTTAAGCTTGGGGATGTTGATGCATGTAAAATGCATACATGAACTTTACATTTTATTACATGTTATTCCATGTTATTTGCATCATATAAGGGTTATATTCATGATTTATATTGAGTTTTGGGGATAATTAACAACTTCCCCATTTTTCTGGAATTAACCCTGCGCTGTCAGAAAACCCCTTTTTTCTATATTTTGATGTTTCAGGGACCCAAACGACGTCCAAATGACCTGAGATTTTACGGCGATCACTTTTTTGGAAGGAACAAAACGTAGGCGCAAAGGAATTGAAGAAACGGAGACCAGAAGGCCGAAAGGGGTGGGCCCACGCGGCCAGATTCCCTGACCGCGTGGGACCCACCAAAATGGCCCTCGGGCCTCCGCTGCCGTCGATCTTTCTTCCCGAAGCTTCGTATTGACCTAAAAACGACTATATATAGACCCCCATGGCTTTCGCGAAAGAGAGCGCCGCCGAAACACAGAAACCACGAAACAGAGACCTGAAGCTGAAGATTGGAGGGGGAAAACTCCGGCGGGGCGCTGCCGGTGTGGTCTCCTTACCCTCCAACAACATCTCCACCGACACCATGATGAAGAGGGAGTAGTCCACCCCTGGACTATGGGTTTGTGGAAGTAACTTATGTATCTCTCCTCTCTATGAGCTTCACTAATTAGTACCGCATGAGCTGCTGAACATGATTACGGTCATCTATGTAATTCCTTTGTGGTGGATCTTTATTATGAGTTAATACATGTTTGAGATTGCAATGGTTTTGTTTCAGTTATGAAAGTAGATGCATATTATGTACCCCGTTCTTATTTACTTGTCATGATCAAGCATGTTTATGAGAGCATGTGAGGGGGAACGTGTGCATTAGTTGGAGTACCGGGGGGTGGCTAGTGCAGTGAACGTGAGAGAAAGTTCTGCGATCCACTTGGGTTTTCTACCTTACTTTGTTGCCTCACTAGGGATAAACAAAAATACCATGCTACCGGAGAGTGGATGTGACCTTGGCCACTACCTCCATGACTAGATCTAGCATGTTCTTATTTTAACTTCATGTCATTGAACTTATTGCTATGCTCTGATTTATCTTAATTACTAAGGTGTTATGATTTAGTTTGCATCTTGGTGGAGCATAAGAGAGAGAACAACTTATACTTGAGATCTCTATGTTAGGACGTGATGCCCATATTATTAATAACTTGACAAACCATGTCTTGCCATCTTACATGTTAATTTTAGTGTTCCATTGTCTACCACGTTATCATGAGAGAGTACATTTGTGAAACCTTGAACCCCGGTCCATTTTTAAACATAAGAAACACCTTTCCAACACTTTTATCATCACTTTTGTTTGCTGCCATTATTAAATCCGAAAATACAAAAACACTTTTACTTCTTGCATTCATCATAAAAAAACCAAAAATATCATTTATCATTACTACCATCATCCTTGCATATTTATTTTACCATCATTGCATATTTACTACTGTTTGCATATTTATTTTATTATCATTCTCACACCTTGTGCTTGACAACCACTTGGTGAGGTTGAGGGCACAAAACAATTTATTTTGTTGCAGGTTCTCAAGAGAAGGATAAGGAGATAACACCTGAAATACTGGTTCTCTGAGAGTTCGATATTAAACCGTCGAGTCACCCCTCGTGGGGAAAATTGTCTTCCACTACTACATACATGATGACGTGAAACACACGTTCGTTGGGAGACCCCAAGAGGAAGGTATGATGTAGTCAGCAGCAAGTTTTCCCTCAGAAAGAAACCAAGGTTATCGAACCAGTAGGAGCAGCAACTCTTCAGAAGGTTGTCAACGGCGCCAGAAAAATAGCTGTTGCAGGGAGTCTGGACTGTTGACGTGGAATCTGCACACAACACAATCAAACTACTTTGCCCCAACGAAACAGTGAGGTTGTCAATCTCACTGGCTTGCTGAAAACAAAGGATTAAACGTATGGTGTGGAAAATGAGTATTAAATTGCAGAGAATGAAAAAGGAACAGTTTGCAGTTTGTGGTTGTTTAATCAGTGTAAAAGAATGGACCGGGGTCCACAGTTCACTAGTGGTGTCTCTCCATAAAAGATAACTAACATGTTGGGTGAACAAATTACAGCTGGGCAATTGACGAATAGTGAGCGCATGACAATGCATATACATGACATGTTGACTACTATGATATTTAATTGGGCATTACGACATAATACATAGACCGTTATCCAACAGCATCTATGACTAATAATCCACCGCCGGGTTGTCATCCGAGTCCCCCGTTGGTATTAAGTTGCAAGCAACGGATAATTGCATTAAGTAAAGTGCGTAATGTAAACAAACACATATGCCCGTGGACATAGCATCGTTAGGTTATCCCTAGTGGCAACAGCACATCCACAACCTTAGAACTTTCTGTCACTGTCCCAGGTTAAACGGAGACATGAACCCACTATCTAGCATAAATACTCTCTCTTGGAGTTACAAGCATCTACTTGGCCAAAGCATCTACGAGTAACGGAAAGCATGCAAGATCTTAAATAACATATAAGATAGATTGATAATCAACTTGACATAATATTCAATATTCATCGGATCCCAGCAAACACAACATGTAGCATTACAATAATATGATCTTGATCATGTAGGGCAGCTCACAAGATCTAAACATGATGGCACAAAGTGGAGAGACAACCATCTAGCTACTGCTATGGACCCGTAGTCCAAGGATGAACTACTCACGCATCACTCCGGAGGCAGGCATGGCGATGTAGAAGCCTCCGGTGACGATTCCCCTCTCCGGCAGGGTGCCGGGAAGAGGTTCTGAACCCTCCCGAGCTAGGGTTGACGACGGCGGCGTCTCTGGAACTTTTCGTGGATATTTGCTCAGGTACTTAGGGTTTTCGCGTCGGGGGAATAAGTAGGCGAAAGGGCGGCGGCTGCGGACCCCCGAGGGGCCCACACCACCCCAGGGCGCGGCAGAAGGGGGCCCGCGCCCTGGTGCGTGTGGCCTCCTGGTGGCCCTCCTCTGCTGCTCCTTCGCTCCGTCAGGTGTGTTCTGGAAAAATAGGACCCCCGTGTAGTTTCGTCCAATTCCGAGAATATTTCCAGACTAGCTTTTCTGGAATACAAAAACAGCAGAAAACAGGAACTGGCACTTCGGCATCTTGTTAATAGGTTAGTCCCAAAAAATGTATAAAAGTGATATAAAGTAGATGCAAAACATGTAGCAATTGGTATAAAACAAGCATGGAACATCAAAAATTATAGATACGTTTGAGACGTATCAGCATCCCCAAGCTTAGTTCCTACTCGTCCTCGAGTAGGTAAACGATAAAAACAAAATAATTTTTGAGGTGACATGCTACTATCATAATCTTGATCATATAATATTGCAAGGCACATGTAAATGAATGAAGTGATCCAAGTCAATGGTCTATAATTTGCTACCAAATAGATAATGAGTAAACAATGAATCACACAAGCTAAACGTTTTCATGAATAGTACTTTCGAGACAAGCATCAAACAGTTTTGCATAAGTGTTAACTCATAAAGCAATAGTTTCTAACAAAAGGTATTTAATCAACACAAAGGAAGAATTTAGTTTCAGCATTTGCTTCAACTTTCAACATATTTATCTCATGGATATTGTCAACACAAAGTAGTATAACAAGTCCAATACATTGCATATAACGCATGTTGTAACAAAGTTGACACTAGTGTTTGCTTGTGGAAGACAGAAAGAATAGGAAAACTGACTCAACATAAAAGTAAAAGAAAGGCCCTTCGCAGAGGGAAGCAGGGATTAAATCATGTGCTAGAGCTTTTAGGTTTTTGAAAGCATATAGAGATTGCATAAAATATTTGATACTCCTCCCAACCTTGCTAACACAAGCCATGGCTAACCGAATCCTCGGGTGCCTTCCATCAATCACATACCATGGAGGAGTATCTATTTTTGAGAGGTGTTTGTTAATTGTCAACGAATGGTAGCGGGTGAGAACAGTATTCTACCTGTCGAACGGACTTTTAAGAGCGGCTCCCATGAAGGACGTTATTTCTACCAGCAAGGCAGATCATCCCTCTTTCTCTTTGGTTTACACACATTCAGGTATTTCACTGTTTGTCATTGCTTACTGATGAATCAGGGCAAAAGTGTGAAGAGAATTAATTGGTTAAAGTTGTAATTAATTGGGACTGGGCACCCCGTTGCCAGCTCTTTTTGCAAGTTATTGGATAAGCGGATGTATATGCCACTAGTCCAGGTGTAAAAGTCCACTCGACAAATAGAATAAAGAATAACCACACTAATTCCTCATGAGCTAGTAAACATTGACACAAAAAGGGAATAATAACATTTTGAATAATTTAAAGGTAGCACATGAAAAATTTACTTGGAGTGGCAAGGAAATACCACATATAGGTAGTTATGGTGGACACAAATGGCATGGATTTTGGCTCAAGGATTTGGATGCACGAGAAGCATTCCCTCTCAGTACAGAGTTTAGGCTAGCAAGGTTATGTAAGCAAACAAGAATATCAACCCGTACACCAAGTTTTATATGACAAACATATTGCAAACGTTATAAGACTTCATACCGTCTTCCTTGTTAACCAAACCCTGTTATTAGAAAATATCTAGACCTTAGAGGTACCACCGATGCAAACCAAATTTTCAACAAGCTTTACGGTAGTTCTTCACTAATAGGCTTAACTCATGTGATGCACAATTTAATCATGATCTACTTGTTAACTCAAAACAATTGACAAGCATCAAGTTATCCATTTTAGTGATCTACAAGATTAAGCAAGTTTTTCCTTATACCAATTACCACATGCAACATTTTCTGAACCAACCAAACACCAATCAATTTATTTCATCAACTCTCCAAACAAATATAAGTGAAGCAAGAGAGTACTTTCTACAAAAGAAAGCTAATAGCTCTGACAAGAGATACATGAAAACAAGAGCTAAAAGCTGAACAGCGCTAGATATGAATACTCAACAAATATAAGTGAAGAATAGGAGTATTCTCATGAAAAAGCGGAGCGTGTCTCTCTCCCAATCAAGAATGCTAGGGTCCAGTCAAGCTTTATTGAAAATAAAAGTGCAATACTGAAAATAAAAGCACACAGACGCTCCAAGAAAAGCACATATGATGTGAAAGAATTAAAATATAGTTTCACTAGAGATGACCTGATAATTTTGACGATGAAGAAGGGGATGCCTTGGGCATCCCCAAGCTTAGACGCTTGAGTCTTCTTGAAATATGCTGGGGAGATCCATGGGAGCCTCCCCAAGCTTAAGCTCTTCACTCTTCTTGATCCTATTATATCATCCTTCTCTCTTGACCCTTGAAAACTTCCGTCACACCAAACTCAAAGTAGATCTCATTAGAGGGTTAGTGCATAATCAAAAATTCACATGTTCTATAAAGACGCAATATGATTTGTTACTTTAAACATTAGCTACAGCCACTGATGTTATGTGAAGCTCTTCCACCCAAAAAAGAATTTCACTCAACACTAGTAAAAGAGAGAATGCAAAAATAAAAAGGCATAATCTGTCTAAAACAGAACAGTCCGCAAAGACGAATTTTTTCGAGGCACTTACGACGCTCAGATCGAGAAACTCTGAACTAATGAAAGTTTCAGACATTCATAAAGATTACGCACAAAAATTTCAGATTTTTAACAATCTGGTGATTTTAGGAATTTCGTACAGTGAACAGCAAAAATCTGTTTCTGCGCAGCAATCAAAATTAAGCATCATCTTATCATTAGAGGCTACTCTTGGCACAACAATGCGAGAAAATAAAGATACAAAGGAGTTGCTACAGAAGTAAACAAACTCCTTGACTAATACTGAAAATAAAAGATAATGGGTTGCCTCCCAAAAGCGCTTTCTTTAATGCCTTTTAGCTAGGCATAGTGATTTTTATGATGCTCACATAAAGATGAGAGTTGAAACATAAAAGAGAGCATCAAGAGCATATATAAAACATGTTTAAATCTAACACTCTTCCTATGCATAGGAGTCTTATAAGAAAACAAGTCAATTAAGCACAAAGTGACTAGCATAGGAAGGCAAAACAAGTGCAACTTCAAAACTTTCAACGGACCATTAGGTCTTAAAGCAAAAATCATATAGAAGCAACACAAGAGAAAGCTCAAAACTTTCATCATAAAGAGAGGAAATTTAATAACATGAAGATTTCTATAACCATATTTTCCTCTCTCAAAATAATTTTCAGTAGCATCATGAACAAACTCAACATATAACTATCACATAAAGCATGCTTTTCATGATCTACAAACACATAATTTTTATTAAGCTCAAAATAGTGGGGTTATCAAACCCACTTTTGACAATAATAGTATAATAATATCATTAGGCAATATAGGACCATCATCAAGAGCATTATCATATATAACATTAGGGAGCACATTTTTACTTTCTGCAATTTCCTCTTTTACTGAGTCAAGGAGGTTGTTTACTTCAAATTTATCAAAAGAGATATTTCAATAGAATCATGACATTCAACAATATAGCATTCTTCCTCCTCCAAGCTTGGGGACTAAAAATATCATTTTTATCAAAACCAGCTTCCCCAAGCTTAGAGCTTTCCATGGCATTAGCAATAATGGTGTTCAAAGAATGTATGCTAATAACATTGCTACTATCATGATTGTTATGCAAATAAAGTTCCATAGGCTTTTTAATTTTCTCTTCAAACACTTCATGTCCCAACTCAAGATAAATTTCATAAAGCTCTCTCATGTTGTTTTCAGCCATAGGACTAGTTTCAAGGAAAGTAACCATTGATAGCAAGTAAAGAGCTAGACATAATAACTAACAGAAACAAAACTGAAAATAAACTAAATGCAAGTAACTAATTTTTTTGTGTTTTTGATAATTGAAAGCAAACAAGATAAAATAAAATAAACTAAGCAAGACAAAAACAAAGTAAAGAGATTGGAAGCGTGAAACTCCCCTTGCAGAAGACTGCTGTCTCCCCGGCAACGGCGCCAGAAAAATAGTGCTGTTGACGGGAGACAGAGCTTCCTGAAGAACTTCTACTCCCCGGCAACGGCGCCAGAAAAATAGCTTGATGACGTGAAACACACGTTCGTTGGGAGACCCCAAGAGGAAGGTATGATGTAGTCAGCAGCAAGTTTTCCCTCAGAAAGAAACCAAGGTTATCGAACCAGTAGGAGCAGCAACTCTTCAGAAGGTTGTCAACGGCGCCAGAAAAATAGCTGTCGCAGGGAGTCTGGACTGTTGACGTGGAATCTGCACACAACACAATCAAACTACTTTGCCCCAACGAAACAGTGAGGTTGTCAATCTCACTGGCTTGCTGAAAACAAAGGATTAAACGTATGGTGTGGAAAATGAGTATTAAATTGCAGAGAATGAAAAAGGAACAGTTTGCAGTTTGTGGTTGTTTAATCAGTGTAAAAGAATGGACCGGGGTCCACAGTTCACTAGTGGTGTCTCTCCATAAAAGATAACTAACATGTTGGGTGAACAAATTACAGCTGGGCAATTGACGAATAGTGAGCGCATGACAATGCATATACATGACATGTTGACTACTATGATATTTAATTGGGCATTACGACATAATACATAGATCGTTATCCAACAGCATCTATGACTAATAATCCACCGCCGGGTTGTCATCCGAGTCCCCCGTTGGTATTAAGTTGCAAGCAACGGATAATTGCATTAAGTAAAGTGCGTAATGTAAACAAACACATATGCCGTGGACATAGCATCGTTAGGTTATCCCTAGTGGCAACAGCACATCCACAACCTTAGAACTTTCTGTCACTGTCCCAGGTTAAACGGAGACATGAACCCACTATCTAGCATAAATACTCTCTCTTGGAGTTACAAGCATCTACTTGGCCAAAGCATCTACGAGTAACGGAAAGCATGCAAGATCTTAAATAACATATAAGATAGATTGATAATCAACTTGACATAATATTCAATATTCATCGGATCCCAGCAAACACAACATGTAGCATTACAATAATATGATCTTGATCATGTAGGGCAGCTCACAAGATCTAAACATGATGGCACAAAGTGGAGAGACAACCATCTAGCTACTGCTATGGACCCGTAGTCCAAGGATGAACTACTCACGCATCACTCCGGAGGCAGGCATGGCGATGTAGAAGCCTCCGGTGACGATTCCCCTCTCCGGCAGGGTGCCGGGAAGAGGTTCTGAACCCTCCCGAGCTAGGGTTGACGACGGCGGCGTCTCTGGATCTTTTCGTGGATATTTGCTCAGGTACTTAGGGTTTTCGCGTCGGGGGAATAAGTAGGCGAAAGGGCGGCGGCTGCGGACCCCCGAGGGGCCCACACCACCCCAGGGCGCGGCAGAAGGGGGGCCCGCGCCCTGGTACGTGTGGCCTCCTGGTGGCCCTCCTCTGCTGCTCCTTCGCTCCGTCAGGTGTGTTCTGGAAAAATAGGACCCCCGTGTAGTTTCGTCCAATTCCGAGAATATTTCCAGACTAGCTTTTCTGGAATACAAAAACAGCAGAAAACAGGAACTGGCACTTCGGCATCTTGTTAATAGGTTAGTCCCAAAAAATGTATAAAAGTGATATAAAGTAGATGCAAAACATGTAGCATTGGTATAAAACAAGCATGGAACATCAAAAATTATAGATACGTTTGAGACGTATCAATACACTCTGCACTTGGAGTCTCAACCTAACCCATTTACTTTTCACGCAGGTAACCACACGAAGGGCCGTCAAGACCGTTTTCTAGCGCCGTTGTGGGGTAACTACGTGAAGGTCCATCAGGACCTTCCTGCCTCGCGAAACTGCGAAGCTCCCGAACTGCACGTTGGTTCCCAAGCCCCGTGAGTTCCACCCTGCACAATTCATTGGGTCGTGCAGTGCTGCGAGGCAGACACTACCGAATTTTCAGTAGTTGGTGGTGTTGATCTTGTTTTCTTTGTGACCGGTTCCTCCTCCACAGCAACTGACAAACCCCCACTAGCTTGATTAAAAACTACCAAAGCATTGGTAGCTACACCTTTCTCGATGCTCTCTGGGACAAAATTCGGTGCCGTCTCAATTATGCGGTACACCTGTTGCTGCTTCCTCTTATCTGATAATGATTGTTCTTCAGCGAAGATGAAACCCCAGCATTCATATCTGACGCTGTACTAGCAGTCGAAGGCTGTTTCTACTTTGTTGTGACGTAGCCTGGTCTCGGATGAGTTTTCATTAGATGCCGCCTTCTTCTTCTCATCAGGAGCTCTCAGGCTCTTCTTGAACGACAATTCACCGTTCTCATCTCTACTCCCTGGAGTTGTACAGATTAAATCTGTGTGGCCCAATCTACCACATGAGAGGCAGAAATTGGGGATGTGCTCGTACTGAATATCATACCAATCTCTACTCTGACGCTTTGGCGAGTCTATCAGCATTCCCCTCCTAAGAGGTTTCTGCACATCAATAGAGACCCGAGCTCTCAAGAAACCCAACACTGGATCAACTTGAACCGAGTGTGCATTCTTGTCAATCATCTTCGCCACCTATTTTCCCTAGGATCCCTTGCTCAGATGGAAAGGAAGATTGAGAATCCTGGCCCAAACATGCAACTTATCAAACTTGAGCTCTGACGGCCTCATGTGTTCGACAAACTTCTCGAGGATCACCGCTTGTCAGCTGACATGCCATGGCGACCCATCCCAAACCCGATCTCGATCCCGTTGGCTCTCGAATTCTGCAACGAAGGTTTTCTCCCCAACCGATCGGAAATACAAACCCCTATGGTTTCCCCAAGCCGGACGCAAGGCACTCAAGATCGTTTGAATGTGGAACATATCGTGGAAGAGGATCTTCCCCGCTGGCGCCCACTTTTCTTAGCCACCATCTTCAAGATCATCAAGAACCAAAGGCGTCGCCTCCTCCTCAGTTAGGTCAAGTTTACCCATCGCCTCAGACAATGGGTCCTCGGCCGACCTACGAGCCGAGGGATCTCCTTCTCCTTCGCAGTTTTCGATGCCGAAGCCATGCAGGAATTGCACCCTCTCGCTCTACAAATCGAGATCGACGAGCGCCACCTTTCCACGTGAAACCCTAATCGCCACGAGAGGGCTCCTATTTTTTCGGGGAACTTTGACCTACTCCTGTTTCGTCTGTAATAACTCTCCTCCCTTCACACTGAGCGATCGACGTGGCCTCGAAGCTACGGTACAGTCGTACAGATTATGCTGGTACCGGTTCTCGGGATATGTTATTTGTTTGGCGTTGTTGCATGGTGCGCAATGTTAGATTTTGGTTTTCTTCATTATTTCTAGCGGTATCAGCGAGGTGGTGGCGAATTGTGACGATGGTGCATTGGAATAAGGTTGTTCCGACCTCTTCCTGTCCTGTCCACATTTTTGGTGTTGATGAAGGGCCAAAAAGGGTAGGTGATGTCAGATCAGTTGGTTGGGATTGAATCTTATCAGTTGGTGTGTCGTTTAAAAGATGTTCGATGATTTATGGTGGGTGTAGAATTATGAGATTGACGTAATATGTTGGATGTATTATTGAGCCTCATGGGCGAGTATATATGGGTACAAGACTTGGAGGGCAAGAAGCCTCTCCTAGAGATATGGTAGGAGACGGATTACAAATCCTAAAGTACCAAATATATGTATACCGAATATATCTCTAACATCCCCCGCAGTCATAGCGGTAGCGTCGTTGACAACTGGAACGTCGCGGACGGTCAGACTGGAGATAAACCGAAGTAGAATCCAGTGGGCTGACATCCCCGCAGTAGGAGCGGGAACGTCGTGGACGGTGTCGTGGCGCTGATGCTTGGACTGTAGAGGAAGCTGATGTGATGCTCAAGCGAGGAGATAGCCCTTTTGTGCCGATGTCGAGGGAGCCGAGAGCGTTGGGCGGTGCAGCCTTGGTCGTGGTAGCCGTGCGAGGGGTCGCCGTGGTCGATGTCGTGGTCGGGTTGCCGGTGTCGAAGTAGACACACATGAAGCCGTGGGCGCATAGTGCGCGTGAAGAGGACGGAGACGCGTCGAGGCAGTCGCCGAGAATGCTGATGCCGGAGACGACGCAGTAAGAATCGTTGAGGATGAGGTGCCCATAGTTTTGCCAGAACAAGGCGCACGTCGGGGACGAAGGCATACTCCAACTTTGCCAGAGCCGAGTACGCATAGAAGAACTCAGTGACGTAGTCGAGGCAGTCGTAGAGGAGGGAGTCGATGCCGAAGACGTTGTCGAAGCCGATGTAGACGAGGCGCCGACCCCAGTTTGCCAGACCCGGGGACACGTCGGGGACGAACGCACGCACCGGTGTTTCCAATATCGTGCGTGCGGGGGACGAGACCACCATGAACCATACGCCAGTGTCGGAGGGACTAGCAGAGAAGGCCTCCTAGACGGTTGCGGGGCGTAGAGCGGCGAAGAGAGAGGTGCCGATGCAGTCCGCGGTTGTCGGAGTAGACGTAGTCGGGGACGGGGATGATGACGCTGGGGACGAGGTCGTGGTGGACGAAGACGTAGAAGGCGACGAAGGCAGCGGCGGCCTGGAGTGGCCATGCTGGATGCCTGGACAAGGTGTAGTCGGCGGGACCCGCGACAACCTGAAGTGGTCGTGCAGGTTACCTGTAGAGGTGCGACGGCGGTACTCGAAGTAGGCGGGGAAGAACCCAGCGGCGTGACGAAGACCATGCGCGGACGGTGGCGTTCCCGCGCCTAGGGAGACGGCACGGCGCATACCACGTAGAAGTCGACGCGCGGGGACGTCGGAGTGGACCGCGTGCCACGACGCTACGGCCCGAAGGGGCGACGCAGCAGCAGCGCGCGGGTTGGGGCGACGACGGGGTGCCGCCGGTGACGTACCGCCTGGGAAGGCGCGTTAGCAGGCGGCAACGCGGACCAAGTGCGGCGGCGCGGCGGCCCGAAGGGGCGACACGACGGCAACCTGTAACTCGCTCGGTGGTAGGCGCATGCTTGGGGACGTGCTTGGCGTAGACAGGCGCACGATCGGTTGATCAGACCGACGTGGCACAGTACGCGCCATGGCGGCGACGACGACGCGCAGATCGGAGTCGATGGCGAAGTTGTCAGTGAAGTCCTGGTCGATAAAGGCGAAGACGAACCAGCGATGGAGACCGTGCAGGTGAGGGAAGCCGGCTGCGACGCGTCGAGGCGTCCCTGGACGGCGCGTCCGGCCTTGCTGCGAGGTCGGTGAGGACGAGCCAGTCGGTGCGGAGTCGGCGCCAGCGAGTCGGCCGCGATAGCCGGCTTGAAAGAGCTGGCCGGCGAGTCGGCCGCGATAGCCGGCTGTCAAGGAGCGGGCCGGCGCAGGTCGATGCCGTTGTCGAAGTAGAGGCGCGTGGGGACGACAGGCGGTGGGAGACGCCAACCGATCTTAGATCGGAAAACCAAAAAAGAAATGCCGATAAAAACGACCGGCTAGAGAAAGAAAAACCGGATCAAGAGACCGGAAAAAAAAGACTAGGGAAGCCGAGCAACCGCTCGGCGGACGAACCCTAGGTACGGGTGGCGCGGCCCCTGGCGGAGATCATGGAGATTGACCTCCCCGGGGGCGGCGCGGTGCGGAAGCGCGGTGGCGGTGGCTAGGTCAAGGATCAATGCCGCTCTGATACCATGTAGAATTATGAGATTGGCGTAATATGTTGGATGTATTATTGAGCCTCATGGGCGTATATATACGGGGTACAAGACTTGGAGGGTAAGAAGCCTCTCCTAGAGATATGGTAGGAGACGGATTACAAATCCTAAACTACCAAATATATGTATACCGAACATATCTCTAACAGTGAGATATTTTTGATCTCTTTGTTTGTTTGGGTCTACGGTAAGATCCGGTTTCTACAGCCCTTACATTGGTGGCGGAGAATTGCAAGCATGTGCTGCTGCTTGGGATGGGTCCCCACCCGATGTTTTATCTGTGTTTATTCGACCCCGTTGTCCGTCCGACTGGCTATTGCAGATTTTAAAACCTTGATTGGAAAACGGGGTTGTGGCCAGTGGTTAGGAGCGCGGTGCCGCTCCTTAAATCTGAGTTCAACTCCCGTCGGGAGCAGAATTTCGGGAATTCTCCCCGAAAATGTGGATTTCTCTTACTGCATATCAATGCCACGAAGGACTAGTCCTGGTAGGCTCTCATTTTCTTTTAAAAAAAACCTTGATTGACGAGGACGTTTCCAGATGACACACTCTTTTGCTGCTTGTTCGGTATACATGTTTCAAGCTGCGGAAGAAAAAGAAAACGATCGGTATGAATTTCAGCGTATCTTTATTTTGTACTGCTCATGTTGCGTCTACATGAATGTACTTTGTACCATCTGTTTTTCTTGATAGATAAGATGGGTTTGTTTTCTCCAAAAAAAAATCTCGGAACATTTAGAAACTTTTTTATTTGTAACTCAACAGAGTAGCCGTTGATGCGAGGAGCAAGCTGTACAAAAGGAATGCGAAACTTTTTGTTTTCCAACTCTGGATTGTCTAGACTTTGTGCTCGTCATCATGATTCGTGCATGAAAAGCGGGCGAGCTGAGCGCGAAACGCGAAGCCGCTGCTTTGGTTAGTTTACGTAGTCGGCATGCCATGGACCTCCGAGCTTTGGTTAGTTTAAGCCATCTTGCAGAAGACAAAGGCACGGCGAAACGGAGATGCTACCCCCTGAGGCACTGACCTGTGGGTTAGGAATTTACTATGGCCCATCAAGTCAGAGAGGGTGAGTGCGTTACATAGAGGTAGTAGTGGTATCCAACGGGTTTGTTTAGTATGTACTCCACGGAGTAAACAAGGTATCGGAGACCTCTTTGTGAGGACCGGCCCCGGACAAGACCTTTTGGTACTCCGGAGTACTTAAATTAACAGAGGAAACGCATCGATCGAGTTTAAAGAACGTTAACTTGGGTGTCTGCGTCAGTTTTAAAGGAGAAAAGGAAAACTTGGTTGTCATCATCGATCTTAGGCGGATTTTTGTGGTCACCGTCGTGAATGAAATCAAGCATAGTAATCGGATGGTGATGGGATTAAGGGACTGATGGTCCTAACCTGGCCCGTTTGATCAATGGATTAGCGCCTGATGATTAATCATACTAGCTGAATTCGCTGGCCTATATAGCATCGTTTCTTCCTTAGACATGATTTTCTGACAACGATTCGCGTACTGTGTGACCATAAAATGTGAGTCATTGTACCCGCTGTCTTGATTAGTGCGGCGTGCGGAAAGTTGACATGGAAGTTCCATCTCCCGTGTAGCATCCGCATTTAATTTGGTCGTCGCGTCTGTTGAAAACGGTGCTTGCATCTATTACTAAGCCGTTGGCATCGAATTTTCAAAAATTATATTCCGATTTTTCAAAAAAATGTGAAAAACACCATGGATATTCTCAATGATGTATTATAAAACTTGTAAAATTTCAATGAGAAGTAATTTTTATTTTGAGCTACACAAAAAAAGACAAATGTACAAATCCGAGTATAGTGTTTCAAATCTATAATTTTTTTACCATTTTTTGTAGCTCATAATAAAAAGAATATCGTGTTGTGATTTTACTTGTTTGTAGGCTACATCATGGACTACATTCAGAGTTATTGTCAATTTATTTTAAAACTTCTAAATATTTTTCTGGTTTAAAAAAAACGAAAGGAGCACTGGACCTCTCGGCAGCACATATGACGTTGGCATATTGAAACAAACTTGTAAGGCCCCGATTGGTTCACTGGAAAATAGCCAAAACGACGGGTAAAGTTTACGGACCTCTTTAGGTCCCGCTAAAAATCCTGCGCGGGCCAGGTAGGAATTTCCGCTCCGTAATCTAAAACCACCAACCAAGCGAGGCCTAAGTTTAAAACCCAAAGTTGTTTGAACGAATCACCGTCAACACGTAACACAAGTAAAAAAGATCAAGACGTCCCACATGGACATGGTCCCGACCTCCATCACGTACGCTGCTCGATAAAAAATGAGAAAATGACACAAAACCACCACATTTGGGGGTGAGTTCTAGCATAGCCACCACAATTCAGATTTTTGACACATAAATACCACTTCAGGGGCTGGTGTGGGACGCAGAGCACTGATTTTTGCCTGTTAACGGTTTAACCATGTTTCTGCTAGGTGGGACCCACTTGTCGGATATACGTGGCAAAAGAAAAAATAGAAAAGAAAAGAAAATAGATGAAGTCAACATGGTTAAAACTGCCCTCTGCTCCTCTGATGCTCTCCTCTGCCACCGCATCCACCTGCGCGCCCGTGCCCTCCATTCTCCAAGCTCCCCATCCCCCTCTCCGCCCTCTCTGCGGCACATCGAGATCAACACAGTAGCTGCTGCTCACCTCATTTGCTTGCTCCTGTCCAAGATCCACCCACCAGAGCACACAAACGAGAGGGCGAGCGGGTTCGAGGATGGAGGAGAAAGCGGCGGAGACGGTGGCGGCTCCGGCCGCGGCGGCGGTTGCAGCGGATCTAGACGTCACATACTGCAGCGAGCACCCGTACCCGCCGGGCGCGGCTGCGGCCGCGGGATGGCTGTCGGCAGCGGCATCTGCGCCTTCTGCCTGCAGGAGAAGCTCGGCATGCTGGTCTCCTCCTCCAAGTCCAGCCCCTTCCACCCGCCGCCTTCCTCCGTCGTCACCCCGACCACCCCTCCGTCGTCCAACAGGCCCGCCGCCTACGCTGGCGAGCGGGCTCAGGAGGAGCAAGTTCGTGGCGCCGCGGCCGGAAGAGCCGCCGCTGTCGTCGGGCAGGGTCACCTACTGCCGACAGCCCCCGCAAGAAGAGCTTCTGGTCCTTCCTCTACCCGTCCTCCTCGTCCAGCAGGCACTGGAGGGCGCCCTCCTCGTCGCTGGGCAGCGGGGACAGCCCAGCGTCGGCGAGGAGGAAGTCGGTGTCGGTGGCCTCCGCGACGTCGGCGTCGTCGCTGGGGCGCAGGCTGGAGGCGATAGAGGAGCCGGAGAGCCCGGGCCGCCGGAGCGAGGGCTCGTCCTCGTCGTTCGGGAGGAAGGTGGCGCGGTCCCGCTCCGTGGGCTGCGGCAGCCGCAGCTTCTCGGGGGACTTCCTCGAGCGCCTCTCCACCGGCTTCGGCGACTGCGCGCTCCGGCGCGTCGAGTCCCACCGCGAGCCAAAGCCTAAGGGGAGCGGGAGCGCGCTCGGCCACCTGGGCGGCGACGGCGACGAGGACTACGAGTACGCGCAGCAGCACCGGATTCGGCGCCGCGCCCCCGCCCTCGTCATCCTCCTACTGGCTCTCCGCGCCCGACGGCCGGAGCGGCACCTCCACGGGCACCGGCAGCAGCAGCACGAGGGTGAGTGGCGCGAGGAGCCACCGGAGCTGGGCGTGGGCGCTGGCGAGCCCCATGCGGGCGGTGAGGCCGACGGGATCCACGTCCAGCAAGAAAAGAAAATGAAGAAAAAGGGAAAAATAAAAGATGGTGTTGACTTGGCAGAAACATGGTTAAAACGTTAACAGGCAAAAATCAGTGCTCTGCGTCCCACACTAGCCCCTGAAGTGGTATTTATGTGTCAAAAATCTGAATTGTGGTGGTTATGCTAGAACTCACCTCCAAATGTGGTGGTTTTGTGTCATTTTCTCATAAAAAACGGCAAGGAAAAAGAAGGCAGCCATGCACAGGCCATGATTGAGAGCCTCATGATGTGACAACAAGCCCCCAAACTCATTTGATACATCATGGATCACGATGGATTTCGCTCGCAGTCGCAGGCCAGAAAGAAAAATGATGTCCTGTCCCTTTGACGGAAAATTCCTTCAAACATCGCCGGCTGATGATCATCACCTGCGCCGGCCACCATATCATTCCTTTCCGCGAAACATCTTCACGATCTTCTGGAGACGAACATGGTAGTACTCACTCCGTTCCCAATTAGATAACTTTCATTTGTCCCATGTGGACATATCTAGACATTTACAAGTACTCCCTCCGATCCATATTAGTGGGCACAACTTTGTCTAGATATACATGTATCTAGTCTAAATACTTAATTAGATACATATGAATTTAGACAAATCTATGCCCACTAATATGGATCGGAGGGAGTATAAATATGTCAACATTTTGATAAATACTCCCTCCGTTCCATAATGTAAGATGTTTTAGATGTTACACATGCATGTCTACATTCATACTAAAAAGAATGTATACATACATTAAAAAGTGTCTACATACATGTGTGTGCATGTGAATGTGAAAAAGGGCTAAAACATCTTATATTGTGGAACGGAGGGAGTATAAGTCATCTAATTTACTAGAACTGAGAGAGTAGAACTGATGAACTGGCCCTGACGTCCGGGCAGAGGCGAGTAGGCGATTGAGGAGATGGTGTAGGTGTGGCCTCCACGCCCGGCCGGCCCCTAATTATGAATACATGTTCTTGGGAGCCATGTTGATGACGATGGTGCCTTGAATGGCGTGGCGGGCGATGCAGATGCAGCGGTGCCAATAAAATGTGCCACCGGGAACCAACAAGGCTGTCACCCTCGTGGCCATGTTTGCCATCATGTCGAATTGTTTAGTACGTAGACACGTACTAGTACGTGGGAATGTATGTCTGTGTACGCGCGACGCCTTGCTCAATCTATGAAAGGATAGCTACTGCTAGAGTAATGTATTGTTGATCGCTTTCAACGAAAAATATACTATATTTAATGTTTTAAGAGGACGTACGAGAGAAAACATATGTTTCTTCTTCCTCCGATGATGAACTGTTGCTCAATTCATCCTCAAACCAGACCATCTACAAAAATAGGTACCACATCAAAATCTATAGCAAATCTAGCACAACAGTTCTATAGATATTTGTAAATAGAAAATAAAAAAGACGAAGAAAGTACGTTGCGGGCAAACCGTCGAACACCTTCGGGGCGGCAGCGTCGATTTTCGCCGACGAGCACGACGCGGCAGGCAGGGACACGGCAAGGGTGCCGGGGACGCGGAGCGAGATGCGCTGCTCCTCCTGGCGCCGCGGCGAGGCAGTCGGGGACACGAGGCTCCTCCTCGCGGCGCGCCGGCTGCTCGCTGTCGCCGCTGCCGTCCGAGGTGGGACGGAGTCCAGGGAGGGCGGGGTGGAGGTCGCGCCGCGCCGGCTGCTCGCTGTTTTCAGATGCATTACTATTAAATTATGTGTTTAATGTTTTCATAATTCTGTCGATAGAAGAAACTCTAACTACTAATTCCATTTCATAATTCATGTCGTGATTTTAGTACAAATCAACAGTCACACTACTAGTACACCGACGACGGGGTGTATAATATTTTGATATTTTCCACAGATCGGAGCTCTGCAACCCTAAAACATTGACACTTTTTTGCATCACATATTTTAGCCGTTAATTCAATGCAATGCTACAGAAAGTCTTCGTACCATAAAGTGCCTTTTTACCATGTAACTTGCCGAGCAACCTCGCCATTGCAGCTCAACTGCATGACCAAAGCTACAGAGCGGTGTATAGTCCATGTTCATGCCATAGGATTCTTGTTGGGCAGCTGCGAGTTTTTGGGAGCTGCAAGAGTGCGAGTACCAGTACCTGCACACCTTGAAAAGTGAAAACTCAAAGAGAAAACAAGCATCCCCAAAAGCTGCCCCCACCGTTCATAAAAGAATCGTCTCCGCTTATTCTTTTGTTTTCTTGCAACTCTCTTTTATCCTCTCCCTAACACAAACCCACGTCCAAACACACAGGATTCGGATTCACAAGAGCTGCAGCGGAGAGAGAGAAAGAGAAAGAGGGGAGAGGCGAGCAGGAGGAGGACTGGAGGAGGGAGGGAGAGAGAGGTAGTGTGAGGAAATCCAAAGCTTAGAGGAAGCCAAGTAATTAGGATTCCCTAGTCTGGAGCTCCTGGGGAAAGGAGCTGGGGGATCCCACGGAAGCGGTGAAGAAATGAGGGAAACGGAGGATCCTCGATCCGTTCTTGAGCCCATTTCTTGATTTTTGAGCTGTGGAAGCTGGACAAGTTTGGATCTTGAGGCCATCCGATTGAAAATCCTCGATTTCTCCGAGTGCCTTGCTGCTGCATTGCCTCCTCCGTCAGATCCGAGCTGGGGTGCCAGTAGAAATCGGATCTTGCTCGCCAGTCCTCTCAAATTCGCCTCCAAAATTTCGTTTCTTGAGTTTATTTTCGGACCCGAGCTTCAGATCTTTTCAAAAAATCTCCATTATTTTAGCTGGGCTTGATGCGGGAGTGGCGGCGACTACTTTATGAGCTGTCTCCTGCCATTTTTGGATTAGATTCGCCTGTAATGGCGGATCTTGCCTTGGAGCAGTAGGGTTTCTTCTTTCAGCGAGAGCGACAGCGGCTGGCCGTAAGTTGCAATGTCTCTGAAAAGCATTGTGCGGGAGTTGAAGGAGATGAGGGACGGCATCGGGAGCATGTCGAGACGTGGCGGCGTCTCCGACGGCCACGGGCGCGTCGGCCACGGCCGCGGGGGTCGCGGCATTCCTGGCCTGGCCTGTGGCCGGAACCACAGCCTCAGCCGCAGCAGCAGGGGCAGTGGGCAAACCTGCCGCCGGAGCTGCTGCTGGACGTCATACAGAGGTTGGAGGCCAGCGAGGCCGCGTGGCCGGCACGGCGCCAGGTCGTGGCGTGCGCCGCCGTCTGCCGATCGTGGCGCGATATCACCAAGGATGTGGTGAAGACTCTTGAGGAGTGCGGTAGGATCACCTTCCCGATCTCCCTAAAGCAGGTAGCTACCGTCTCCACAACATCAATTCCATCTTCTGCCATGTTCTGTTTGCTCATCAAGTTGCGCAAGTTTAGATGCTTAACTTGGTTGTTTGATGCAGCCGGGGCCTCGTGATCATCCGGTGCAGTGCTTTGTGAGGAGGGACAGAGCGACGTCCACCTATCTCCTCTACCTGGGACTCAGCCCATGTAAGTCGAACAAATCTGGTTGCTTGAACGTATGGTTTGGCATTCTTGTTCTATTACTCCAAGCCATTTCCAAGCGAGATATGACCTATGCAACTATGCAAGATGAGTTAATTGCTTGATTTTATTATATTTAGTGGAATCTGTGTCAGCTACTGTGATGGCATTGAAGATAAACGGTTCAGTTTAGGGGAATGACAGTATTGTTCTATTGTACATCATAGTTGAACTTGGGTTACTCGTGGCTTAGCAAACGCAGCAGGACTAGTATCTGAATCCAATCTTGATGGCGGTGCATTAATTTTTACCAGAATAGGCTAGACATCATGTGCAGTCTACAGCAAGCTTCGTAGGCAGTTGAGCAAGGATGCATGCAGAAAGATAACCTACACCACATCCTATTTTAGACCGATACGTTTAACCTACACACATCCTATTTTAGATCATTACGTTTACAGAGATATAGACAGTCACAAATCTTATACCGGAGTTTCAATATGCTCAATTCATGCTAACAAAGTCACTTACTAGTGTTCATTTGTATGTAATGCAGCTTTGCACGGGGAAAACGACAAGCTTTTGCTTGCAGCCCGCAAGATCAGACGTGCTGCCCGGACTTCTTTCGCTATATCGTTGATCGCTGATGATTTTTCTCATTCTAGCAGCACATATGTTGGCAAACTGAAGTAAGTTTTTTTGTTGGCTAAGTTATATCATTGCTGCATTTTGTCACTTAGAATCACACTATCTTCTCCTGAACCAGACCGAACTTCCTTGGCACAAAGTTCACAATATTGACAGCCAGCCTCCTTGTGATGCAGCGGTGTTACTGAACAACAAGCCAAGCAAAAGACACTCGAAACAAGTATCACCAAGGCTGCCACTAGGCAATTACAATGTGGCGACCGTCTCATATGAGCTCACTGTCCTCCGTAATCGAGGACCAAGGAGAATGCAGTGCACCATGCACTCAATACCAGCCATGTGTATCCAGGAAGGCGGGAAGGCCCCAACCCCTACTGGCATCATCCATTCACTCGACGAACACGTGTCCACCTTACCAACAAGCAAAGGAAAGGAACCAAGTATAGAATTCTCGTCAACAAGCCTCAGCGCTGATTTGTCCGGACCAATTTCTTCTATTAGTGAAGCGCCTCTGCTTCTGAAGAATAAAGCTCCTCGCTGGCACGAGCAGCTGCAGTGCTGGTGCCTCAACTTCCGAGGGCGTGTCACCGTAGCATCGGTCAAGAACTTCCAGCTCGTCGCCTCGGTCGATCCCTCCCTCGGAGTTCCTGCAGCGGAGCAGGAAAAAGTCATCCTCCAGTTCGGGAAAATCGGGAAGGACATATTTACGATGGATTACAGGTACCCGCTCTCTGCATTCCAGGCTTTCTCGATCTGCCTGACTAGCTTCGACACCAAACCGGCGTGCGAATAACCAACACCGTGAGGCATTACCTGCCCCCCTTGGATGCTGTAAATTCTCAGATCTTGCTTTCTGGTGGCGATGCTGCCCCTGGGGAAACGGTAGGTAGATTTGTAGTTTTGCCAGATCAAAGATGGCGCAAATGATTTCTCCCTATCTTGGCAAAAACCCCAGGAAGATTTGAGCAAGATCTGTTGTAACGAACTGCTATGTATTACTCTTCTTGGAATGTTTAGCGGTGACATATCACTGCATTATGGATGCTACGAACATTGTTAATCTCGCCAGGTCTCTTCTGCAGTGTCCATTGCTAGATTGCTACGTTTGGGAAGCTCTTCATTGTTTTCTTCTGCTAGCTACTGAGGTTGAGTTATGGGATTTGTCTGGATCTGCTGAGAATTTTGCTGCAACTATGGTCCTCGAGATCTTGAGGGAGGTTGCCTCTTTTGCCTAATGTCAGGCTCCAATCATTTTTCCCCCGTATATAAGCATTGTGGCCCATGCGTTTAGCTCCCAGATATTCAGAGTATCTTGCATATCTACATCTCTGGAAACTCCCCTCCATATACTGGTGTATCTTCGCTGTCTGAGGGACAGAGGTCACTTTGGTCGATTGCGCAAACCAGATGGCTCTTATTTTTCCTCTCTTTTTGAGGGCGAGGCTTAGATAGTTTCTTTGACAGATAGAAATCTTGGGTTCCCAGCCTGCGGAGAAGCAGGCTTCGGCACGGAGCATTTTCATCCCCGTCGTAGTCCGAGACATCATAAACAGCCAAGAAAGCAACCGCCGCCTGCTTCGTCGTCCTCGCCTAGCTTGCGTGGCGTGGCGGCCGCTGAATCTTCTTCGCCTTCTAGAGGACCCCGTACGGGTACAGCAGACGATGTCTGACTGTACAGTGGGCCCGCCAGCTAGCCAGAGAGAGCAGAGACCATGATGGGAAATGAAGTACTACCTCCGATCCGTATTAGTGGGCATAACTTTGTCTAGATACACATGTATCTAGTCTGAATACTTAACTAGATACATATGAATTTAGACAAAGCTATGTCCACTAATATGGATCGGAGGGAGTAGTAAAATTTAAAACTGCCTCGTGAACAATGATTTTTCACGTGCGTATCGTTTGATCCGCTGCCCGTTGTGGTAAAACTCGGATGCAAAAAAAACATGACGATCTGCGGATGCACTGCACAAAATAAATTAGGACTGATCCTCTTCGTGAAGCACAAGTCTACTTTTTTTTTCTTTGACCTTACAAGTCTCTACTTCTGACTTTGCTTGGAGCATTCAGATTCAACAGGATGGTCAGTGAATCACGCTTGCACGAAACCCCGGCGGAGTTGTAGTGCGATCACCAACCAAGATAAACATAGGAGTACTACTGCTCTACCAAACCCGCACACAAGATACTCCGCAGACGCCCGGTTAACCGTTGCTTACGACGCAGAGCAGCACATTTCGATTGCGCGAGCGGCGGCCGGAGCGATGGAGACGGTGGAGGAGGACGTGGAGGAGTACAACTGGAGGGAGGTGGTGCTTCCCCGGCTCATCCCGGCGGTGCCGGACTCGGCGCCGGAGCTCGAGCGCGAGAACGGGGAGCGACGCCGCGGCAGGGACCTCCTCGTCGCCGTCGACTTCGGGCCCAACTCCAAGCACGCCTTCGACTGGGCGCTCGCGCACCTCGCGCGCATCGCCGACACCGTCCACCTCGTCCACGCCGTCTCCAGTTGAGTACCTCCCTCATATCCTCCTCCTCCTCTGAAACCTATCTATCTCTGTGCTCTATCTTACTAGATGGTATGCTATCCACGTCCCACGAGAAAAAATAACCCGGGTTGGTGATTATTCTGAGTCAATTTAGTAACGTTTCCTAATCATTATGGTCAATTGATAATCGCAATTGTTTGATTATGCCCAATCCAGTCGTTGTCGATCGGTACCTATTTTTCGAGTCCTGTTTGGCGGCTAGCCTTACTGATTTTACATGTTAGGTGTGATATTATTCTGGGTTGGCATTTCACAATAAGCAATTGAACCAAAACATTTCTCGGTACACCGTACACCAGCTAACTGCGGCACTTAAAATGAAGCTAGTCAAAGACTCAGAGCTGGCTGCGTCTGAACCTTTTAGTTTTTGGTTGAAATAATGTTCTCGTATGCCCGAAGTCTCGAAGGGAATAGTTGCATGGAGTACCATACTTTGATTACATTGCTCCCCATGACCTCATCAACTTGAATGTTCCCAACAAAAGATAGAAGGACCAGTTGACTGATGGGGAGGCCAAAATGGATTGATGTTGCAGAGACTGATGGGGAGGCCTTTGATAGTATAACGGGGTTAGTTCTGAGTCTTAAATAATCTTAGGGGCATCTGGTCATATTTTGAATTTGTGGGAGATCATCCAAGCATCTGAAATTTCTGAACATTATAAGTTGAACATGTTGGATGTTGCTCCACATGTTGAATTCAGTATCTACTTATCAATGCACACTCTCCTGTTAATCTTGTGCTCAACTGAAACTAGGGTTGAATGTGATGTTCAATTTGTGTAGGTGTGCATAATGATCTGGTATATGACAAAAGTCAGGAACTAATGGATAATTTGGCGGTTGAGGCATTCAAGGCATCACTGGTATGCTCTGTTACCCCTGTGTGCATAATTGTTCTGTTGCGAACAAAGGAGCACTCATGCAACATATACATTTGCGTGCCTATTGCCTTGCAAGCTTAGAATGCAGTGCTACGGGTCTACGGTGATGCTATTAGCACCTTTTTAATGAATCTATCCAGACTATTTCTTGTGTAGTGTTCATGCTTGTGAAATCCTATGTTCTGCTTCCTTTTCCATAATTTCCATAACCAATTGATAGATGTGTCTTTGATTGGGAAATTTACAAGGTCCATACCAAGGCACGGATTGTTGAAGGGGATGCTGGACAGGTTATTTGCCGAGAAGCAGAGCGACTGAAGCCAGCAGCCGTCATTCTTGGCACACGTGGTAGAAGCCTTGTTCAGAGGTATCTGACTCCTAAACCACAGTTCTATTCCAAACTGTGGCAACCTTTCAAAACCTGATGACCTGAACCTGATACTGGTAGTTAGCTTTGTACTCCCTCCGTTCCACAATATAAGATGTTCTAGCTAGCTCACATGTTGGCTAGGTGCAAAGCTAAATGAGTGTACATACACATTAAAACATGTCCACATACATCTAGATACATGTCAATGTGGACAAAAGCTAAAACATCTTATATTTAGGAACGGAGGGAGTAGTTCATTGTCTTGGTCAACTTTGTAAGTAGAAAATATTTGGTCATTCGAAGTCATAATTCCACTGTTATTCCAGCATGATAAGGTTTGCAAATATGATTCCATCAAAGGTGTATTGCCAAAGTCCTTTTGTTGTTCTTGTTTGATTAACATGTCTGATTTGGAATATTGACATAATTAAATAGCTCAATTGCAGGCCATACTTGATTTGTGATTATACAAAATTTCTCACATTCACCGTCTAAAAAGCAAGGTTACAAGTGTTCCTACTTCAGTTTATGGATCTTGTTTTTTTTTAGAAAAGGGAATTATATTAATCCCAGCCTCTGCATCGAGTGATGCACACAGCCGATTATTACAGAGTTTGATCGTATATTATTCGAGTTTACATCTCAAGAATCAAAAGATTGAGACAAGCCTCAACCGACACTGACTATGTAAAGCACAACTACGAAAGTCGACTAATATGTTGCCACGTATGCCGGGAGAAAAAATCCTGTGCCACCAGCAGTAGTCTCGTGCACCCAGCCACCATAAGGTCCCGCTGGTCCGAAGGTAGCAGGAAAGCCCATAACTGGATCCAGTGCACCCCATATGAATAACCTGTAAGACATGAAAAGTATCTTTCCTGTTAAAAACAAGATTGTTCCTACAATTCCAAATAGACCAACAAATAGCTGAAACGCCAATACGAATCCTAGCCTTGGTCTTTTTATCGACCCCATTTAACCAATTTCCAAACATATTCGAAACATTGGTAGGGGGAGGAATATTGTAAGTACAAAACACAACACACCAAACAAGTTTTGCAAAAGGGCAAGATAGAAACAAGTGTTCAATGGTTTCATTGCACCCACAAAAGGCGCACTTAGCCCTTGCCAATTCCTCTTTGCAAGGTTATCCTTTGTAAGCAAGACCTTTCTATTAAGGAACCACATGAATATTTTTATTTTAAGCGGTATTTTTAACCTCCATAAGTAAGTTCGTAAGAACCTCGTGTGACCATTCATTAAGTCCTCATACATAGATTTAACAGTAAACAATCCATTTTGAGTAAGTTTCCAATGAAAAGAATCAGGAACATCATTCAAAGTAATATCCATCAATCTATAGACTAAATGTGACCACATGTCCCATTTATTCCAGTAAGTGCCCTCCTAAAACTCAAATTCATAGGGGGCGCATCATGGAGCACATGATGGATCTTGTTTTGGAACACAGATCGCTAGCTCTAATTCAATGTTTCAAGAATCAGCCCTGGCTGACTAGTAGAGCCAAAAAAAAGCCTTCTTGGGGTTTTGTGCCAGTTAATGCATGAAAAGAACATCAACTAGAGTGCTCTTTCAGAGAATATGCTTGATTATTTGTTCTGAAATCACAGCTGGCACTAAGAAATGTTCTATTTTGTTTCTTTGTTTCTACAGTTTGACGCGTGTTCAAAATTTATTTCCCCACATCAGTTGAAGATTTATTGTCAAGTCCATCTTTAACTTTGTCATTTTTACTGTAGTGTGTTGCAGGGAAGTGTCAGTGAGTATTGCTTCCACAACTGTAAAGCTGCACCAGTTATCATTGTCCCAGGCAAAGGTTAGTTCAAGTTCTTAAGTCTTGATCGTTCACAAACATTGCACAAAATAAGACCGCTACCAGATACAAGTGCTAGTGGCAAGTCTTGATATTGACATGGATTGTCAGATGCACGTGGATAATTTCTAGCAGCATCTAGTTATGCGAATCCTTTTGCCACAACAATTACAGGCAAATGATTTTGTCGTCCCTCTACAAGTACCCTTCGGCTCGTTTTCATGGCAGAACGTATTTGATGGTTTAAGAGATATCCCCTCAGTCCCTCTGTTACTTAATATAAGACGTTGAACTGCCAAAACGTCTTATATTAAGGAACAGAGGTAGTACCGTAGTACTAGATATGAGTAGTACTCATGAAAATTCTGAAACAATATACCTTGCTCGAGGGAGATCAGGGTGCACTTATTCTTGTTCCGAAGTTATTGTCGGTGATGACGGGTGGACAAATTATGTTTTACTTTGAGTACAAGTAAGGTTTAATTATATCTTTGCA
Source organism: Poa pratensis (assembly GCA_947311845.1). Lineage (NCBI taxonomy): Eukaryota > Viridiplantae > Streptophyta > Magnoliopsida > Poales > Poaceae > Poa > Poa pratensis. The sequence continues at coordinate 60,980,847 of CAMZMU010000033.1, read as the reverse complement.
GAAGCTGGTGAACAGTCTGTGCTTTAAGGATGGAGGGCAAGTAGGAGACAGAGGTGCATTGGTTTGGTGTTGCACTTTCATTTTAATGTAATTTTTTTTATTGCGAATGAGTTTAATGTAATTTATGTGATAAGATGTGTGCATATTGCTGGGGCTTTGTTTGTAAGTGTTTATATATTTCTTAACAAGGGTAGTGATATTATATTGTAAGTTCTTTGTTTGTAATCTGAACCCATTGTGTAGCTTGGTATTGAAGGATTGAGAACTGCTTATGTATTGGTAGACTAGCAAGACAAAAATATAACTTCACACGCATGTACTTCTATTTTCATTGCTGACAGAATACTGCATTAGTACAGTTGCTATGAATAAAGAATCTTCAGCCACAAGTTTCGCTGTAGTTTAAACTCCAGGGATGAGAATTAATCCTGCTTACATTTCCATTTTGAGGTTGTCTAGCAAACAATCACCTGCAAGGGGAAGTAACAGCGAATTCAGGGCAAATGTTTATCTGACGTTACAGAGTACAAAACGGACTCTTCACTTCAGTAACACTGCATTACATGCTAAAAGGACCAACTTATTCAAATTTGAATATGTGCATGGCACATGCTTCGTGTCCTTAACTACACCTATTCTTCTTCCAGTATACCTAAATTAAGTAAATACAGTATTATTTAAGGTGGTCGTTTATTGGCGACAACTCTGTGATGACTACTACTCTGAAACTCTAAAAAACTGTAACCTGATCTTATTGCCTTTTTCCTTCACTAACTGACTGTATTTGTGTTCTTTGAGACGAGAATTAGAACAAAGTAACCCTGCAAGCTTTGATCCACACAAGCAGCTACTCACTTTGTACTGACTGAAACTGTGCATCAAAACCAGTGAACATATTCTGGGAGCCAATGTCCCAGGCAGCTGCTCCATTCACCTGCAACAAAATACAGAAAGAAGGAAGTTCAGAACGGCATGAACCGTATATACTCTGTCAATATGACGAAACTGATCTGCAGGCACCTACGTCGAGGCATGAATCGACCGATGCGCCGGCCGACACCGACACCGGCGTGGCAGCCGCGCTCTGTGCCTGCGGGTACTGGTTGCCGACGAGCATCTCCAGCCCAAACCCAGCAGCTGGCGGCTGTTGCATCTGCGGCATGGCGCTCATCTGCAGGCAGGACGGGTCCAGCTGCCCGTGCACCGGCAGCGTCATGGCAGGGCCGCACGCCTGGTGGTTCAGCCGCCTGCCGCCGAACAGGTCCTCCACGATGTTGAAGTTCACCACCGGGTTGGAGGCCGCGATCTTCATGGACAGGAACTGCACCGGCGACGGGCAACAACAATAAGCCTCTGATGGGCACAGCAATCTTTGTCTGATGAACACTGGGAGAGGCAGAGTCAGCTGTACCTCGACTTGCTTCTGCAGGGACTGGACGTAGTTGATGATCTCGTCGAGCATGCCGGCCTTGCCTGTGACCTTGTCGCACCCGGGCACCAGCTCCTGCAGGTACCTCATCCGCTCGCTGATCCGCTCCCTCCTCACCTGCGCGTCGGAATTCAAATATTCAATCACGTCGTCAGTTGTCGCGTCAACGAGACCGGCGATACTACAAAGTTTTTCAGGGGAGCTGTGACCTACCCGTTCGGCCAGGCTGTGGCTGTCCGTGGCCTGCCCACGGCGGGCTCTGACGTGGATGTAGTCGGTCCTCTCCCGGCGGTCGCAGCCTCCGGCTTCTTCCTGGTGCACGGCCTGGGCCTCTCCGGCTTCACCTTCCCTGCTGCTCCTGCATTCCGATCAGGATCACACAGCTGCTGCTGCTGCTGCTGCTGTTTCCCTCTCGTCCTCTTGCAATCACCCTGAGACAGAGTCTTCTGCAAACACAACACACTCATGTCAGTCAAAGACAGTAGCAGTGCACAAGTACCGGAGCGGTACACACACGTCTGTTCGACACACGCACGCACGCGCGCACCGTACGCAGACATGAATCTTTCACCTTTGCGTCGGGATGCGCGTCTGGTTTTCTCTTCCTGGAGCCGACGTCGCCGCCGCTGCTGGCGCTGCCGCTGCAGGAGAAGGAATTGCCGCCGTTGCTGGCCTCCTGTGCGGCCGCACCCGGCGGCGCGCCGAAGCCGGCGAAGCACGCGCCGCTCAGGTCCGGCCACTCCTGCTGCTGCAGGTACCCGAACGCGCCGCACAATGCGCGGTACTTGTCGTCGTCGACCATCACGTCGTCGAGCAAGCCCTGGAAATGGCTCTCCACGATGGTCGACGTCTCCCTCCGCGACGCGGCCCGCCACCGCAGTGCGCCATTAGTTAGCAACGGTGCCAAGATCGGACGACGCGTAAGAAGGAGCTAGCTAAGAACGCTGGTTAATTTGGGACGAAGGTTTGGTTGATTCTTCTTGGTGTAACTCTAGGCGTATGTATGTGTGAATGGATCTTCGAAGATAAGCAACCAAGGCGAGGCGGCGTAGGACTTGTGCGTGAAGCTTGAGTGTCCCTTTCTCCCCGTCCTGTTTGCGCATCCTGGAATTTTTCCTAATCCATATATATAGGAGAATGATGGGTGGATGTGTAGGCGCGCATTTGTGTAGTAATCGTACTTTTGCTGCGAAGATTGGATTTGGCCCTTAGGTGTGATCATGTGAGGTAGGGCTGGGTTAAAGGCAGGCCGGGTCCCTGTGTTTGTAGCTGGCATATGCAGTGGCTAGGAGGTCACAGTTTGGCCCTCCGTTTATGCATAAATTGGTAGCTTGTTCCTTTCACTGTGGCTTTGCTACATGTCGATCTTTTTTTTTTTTTGAACAAAACGGGCAACATTGCCTCATTTTATTAAAAAAGTAGGAGGGGAATTGACCGGTTCATTAACGGGGAACCGGCCGAAAACCGTTACAAGTGCACCAATGTAGTCATGGAACACCACACTGGGCAGACCCGGCCAACCTGGCTACCCACACGAAACACACACACCGCCGAGGAGAAAAACACCATCGAGGTCTTCACCGAGTGTCATCGTCGTCACTCCTCCCCGAGCAAGCGATTCCGACTTCACCTTCGACGATCACTGACAAAGCCCTCGCCACAGCCGACGCCGTAAGCCATGTCGGCCTATGCCAAACAGTCAACCCCAAGCATCGAGGAGGAGGCAGCTTCGACTTTGACGGAGAGCTTCACTGGAGAAAGAAGCACACCTTGCATCGACGGAATCCACGAGGCCACTGTAGAAAAAGTGTCATTGTTGCCAGCCTGCCGCCCCGCGACACGCAGCTCCGACTTCACAGCTTCACGGCGGGACGCAACACGGACTGTCGGTGACGAAGGACATGCCACGACTCGGCTCCGCTCACCACTGTCATCGTTGCCACACAGCCCGCAACGCCACGAAAGCACCCACAACCAACCACTGGTCCCTCGACTGGTGCGCACCTCCAAGAATGATGCCCCCAAGGGGGAGACGACGCCAAAGCGCCGACACCATCCGATCCACGGATCAAGGGTTTCCCCCGGAGGTAGCGGAGGTGGTGCACGCTTCACCTCGGTGATGCCTTCAAGAAGGAGACGACGCGCAAGGGGTCGCCATCACCGGCTCCGACCACCGAATCGGAGACGAGTTTTCACCCGGATCAGCCAAGCATCACCACCACCAAATCGACCACCTGCACGCCGGCGAGAGGCAGAGACGCCTCCCGCAAGAACCCTGGCCGCACGCCGCCATGGCTCAGCGTGCCTCCCGCACCCCCGGCCCGAGCAACCGCAGCACATCATCGGCTCACTGACTGACCTGGCCCTGGCCGCCATAGCCTCCACGCCTCTGCTCCCTGCGCCCCACCCGCACGGAGAAGACCTCGCCAACATGAATGCCAGCCATCAGCACCAACCACTGCCACCCACGAAGAACCTGGCGACGGAGAGACGACGAGGACGCGCAGCGCGACCAACCTCCAGCACCAACCTACACCATCCGGGCCCCGCGGGCCCAGATCGGGCCCGCCAAGCCCATCTGGCGCCCGCCCCGCACCACAGCCGCAGGGGGCGGCGACGCCGCCCCAGAGCCTCCCGCAGCCCACGCTCCGGCCGCTGCCTCCGCCCGAGCCCGCCGGCTCGGCTTCCACCGCCCACGACCGCCGCCGCCCACCTGGGCCGGTCATCCACCTGCGAGAGAGCCTCCCCCAGCCACCTTTTGGCAGCGGAGGGGCGCCGCCACCGCCGCGTCCGGGGCCGGCGACGGCAGCGGCAGGGGTGGCCAGCTGAGGGCGGGTCGGGCGCTTTTTTTGGGGAGAGCCCCTAGCGCCGCCGGAGGGGGGGACGACGCGAGGGAAGAGAGGTGTGGTCACCCTCCCAGGACTTGTCGATCTTTTTTTATCTTTCGTGCAGTTGCACTTTTAATCTACATCAGTTGCACATTCAAAAATGACTATCTACTATATTTGTATACTTGTATCATATTCGTTTAATTCTTCAATTTTATCGGTGAAAGCAGTCGAATCTCTTTATTTCTCTGCGGAAGACCTTTTAATCTACACTAGTAGAACTGCAACTAACTTTTTTTTAGAGGAAGATCCGACGCATATATTCAGGCAGCTCATCACACTTTTACAAAAAGGTCCAAAAGAAAACAAAAATTACAAGCGGACCCAGAAAAGCGCAAAGAGCACCCCGAGCCACAGGAAGTGATTACAATCGGATCCTTAGATGCACCCCAAGCACCTAGGCACCGCCGGCGCCACCGGGAAGAAGGTACCGCCACTTCATGTAGATGACCGCAGGAGCCGTCCGTCGCCGTGCGACGGAACCGAGACACGCTGAACGCGCACGGCCACAGCACCAGCTCCCTGCAACCGCCCATCTTCCAGCCGGCACCGCGCCACCCAGGCCAACCACCACCAGCACCGCACCACCTCCAGACGCCGCTCCCCTCGCCACCATGGCCGGCCGGAGGTGAACCGTCGAAGAAGAAGACCACCTGAACCACCTGCACCAAAAACGGAACGCCGACCACCACCAGCTCCTCCCCTCGCCACCACGGCCGGCCAAAGAAGCACAGACTGAGGACCGCGCCCGACGAAGCACCTCCACTACCTCCCCGACGACGAGGCCGGAACGGGGAAAGGAGGGGGAGGACGAAGCCCTATTCACCGGCGCCACCGCCACCGTCTTCGGAGACGCCATCTGGGCACACACACCTAGAAACCCTAGTACCTAACTACTCGCACGGCCGGAGCCGAGGCTCCCCCCACCTCACGGCGCCGAAACGGCGGCCGGAGGCGGAGGGGAGCAGCAGATCCGCCGGCGAAACTCTGGAACTCGCGGTCGCCTCCTTTCCGCCTCTAAACACTGTAGTAGGGGAAAGGGGAGAGTGATAAAAAATATTGCAACTAACGTTTTTGTAGAGCACAATTGTACATTTATTTATTAGTGAACCGATTGATTTTTTCTATGTTTTCATTTGACTCAATGGTTTTGAAAAAACAGTGGACTCAGTTAGACCCTTTTGTTCAGTAAATGGTGCTAATGACTAAATCCCTAGTGCTTGCCGGATGTGTCTTCGTGATGTGTTTAAATCCTTCTACTCACTGAAGAAAAATGAACAACTGAGCAAGGATCCTTTTATGCATCTTCTGAAACGAGAGGTGGCTTTCTGAATTTTGACCGAGGCTACAAACGGACGATTGGGGAGGTGACAGCTGGTGCAATAACCGCCGCATGGACAGCTCTATCTTCTCTGCCTGCACTGGCCCCACCAAACCACACCCGCCACGTGTACACGGTATTAGGAGACGAGGTAACCGGATTAATGATAACACCCCTTTGGCCATTACTGTCGGAATCACACTTTGCGCCGTAGCTAATACGATGATCAGTACACATGCACATCAGCTTAATTCGTCCAGGGCTATCTATCATCTGATAGATAAGACTTGCAATAGTGCCCTACAGTGGCACTGTTGAGGTATCGTCGTGATTGCACTACATTGCGTGGATATGTGTACCCATGCATAATTCCTCCCTTATATATTTTCGCGGACAGATTATTTCCACCAACTTAAATATAGTACTTATGGAAATGAGTTAGTGCTTGCTTTCTTTATCAAGAAGAGTAAACCACACACATCGGTGGTAAAGCAATTTGACAGGTGGGAGCCGATTTTAGTCAAATATCGACCTCGCAAAATGCTCACTCGATCACCACTCTCAATGTGGCAAACGGGTGCACTTACAAATTACACCAATCGGAGGGTTTTGGGATGCCTCAATTTTGCATAAACCCCATATAAATTTACACCTTTTTTCCGTTTTGGTGAGGATGCAACACAACAACTAGTGATCGGTCACAATGGAGATGAAACCGCGACAACACACCAGGGAGGTGGCGGTGGTGCTGCGCGGGCCCCACATCCCTGGTGGCATCTAATGCTCCTGCGGTTGGGCATTTGGGATGCCGTGTCTCCTCACACATGGTTCACGACACCGCGGTTCCTACTCCATCTTCACGCCGGCCAGCTAGCCCGCCGGAGCAAAGAAAGGAGAGGGGCGGCGGCGAGAAGCGAGAGTCGACTCTCAAGGCGCAGGGCGAGAGCGAGAGGGGAAAAAAGTGATTATCTCGACTATGTGCACATGCATCTTGCCAAGTTGAAAAGTGTAAGCTGAGCACATCTTCTGAGGTTCGGATGAATCCGTTCCCACTTGCCAAATTATCGTACCGTGCAGTGGCGGAGCTTCATGGGGGCGAAATGGGCCGTCGCCCCCCCAGCCCACCAACAAATTGCCTAATTTGTACAGGTATTTTGTCCATTTGTTAACGAAAAATCAGCCCAAAGCTCAATGTTTAGCCCCCCCAAGCCCATTGCCCTCCCAGGAATTTGGCCCAAGCTCCGCCACTGGTACCGTGGTCATTCATATTTACTCCTCACGCGCCTAGCTAAGTTTAACCCTTGCGCCACGTACGACGTGGCCGGCATCATGTACGCGGCGAGCGCCCACACCACACACGCGCGAGAATAGATCGATCGCGTGCAGTAACCACGACTACGTGCATGCTCCAGCCCCATACGTACGTTACACACATGCATCCATAGATGTCCCCATTGCATCATCATCGCATATCGCCAAGCCTCAACCCTGTTTACTACAACTACATGTCGGCCCCGCAGCGCATGCAACGTACGTACCCGCAAACTGGTTCCTGTTCGGGAAATGGAATATTATTGAGTGAGAGGCGACGTTCCCGTCAACAACGAGTCGCCGTGGTGACTTCGTCAATCTCAATACACGACCCGTCAGCTCAGTCTCGGAGGTGTTCATAGGGGTAGGGGTGTGCGTGCGTGCAGGGGCGGCGCCAGCAGGGGGCGAGGTGGGGCGGCCGCCCCCCCTCAACTTTTGATAATTTTTTCATTATACGTATTCAGTACGTATCTATACGTGAAAGGGAGGAAAAAAAAAGGAAAACGCATCCAGAACAAGCACGCGAGCACGTCTCGGTCACACTCGCACGCATCCATCGCTCGATCCCCAATCCAACTCTCGTCTCGCTCCGCGTCTCGCTCCGCCCCTCGTCTCGATCCGCCGCCGGCCGCCCCGCGTCTCGCTCCGCCCCTCGTCTCGATCCGCCGCCGGCCGCCCGTCGTCGCCCGCCCTGGAGCCGCCGCCGCCGGCCGCCCGTCGTCGCCCGCCCTGGAGGAGATCCCGAAGAAAGAGGTTTGGCTTCTGGTTATATGTCCTACATGGAAACTTTTGAATATGTTATAATCTTGCATTTGATGGTTCGAGTGCTTGGTATAACAAATGAGTTGTCACACGCATTGCAAGCCAAAGATCAAAACATGGTTTGTGCTATGCATATGATTGTATCAGTGAAAAGGTTATTGCAAAATCTGAGAGATCATGGATGGGAGCCTCTCTTGTTGGCTGCTACTAAGTTTTGTGATGGAAGAAATATTATAGTGCCCAACATGATTGACAACATTCCAGCTAGAGGTTATCCAAGGATCTCACGCAAGGTGGTTACTTGCCTCCATTATTACAAAATAGAAATCTTTAACGAGGTGCTTGATAGAAACATGGTTGAGATGAATAATAGATTTTCTGAAACATTTACACGCCTATTGATCTGCACCGCATGCCTTGATCCTAGAGACTCATTTAGCAACTTTGATCATGAGAAGCTAATTGAACTTGCCAATATTTACTCCGTGGATTTCTCTTCACATGATTGCTATGTCTTGGTTGACCAACTCAACATATATATTGATATGATGAAGAGTAGTCCTGATTTCTTATCATGTGATACTCTGGGTGATCTTTCTCTCAAGTTGGTTCAAACTAGACATCATTTGATCTTTCCATTGGTCTACCGGCTCATCACACTTGCTTTGACATTGCCGGTTGCAACGGCATCAGTTGAGAGGTTTTTCTCTTCCATGAAGATTGTAAAGACAGATCTTCGAAACAAGATTGGTGATGATTGGTTCGGTGATTTGATGATTTGCTATTCTGAGAAAGAAATATTTCAAAAAATTGATGACAAGAAGATTATGCTACGTTTTCATGCCTTAGGGAATCGTCGAGGTCATCTACCTCGGAAGTTTCATCTTGCTAGCACAACTACAACTTAATGGTATGACACTATCCTATGAAAAGCTAATAATTGTATGATACATGTGCTCACAATTTTGTCATATGTTGTAGGTGTCTCTTACATATTGGGATATCATATGGTGGCTGCCAATTGTTCAACTCAAGTGACATGAGTCCATGTTAGTATGTTACTACTTTTTAAGTTGTTTTTAGGTTACTTTTATGTCATTGTTAGTTGTACTTGATGAGTTATGAAACTGAATATGTTTGAACCTTTTTTGTGTTGAATACACTTGCTTTTGCCTAAATTTTGTGAGCTTTAATATTGTGAGGCTTCGACTTATTTACATTGTTCCTTCCATACAATTGGGGATTACATGTGTTGTCAAAAAAAAAAATCGCCGGTGGCACACCTTTTACTGTTCGCCCCCCTCGTCTCAATTCCTGGCTCCGCCACTGCGTGCGTGTGAGTTTATGCGCGTGTATATGAGCGTCTGCGTTTGTACTGTGTTTTATAGAAAAAAGAGATATATCGGGGCAGATCCGTGCAAGTTTTGGGCATGTTTGGTTACTCGTATGGATGTTTGCCTATTTGCATCTGTGACTCCTAAAGTCTGCTTAAGGAAAAACTAAGGTATACGTTTGTTTGCCAACCATTTGTCAATCTGACCCGTATGGAAGGAAATGAGTTTTGAAGCACCGATCTTTGATTGTATATTGTGTTTCGTGTACTCCCACCTCTTATGTGTGTGATGAATTTACCTCACACCGCCACACTTGAATAAATTTGTCTACGTGACAACCCCATGCAGAGCGCCGAGGAGGAAAACGGCATGACACGACACGTTGACGATGCGGCGACGTATTGGTCACGATAGGAGCCTGTCGGCACTAGCAAAATTTACGGTGGTAGTACCATGTACACGTACACATTTATAATGCAATTCTACTCGCTTATACCAAGGACAACTTAGTATAGCTGCTACGATGACACGACGAGCGGCGGTTGAGCGGAGACGACACACATGTTGAAAAACACACCTACAACAGGCACACGATCTATGATCCTATATGTCCGCCGAAAAAGAAAAGTTACAACATGAAAGTTGTGAAAACAGCGAGATGAATCCTCGTGAAAAACAAAATCCCTAATACCCGTCCGAAATTGAGAAGTTACTGTGACAAAACTAGAAAGTGAGCATCGGAACCCCGGACGGGAATGGAACCACAACATCGACGGGAACATCTTTCGTGTATAAATTATCTCGAAGTGAAATATGATTTCGTAGATTAGAGAGTACTAAGTGGAGCAGTTTAAAGAAAGGTAAGGGCAAGCAAAGCAACTTGTCTGACATGAATGAGCGTTCCGTTCCCTTTTACGCTAGAGCCCTAAACCGCCGATCCGGCCGTTAATCCAGGGCTGACCCAAAAGTGACTTAAGATTCGTGTTGTGAAAAAACGTGATACAGTCCAGACAAGCAAACAAGCCAATACTTATATCCGACAGTGTCATACTGTCATATGAAGACTTGTGAGCCGGGGCGAAGATAGGTCAATTGATACAAATGGCCATTGTAAATCTTTTAGTAATTTAGTGATTGCATGCGACTCTGAACCAGCCGTGAGGAATTGTTACCGATCTACTGTTCTAGCGAGCTCGTATCAATTGCTGATCGATCGATGCGTGCCGCATGCATGCATGCATGGATGGGCTGTTGGTCAGGCCCATGCACGCACTGCGGCTGGGGGTGGGGAGAGGGGGTTGTGTGTGGCTTGTATTTGTCGCTGCCGGCGGGAGGCGGGGCAGAGGGGATCTCTGCCGGTGCAGCCAACAGGGCCCCTGAAAACCACCTCTGAGCAGACACCCCACATGCCCAGTCGCTCCATCCCTCATCAAGATCAACTATGTACAAGAAGAAAGGCAGAGAAAACAAACTATATATCCAAAGTTAACACGACATGGAAGAACTAGCTGGAGCATTAAGGAAGGAGGAGGTGTTGAAAGAGATGTGCCAGCATTAGCGAGATACATTGTATGTAAGGCTCCACCATCGATCCTATATATATATGTGATCAATTGTTGAGTCTGTGTCACCAACTCTTGTTAGCCTATCAATCGCTCAAAAGCGTCACCAAAGATGTGGAGTTGCTATCGTTCGTAGATCCAGCATGCAGCATTATCCTTTTTCTCTAGACTCTAGAGACCCGATCGATCGATCTGATTGAAACAGACTGGATTACTGCTGTAGTGCACACAGCTGGTCTGCTTCTAAGATCGACTATCATCATCATCCTCCCCCGTCTAGTGGTGCGGATCCCCTTACCTTCATCATTGTGGACACTGACATTTACATTTTGTCCTCTTATGTATCCTCGACTTGCACTGGCAGCATGCATAATTAACCTTTGCTTTAGTTCTATCTGACTAGGATCAATGTAAATGGATGTAAATCACAGTGTAGTCGGCATCATGTTTTAGCTAAGTTACCGGCAAGCATATGGAAGAAAGGGCTCCCTCAAAATGCAAATTGCTCTCTTACATAATTGAATTTGGACCGGTGTATTTGCCGGCTTTGCAAGCGTGATCCAGAGTCGGCCGCTCATGTTTTCGCTACTGTCGGTATTCAGTGTGTCTATGCCACTGTAAAATCATGACTAGGTATCTACATGGTGGACCTGGTCATTTGGAGTGCAGCCATCCCCCTCCATCCTGGACGAGCTCTGTGATCCTAGGATAAGGAATTCGTGATGTTTTTCTCATGGGTGATCCAGGATAAACTCAACACATTTTTTATAGAAAAGCCAACACTATGCGACCGATCCTTCCATATATGATCAAGATCATCCGAATATTAGAGAGTAGGGGCTCGTGCAAGGAACTATGAAGTGTTAACTGGAAACGTATGACTTTCCTTTTAAAACTAACTTATTTAGTGAACATGTAAAATCTTTTGTTGCTGCTTTAAAAATAATACTAGCTAGGCACCCATGATTTGATACATACAGTAAAGATAAGCGGCCACATTAAGTCATTGTTATCACCTCAGTTCGGTCTCTCCGTCTTTTAGCTTTGTCACCGCGCTTACTCGAGTCATGTCTAGCCTAACATGGTGCCTACACATTGATGCTCCATTCAATTCTCATTTTATTAGAGATTTATGCAGATATTTTTACACTTACAAAAAATTAAACACCTTTGTTATTTCTTTATAACTCATTCAGTCAACATATGATTGTAAAAATACATATTTGTCTTACACTTAGCAAAATTTACAACATTTTTTATTTCGTTATAACTTATTCTGTCAATATACGACTAACACTAATATATGTTCCCATTACACTTAGCAAAATTAATTACATTTTTTACTTATTTATTGCTCATTTTGTGTACATGGGCCGGTATCTAGTCTAACTACCTTTTACACTTAGCAAAATTAACCACATTCACAACATTTTTTATAATTCACTTCATTAACTTATACTATCCAAACTCGGATACCGATATTTCCATTACAAAGGAAAATTAAACTTGTACTGTATGAATAAATACAATGGTAATATAGCCTCTATCATTGCAATTTGTTCAATTTGAACCACATTTTTAATGATAGCTATGTTATTTATTAATTTAGGATACATTGCCCTTTAATAACCTCTTTGTTAACAAGATCCTCTTGATCCGACTAAAGTTGAAAAGGGGAATATGCCTCCACGGTTTAGTTTACTCGACTTAGAGTTACAGCTTATATAATGCTATGTGTTAGTGATCACTTTAATATTCTTAAATATCTTGGCAGAGAAATCTACAATGTATACTCTCAAATATCTTTATAGAAGTTTCCAGAGTAAGTAATTTTCTAGCATAGGTGTGAGTAAAAAAGCTAATTCTAGAGCAGTCTACAATGATTCATTGTCAAATAGATGATATTGCTTGTTTTACAAAAAACAAATTCTTGTTTCACATTCTGTCAAAAGGAGAAGAATTAGTACCATTAAAACCAAATCATTTCTACATAGTCATAAACCATATTAGGAAAATCGCTCTCACCCTAATGGGAATTCTATACTTGTGATCTATTCCACAAACTAGTTATCAAAGATGTTTGCAACACTATCTAGTGGGTATAATTTAGAATACAATTGGATGACTGACCATATAAAATGGGAAAACTTGCAATTGAAAAAAGGTGTTTGATATTCTCGTTATGATGAAAAAAATACACTCTAAGCTTCCTTGCAAGTTGGGATTTGCAAAGTTATCCTTATAAAGGCTTACAACTTTGCGAAGACACCACATGAGTTTTTATTATTTTTGGAGGCACCTTGATTCTCCATATTTTACTATTATTATCGACTCACACTTCATAATAACAAATGGTGTTTACATGGAATACACATAGAAAATCTACCATTCTTATGTAGGTTCTATCGGTATGCGTCATTCTATTGAGTTAATTGGACTGGTGCCAATCGTCCCAGAAGAGCATTCCAAGCCACAAGCCGAAGTCCGACTATGTCCTGTCTAAACGTCACGTTTTTGTGGAAATGTTCCATAATCATAGCGATTGTATCGCTTTTGTGATGGATTATCATATAAAGAGATGGGTATTATTCACTGCGCCCTCCCCAGTTATCCTGTTAGAACGTAACTCTCAAACTGTCCATGATAGTAAATGATCCAAAATAGAAGAAGTGTTTCTTCGCGGTATTAGACCAACCCATAAATGTGAGTCCTTCGGTTTCGAATAAACCAGAGACAATATCTTTGAGCCTACATGCTTTTACTTCTCAGAAGAGTTTGCTAGACCCCATCCTTGGTAAGAAGCTTAAAAAGCCATTTACCCAGAATAGTTGACTTTTTAAAATGAAGCTTTTGAATACCAAGATCATTCTGATCTTTTGGACTATCTAGCAAGTCAATATTTTCATTATCTCCTGGCCAAAATAATCTTAGTCGGAAGCAATCTAATCTATGAAGTACGCCTCTTGGCAGCTCGAGTAGTGCGATTATATAAACAATCTAGAGACCCGATCGATCAATCTGATTGAAACAGTCTGGATTACTGATGTGCACACAGCAGGTCTGCTTCTAAGATCGACTATCATCATAGTCCTCCCCGGTCTAGTGGTGCGGATCACCTTACCTTCATCATTGTGGACGCCGAAATTTACTTTTTGTCCTCATATGTAACCTCGACTTGGCAGCATAATTTTTTTTTGCGGGTAAAACCAGATATTTATTGAGCATTAGGGCTTACAAGTTGTTCCAATTCAAGCTCCCGATTAAAGATTTCAGGACCTGAACCAAACATAACCAAAGTTCTAAGTTATGTCCTTGCCCAATTGGCAAGACAGTGACTAACCCTAACTTGCCCTCAATCTACTTTTACAAAATTACAAACTCTACCCTTTGCTTTTGTTCTATCTGACTAGGATTAGTGCAAATGTATGTAAACTGGAGTATAACCGGCATTATGTTCTAGTGGAGTTACCGACAAGTACTTGGAAGAAACGGTTCGCTCTAAATGTATATTCCTTTTTACTTTTTTTTGCGGGTACATATATTTCTCTCTTGCTGAATTGAAGTGGGTACATATATTGCGGTGATAAACTACAACTCCACGACGACATGGGCTTATGTGCCCACTTTGCGAGTGTGATCCAGAGTCGTCCGCTCATCTTTTCGCTAGTGAGATAGACCCTGGTCATTCCCATCCTAGAAAAGCTCTGTCATCTGAGACATGTCATCGCATAAGAAGGCACTCGCTACCCTAAAGATGCTTTTCTCATTGGTGATTCAGGACAAACTCAACCCAAAAAATTCTAGAAAAGCCAACACAATGCGACTGATCCTCCTATACATCAAAATCGAGTCCAACATTCGAGTGGCGGCTAGTTCAAAGGACTATGAAGCGCTAACTAAAAATGAATGATTTTCTTTTGGGGGAAAAGATTCTAGTTAAACTCACTCCTCCAATAAATATCTAAAATCTTTCGTGACTGCATTGAAAACAATATTAGTTAACCACCCATGATTGGATATATAAAGTAAAGATAAGTGGAAAATTAAGTCATTGTTATCACTGTAATTTGATATCTCCATCCTTTTTTATTTCTTTATAACTCATTCGGTCAACAAATAATTATAAAAAAATACATAGTTATATTACACTCAGCAAAATTGACCCCATTTTTTTTAACTTCGTTATAACTTATTCTGTCAATATACTATCAACACTAACATATTATCCCATTACACTTAGCAAAATTAATTACATTTTTTACTTATTTATTGCTCATTTTGTGTACATGGGGTAATAACTAGTTTGTTTCCTTTTTACACTTAGCAAAATTAACCACATTCGCTAACCTTTTATAACTCACTTCATCAACCTCGAATATTCTAACTCGTATATAGATATTTCCATTACAAATCAAATTAACCTTGTAACAATATCAATGAATATGACGGTAAGATGCTTTTATTATACAATCTAACATCTATCATTGTAAAGATGGTTGTTTTATTTGAACCGCATTTCCAAGGATACTGCATTAGATATTAATTTATGATACATTGCTCTTTAATAACCTTTTGTTAACCGGATCCTATTGATCTCATTAAAGTTGAAAAAGGAAATATGCCTCCAAGTTTTAGTTTATGCCACTTAGAGTTACAACTTATATATTGCTATGTCTTAGTGATCACTTTAGTATTTTTAAATGTCTTGGTAGAGAGATCTACAATGTTTAGTCAGCAAATATCTTGATAGAAGTTTTGAGAGTAACTTTTTTTCTAGCGTAGGTCTAAGTGAAAAGGCTAATTCTAGAGAAGTCTACAATTATTTGTTGTTGAATCGGTGGCATTGTTGGTTTACAAAATTAAATGTGTTTTTGTTCCATGTTCTATCAATGCATGCATGCTCTGTCTCTCAAGGTGGAATGGGGGACGAGGATGGCCGGGCATGACTCCGTTGTCCCTGCCAGTACACATCCGTGGAAATCCCTGTTAAGCTATTAGGATGGAAATAGCCCTCGTCCTTTCCGATGACAGGTACCCGATACCACCGGGCCTCCATGGGGATCTCAATGCAAACTAGGAGAGGTGATATT
The DNA here is from genome assembly GCA_947311845.1 of Poa pratensis. Lineage (NCBI taxonomy): Eukaryota > Viridiplantae > Streptophyta > Magnoliopsida > Poales > Poaceae > Poa > Poa pratensis. The sequence continues at coordinate 60,965,150 of CAMZMU010000033.1, read as the reverse complement.
GAGGGAGGGATCGGTGCCTGGGAGAGGTGGAGAAAAATAATCGAGTGGAGTGTCTAGGTTTGAACCTATAAATTGTGTCTCTGTGATCCACATGTCACAACTTGTTGGGTATCCACGGAGCCTCTAGAGGGGAATTTTCAGCCTATCCCCACCCCTGCAAGACCAATGGGTACCGTTTATGCAATACCCACAGGGCGAATTTGTCCCGCATCACTGCTCCATGGTTTCAACATTCCCGTGGGTACCCGTCCCATGGGGAATATTTTCACCCTTATATGTGTCGCAACATCGTCTGCATGAAAATTTGTGCATGAGGCTGGGCTGCCCTTTTCTAAAAAAAATGAAAATTTGTGCATTGGGTCTTTCCGTTTGTTTGCGAAATGAGGGTCTATTTTATTCTAAGGATTATGAAAACAGAAAAAATAGTAAAAGCACATAATGTCAAAATTTCATGACCATCCGAATCATACAAGATTTTTTTATAAAAGGGGATAACCCACTGATTCATTAACGAAACATAAAGTATGGGCTACTACATCCACAGACATGCTAATGCAGAAATGCTACATAGTTTGTCTTACAAGATTTTGGTTGTTCTGATTGCGTCATAGAGATGTTGTGCAAGAGGTTTGTGTGGATGCATTTTTTTTTTTTTTTGAACTTTTGTGGATGCAAAATTTCCTATGTGTTGTACAAAGAAATCCTTAGAATTTGTTTACATTGGATTGAATACTACAAATCAAACAACCATTCTGAGGATTCTAGTTCTCCAAGATTCCTATCAAAATCATTTGAATCAGAGAGGCCCTCATTCTCAACCTTAAAAATAGGAGTGACTTTCTTTACCCCTTAACCCACTTAACGTATCAGATTACACATTCAAGTTTTAATTTGGAAACTATATTGTGATTTGAAGTTAGACTTTATACTAGTTGTGCTTAATTACCATGATAAATTTGAATATATTTCATATATATAAACCCGGCTTAGGAACGACTATCAAAGTAGTAGTATGTAGACAAGCATATATTGGTATGAATTCAGTGTTCTATTTCTTGCCGAAAAAGTTACACATTATGGGATCAAGAGTTCCAAGGTGTGCAACTTCACATGTAAGAACGTAAATTCTAAAGCTAAAGTATCACATATTTTTAGAATGGATTCCTACCAAATTTTGTTGGATAAAAAATAGTGGTCTAGATTGTCGACTTAGAAATAAGAAAAATTCTTCACCTCATTAAAAAATAGCCACTCCCATACTGCAATACAACTGCCACTAAGGAGTGCTCTAAAACACATTGTAGCTCTAGAGAAAAGTGCAATGGCAACGAGCCGATGACAAATGTGATCACGAAGAACGAATTTAGAATATATGTAAGAATAATGTATTATGACCACCATTTTGACGCTGACTCTTGAGAAAAATATAGAATATTTCTCTTCCGGAGAGGCACGGGAAAAATACATGGGTTGTAGATGAACCACGGCTCACCAATTCAAATATATAAATGGCAACGATTTATCTTACACAATCAATTATGTGTTGCTGAGTTGTGATCTAAATTTAATATATATGGATATTCATATAAATGTTAACTTCTGCCGGAGCGAGTGAGTCCAGCCGCCGCACGGGATAAGTCGAATCGTTGCAAGTCCCCGGCGTTGTAACCTCTCCTGAAATAATGAAACTTTGCTGGGTAGCGCCCATGATTTTTTCCATCTTCTTGGAGGGTTTTTCCAAGTTAAAATCTTGTGTCCCCTATGTTGATCTTACTTTTGTTCATTGATTATTGCTTGTGCATAACATTATGCACACGGTTAAGTATGAAAAACATGAGAACATACATGGAGTAATAATCAATCATAGGGTGAAGTAGCATCTGCTCTTTATCAAGTTTGTTGGGTTCCAAGAGGTAGGGGCCCCAGAATGATGGATAGGTCCCCTGAGAGAAGAACAGATATCTGGTAGGTATCCTTTTCGGGTGGTTCTCCCTTCCATTCCCTTGTGTCGGATGCCTTCCGTCTTTGCACAGCTGTGGAGATAAGGGCAAGGTAGAATGTCACACACCTTGGGAACAGGAAGTCAAGCATCTGGAAAGGAAAATAGATTTAGCAATGTAGGTCCGTCTGAGTGTATCCAGCTTAACATTTCGGTTCAAATGGCCCCCATGCAAGGGCTCCATTCAGATTTTCAGCAGAGATACAACCTAGCTAAGTAAAAACTCTTCCCAAAAAAATGCAAACATTGCTGGGTTTCAAGAGAGAAATGAAAATTCAAGATTTGGGGTACGTCCAAATGATTGCCTTGGGGAATGAAATGGTCATCTGATTGCATAATTGGAATCTAGCGTGTTTCAGGTCTGAAAAAGTAATGATGTTGAGATGATTCTTTAATACCAGAAACTTCGGTAGTTGATGATAAACTAGTCGCCATGAATACCAGGATTCATCTCCTGCGTACCCAACCACACATCACAGGCTACCCATCCGTCCATGTCTTTCTGGAGGTCCGATCATTCATCCCATTGACTAGCTAGCGCTTTCCAAGCGGGCAGGTAATCTACCAATCTAATTCCAAAGACAAATCAGTGGTCATTTTAACATGATCATTCTCAGCAGTGTAGAAGTACCAGGTATCCATCAGCAATTTTTCGTTCATCGCCAAAAGGCAAAATTCTTTCTCCATGCGGTGTCGGCACGGCCATTGTTCACAGAGCACAGGCCACTAAAAACCTTATCCTCCACTAGAAATTCACGTTTTAACTTGACCGAACGAAGCGTCCGTCAGGACAGAACGTGGCGCCACTCACTGACACTCACTCCCCATCAGTGCTGGCTATCTAGTTCCCCGGTTAATTCGCCTCCTGATCATCGATCGGCAGCCACCGTTGCCGAACACGAAAGCGAGCGTGTTCGCCGCGGACGCGGCAAGAAAAAGGATGTTTCTCCGGGTTGGCACCGGCGGTGCGCTGAACCTGGCCCTGGAAGAATGACAGGAATGCAAGGCTGCACGCACTGCCGCTGAGAGTCCGAGAGGAGTGGAGGAAAAGAGGCAAAGGCAACCAAACCCACAGTGGGATTAATTTACACGAGGATCTGTCATGTCATCGTTCTGCGCTCCAGCTATCGGGGCGCAAGCGATAATTATTGCAGAATCTTGACCCATAGCTGGGCAGAGCAGGGTCGAGAAAGAGGCAGGACTGGTTGTGAAAGCCTGCCGATGTGCAGTGTACGCCACTCTGAATTTTTTTCGTTGGACTGTTTCAGAACTCTGAATATAGGAGGATCGAGTTCAAAATTTTCGGCTAGTTGCACCTGCATCACCGGGAGATTGAAGTGAAGAGGCGGAGAAAAGGAAACCGGTGCGGAACGGGAGGCTAATTACGGCGGTGGTTGTGCCATTGCAGTACTGAACATTGGCGAAACCTCCACTAATATGGCTACTATGTATAACACAGCTGCAAGTTGCAGTTTTCAGAACAGAGGCTCATATCGTCATACTGCACCGCACCAGGCAGGGCAGCTGGAGGTTTGGCACCGGAGGAGCAGGACGTCAAGCGGCACAGGCGAGTGACCCGGCATACAGACGTCGAAACAAGCAGTGTTCAGGAAAATAGCTGAGCTATCTCCTTCTGACTGCAGTTTTTTTTTCCATCGTCCCCTGGTGCCAGGATGGCGGCGATCAGTTGATCCTGATGGTGGATGCCTTTGCGCTGAAGGAAGGAAGAAACAAGATGGCGAGATGGCAATATGGAAAGAACACCGTACGTTGCACCTGGGCATAGGAAGAAGACACATCAATGATCATGAATTCATGGTCAATCTATCCATCCATCCAGTTATCGACTTGGGTGGGAGAGGATTGCCTGATTGGACGACCATCAGTCCATAACTGTGAGGAACATCAGCGGGAAATGATCGAGGGTGTTCCATGAGATTAATGGCGCTGAAAGCGAAAAGGGGACATTCAGGACGAAAATCAAAGTTGAGAGGCTGTGACAGCCACCAGTTCGAGCAGCATACATGCATGCACGTACCAGGTTCAGAGTCGATGAACTACACCTGTGCAACTGTGCTAGCCTCCCGAGCAGGTCATGGTGAGTGAAACTGGCATGATCCTGACGTAAAAGGGAACACGAACAGATAAGCGATCATTCGAGCACTGGCTACAGACGAATTCAGAGCATCCGGCCGCTCAACAACTGGTGGAAAGAAAGGCAAATGTGGAAGTGCAAAAGAGATGGGCATGATTGCATTTCGAATGATCGTGATGCTAAGCCAGATTATTTTCCATGAGTGCGGAGGACGGTTCCAGCTGACAAATGGCAACTTGTGTGTACGTATGTACTATCATTGAAAAACACAATCACAAGTTGCTCCCCATGGCAAATAAATGAAGTATCTGGAGGATAAGGTGGCCAAATAAGTTGCGACCCTGGTACGGCAAACACTTCGCCAATGCAGGGCGTACAACTCTGGTAAAAACCGTGCTGACTTCTCACTTTATCGGTTGAATGAGAATTAGTTTAGTTTTCAGTCCGGTGACGTCATCAAAGTTCAGTCTCAGACCGTGTTGCAACTCTATGCCTAGCACGAATCACGAAACAAATCTAATGGTTAAAGACAGTTTTTCAGCTGCAACACCATTTGCAACCGAAAAATTCTCAGTTACAGCCCAATTTGGTAATGTTTTTTGACAAATCTGCCACTTTTGAGAAACTTAACACATCTATGGCCCCTTCTAAAAACTATTTCCAAACCTGTCCTCTTGGTGTAGGCGCCGAAGAGGATGGAACCGAACTTGTGCATTTCGGCGCCACCCTCTTTTGGAAGTGAGATAAGTTCCAGGGGCCATATTTCGCAAAAACAAAAAACCCAACTTGCAATTGAATCTGGATGCAAATCCGATGGTATAAGACTTCGACTAACATCTCGATGGAAGTTAAGCAAAGCTTCGGAAATATTAGTAGGGCCTCAAATGTAAAATTACTTAGGCGCTGCTTGAGCTAGGTCGCTGTTTGTGGTTCTGGACGTTTTCTTATCTTCATTTCCTACTGTAATTTGAGTTTTTTGCTCCCTGTTTAGCTAGCTTTATATTACATCAGCTTGTTATGGCGTTGATGTAATAGACTGTTTGGAAGAAGCTTAACCTTGTAGCCAATATTAAGTTTCGTTCATGAAGCTGGGGAAGACCCCTTTGATCAAAAGAAAAAAGATCAGTCACCAGTAATTGACTACCATCCCTATCCCAGGGCATAAGGAAAAAATGACAGTAAGAGCATGAGCCACTTGCCCAGGTGAGATAAATAAAAATCTTCTTATGGGGGTTTCCAGAGACCGTGGACACCAGGGTACAGGAAGGCAAACTTCTTGCCACAAAAATATGGAACTATTTACTGTCATATTAACCTTTTACACACAGAAACATGCAAAACAGCTGCAATCTGCAAGACTCATAACTTCTAACCAATATTTACTGAAAGGCATGAGGATGATAACGATCATCTCACCAAGCATTTCATTCCGGCATACAACAGCTACCATCTATGCCCAAAAAAGAAAGAAAGAACAGTTAGTGCTGCAGAGTCTACCTTCTAAGTTTTCAAAACAGCGTCAGCGACCGAGGTTTTGAGAAAATGTTCATCTTTCTTTGGAAAAAACCAGATGACTTTGATATTTGCTGTTTGTGAGTTGGGATCTCAGGAGGATCCTCTACCACATCCGCGACAGCCACTTCTTGTGAACATGAATTGCTGAGTTGGTCGCCTTGCCTCAGATCCCTCAGAAGATTTAGCAGCTTGAATGAACAAGTTTTCGCTTCATCAATTCCATTCACTGACAAGTCCACGAGGGCAGGGATTACACCCTCCCTCATCACATGTGAACAGTCTTCTGTACTACGGGAACATATTGCTAGGAGGATTATCGCTGCAAGTTCTCGTTCTTTAGGGATTCCTGTGTCCAGATATTCAGCAACGGAACCAAGACACTTATCAGTTCTGGTAATAAGCGCAGTAGCTCCTTCCACATCGCATAAGTTCCGCAGAATCTTCAAGCAACACTCAACGAAGCTTCCTTCAGTCAAAATGGGAACCAGCTTTGAGATTATTCCCAATGAAATTAGGTCTGACTTTACATCAGCATAGGACGAAAGATCGCAGATAATCTTCAAGGGAAGTTCAAGGCCCTCGATGTCTTCAGATGCCAGTATTTCGAGAACTGGAGGAGTGACGACAGAGGCCATCTGACGGGATTGACGAAGATTAAGGTGACGAACCAGTTCATAGAGGACCAACAACGCTTCAGTTTTTAACTCAGAACTGAGAAAGGATGTGATCAGATGGAATGCTTCTTCATTCATGGATGGAATCATGGTTCTGCAACAAAAACAGAAGCGCCTTTTAGAATGTGCTATCATCAGGCCTTAGGACACTAATTACCCCACCCAGAGCAAACAACTACTCCAAGAATAATGAAAGGAAGATAAGGATGAGTCAGAGAAGATTCTCTTACCTGCTATTGGAAAGGAACACACGAAAAAATGTAATCCAGCTTGTTGACCTTGCATACTGCAGCTGCTGCTATCATCTATCAAGAATTCGAGGAATGCTTCTACAAACCCATTGGACACCATAGCACATGAAACCTCATTATCATCGTCAAGAATGTTCTTCAGATCCTTAATGGAACTGCCTTGTATTTCTAGTGGGAGGTTAGACAGCTCGCAAAAGAACCTCAGGAACATGCCCTGGTCGAAGTATTGGAATGACAGATGCTTATGATAATCTGCACTCCAAGAGAACCGAGAAAAACTATCCTTCGGCTCCTCCATGTCCTTTACATGGGAGGAATCTGAGACATAACTGGCATCAGAAAACGCGGTTGATGATATGCTGTGGTCAATCGCAAAATTCCTGGCATTTCCAGCGATTAGAGGTACTGAAACATTGTGCAAGCTGGACATAGAGTAACCATTTAATTGCTCCGGGAAATAACTGTAGACATCTTTGTTTGGAAGAAAATCTGAGATTGTGAAACCATGCTCTTTGCACCAATTGCAAATGAGATCCCTCATGCAGGTATTTGGAATCATTGCGAAGTTCTCTAGCTTTATCTGTGTCCTGGGACAAGTATTGTATCCCTCACTGAACCATTTCTCAATATATTCTCTTTCATAAGTCTGGCCAGATGTTATTATGACAGGATCATGCATTAGCTTTGTTGATATTGGGCAACAGAACTCTGCAGGTGGTGTGGTTTCTCCAGACATACTACTCTGATACTCATATCTCTGCAAGTCTGTTGTTGTGTAGCATTTTCCAGGAGTACTGCCATCACTGGTAGCGAAACTTAAACTTGGACTGGACTGATTTTCAGATTGCAAATTTTCACTCCTCGCCAGTGTCTGGTTTGATGTTCTTTCCATACTTCTTAACAAGATACATTAAGAACTTAAGAACCTGCTCCTTTTTTGGATCAGTACCACTAATCTTATCAAGCAGTTTCTTGATTGCTCTTCTTTCAATTAAGATAGCTTTAGGGGATGTCAGGTTTAACTTTGAAGCTGCCTGCACGAATGTCTGAAGTTCAAGTTCTTCAGTTGCATCAGACTGCCGAAGCATCTCTAAAATGGCTTTGCCTGCCTCTTCTTCCAGTGCATCAACAACAAATTTTACATCTCGAAGATCATTATGGACCTCAGCAATCTGTGTATCATAGCAAAGTTGTAAATAAACAATCAAATCAAAATAATCAACCAAAGCAAAATAATAGTGAAGATGCTAATACGAATACCAGAAATTGTACGATAAGCAATACTTATAGGATATCTACGTGTCCTATAATTTTCCCACAAACAATCACCAAAGCAAAATAATAGTGAAGATTATCACAAAAATATCTGAAATGGTATGACACGCAATACCGATGGGCCTACGGATAATCAATTTATCCTATAACTTTCCCACAGAATATTTCCTTAAAAGAAGCATATTCTGGCCCTTCTACAAATTATGTTAAATTGTCCCTTTCCAGATAATATGTTGAATTAAAGTATATGTTTGGATAACCTCCTAGAAAAAAACAGTTTAGTGGTGACCTACGAAGATTAACAACTACTGTATATGAGAAAAGCCGATCATGTACTTCTATAATCAATACATCGTAGCATAAGTTGACTTGCTGGCACCAAGAGAAAACATAGAGTACTGAATAAACTAACCTGATTAGCTAATACTGTTGGGACCATATTCTGAATCAGGAAGAGGCTTCGCTTAAGTGAGTCTCTGACCCTTTCACACCGTGATAAAATTGCCTCTCCTGTAATAGCCTGAAACATAAATAACCAAAATTTTCAGATATTCCTTCTTAAAAACATCAAACGATCACAACAAAGGTCAGGAAACCAATAATGAATTTAGCGTATTAGAATATTAAGTTTCCAATCAAGACAGGAATAACATACCAGGTAGAGCTTACTACATTCGATGCAGTGCTGAGTTATGAGTTTTCCTTTCTCCACTACATTGTATAGATTGCACAGTTCCTGTATTCCTGCTCTACATCCTGGTCGAGCTGCTTCAATTGATGGAAGAATGGAGGAGACTTTGTCTAGCATCGTTGTCAGCTCACTGCACAATGAGTTGTGAACCTAACAAAGCAAAACAATTCATGAAGAAACATAAAGACGATGAAATTGAAAGGACAGTGGATGGCACTGTTGTATGGCTAAGATGACACATGAAAAACAGTATGATTTCCCCACCACATGCGAAGAGTTTTTCCTCTTGCATGATAGTGGCATAAAACCGCATGCTTCATGTTTGAATATAAATGGTTGTAAAAACGGAGAGGTAATTCACCTTTGGGTAAGAATTACGGCGTGATAAACCCATGTTCTCCATCCACGAAGAGTGCCTGGCTGCCTGTCAATCTTGAACTGTTCAACACACAGGATAATAATGTCATGAAAATGCTGTGAGATAATTCAGGGAAATCCAACTATATCATGATACTGAAGAAATGTCAAATTTTTGAGATCGGATATAATTCAATTTGTGCATGTGAGAAATGCTTCTTTTTTTCGAACAGTGGTTTATCATGAAGAAACCAAGGTATACCATTAGCAACAGATAGGATATGACCCTAACCCAACTCCCAGTCTCCTAGCATAGGCAACAAGTCAAATGATTGGTCAAAATACGGGTTGAACAACCACCATTATTGAAAGTCAACAAATTGGTCTGCAACCGGCCTTTTGTTCTTTCAACAACCATCGGCCAAGTGTAAAATAAAATAAAACGAAATAAAATAAAATAAAATACAATAAAAGGTGTTTTGAGTTGATTATAGACTATTACTCTGCTTAGACCATTTCATATCTCCACCCCATACAGATGGTTGAAGAAATCAAATGACAGGATAAGAGCAAGACGAATATAGAAACAGGTTATAATCCAAGTCTCAGATTGTGTGCCAATTGGTACTTGACAAACTTGCAGTCGTATCAGCCAAGCATACATGCATCTTTCAAGTGCTAAGCCTGGCGCGAGAAGCATAAGCACAGAAGAAGGATAATTTTTCAGGTTTACATGATCCAACGGTCAGTTGTTCTATCATATTATACTAATTATTATTGCATCATGCCAATATAACAGAGGTGTTACTCTATGAGGCATAAACCCCAAGCCTCACCGACCATCCATACAAAGGGAAAGCTTTGAAAGTGGAAGAGAACCAGATAAGAATTAGCCCCTTTCTGCATCAAGGTGTGGACCAACAAAAAATAACTGAAAACATAAATGAACGGGAAAGGACGAGCAAACGATTACTACTACTAACTCGATGAGAAGTACAGAGACTGCTTGTTGTTAATTGTTCATGGAAATGGCACCAATCTTCCAGATAATTACGAGCGGAACAAAAGAACAGAGCCAAGGCTCCAATCAAGCATGAGCAGCAGCGGAGTAAACAGACGGAATCAACTTGGAAGGAAATGAAGGCAACCAACCTGCTGGGCGACTGGCGGAGCTCCCTGCGCCTGTGCGCAGAGGAATCAAGCTGGACGCAGACGCGCGGAGGAAGGAACGAACCTCCTTGTTCTTGCCCCCTCGAACAGGAACCAAGGGGATAAACCCTCCTGCAACGGCAGCAAGAGGGATCCGGAGAGTCGAGGCAGGGGAGGGACCAGACTAACCTCGGCAGCACAAGAACGGCCCCCTCTGGCTCACCGAACCATGGACGGATAGGAATGGGGAGGTAGGGAACCTGAGGACGGCCGCGAAGGGGGAGGGATCGAGGAAGGTTATGGAATGGTTCTCTCTCGGAGACTCGGACCAGTCTACTCTAGTCTATAGAGACAGATAAAGGCGGCGCTGGGAGGGGAGAGAGATGGGAGGGAGAGAAAGGAATCGTGGAAATGATGGGAGAGACGGACAGGCACACCACCACCATCACCACCTGCACCGCGCGCGCACTCGCGCCAGTAATAATATTCTTCGCTCGGGCTCGTGTCAATTTTTCCCCACCCTGACCCGCGCGCGCCGGTCGCCGTCTCTTGGCCATAGCGGTTTGCGGGGCCCTCCGGCGATGGCGCCACCACCACCTCCTCTTGTCGCCGTCGATCGGCTCGGTAGGGAGACGGCGATTCTTGGTGGCTGCGCGCGGCCACCACCTTCCCACGAGGCCGTGACTCGTACGCTGCCCTGTGGTGTGTGCCCGCGGGCCCGACGCGGCTCCACGTGCCACCTACGTTCGGCGGTTCGCCACCCGCTCCGCTCCGCACCGCACGCGGGCTGCATGCTGATGATTGTCAGGAGGATTATGTTAGGCTATGCGTTGAAACCAAATAGAAACTGGTTGGGGAAGATTCTGTTTCTGCTTGATGATTGACGAAGGGCTAATAATAAACTGATCCGAACCTGATGAGGTGTTCATACAGAGTCTTTGCTTAAGCAGCTTAACTTCATACGTTGGGCATTGGGAATGTTTGCTTAAGACTGTCTTCTCTTCTTGATAGCACCGGTTTGACTCCCAATCTCGCGTGCTCCTCCAAATTCGATATTAGAAAAAACAGGCAACAAACAGGTCCTAGTGTTGAAATGATAATTGTGATGTGTTTAGTCCGAAAAATACAATCAGTGCTCATTTGTGGCAACAAACATATCCCAAAATGAGCACAATTTGTTTCACAGAGGACCACAACTAACATTTCACCACCAAACTTTGCACCTACTTAGAACAATAGCTTATGTTTGTTGCCCTTTTCAAAAAAATTAAAGTGTTTTTATATATTTTCGCCGAATTTCGAAAGTGGGCAGAAGAATGTGAGCTTGGGAGTCAACGCTCATGGGCGTTGTTTCCTCTCTTGAGATGATTATGTGGCTCACATGACCTCCCCTCGTTTATGCTTCGACTGAAAACCCCAGGTCAGCCATCCCAGGTGGTGGCGGCGCTACCCCGTCGGCTGTCGTGACCTCTTTGAAGGCACCGTCTTGAAGCAGGGCCCCTCCTAGTTTCAACATGCTGGTTCAGTGCAAAGTTGGTGCATGACGCATGTGTTTGCAGCCGGAGAAAGTGTCTTCTTCTTGTGCATTGGTGGAGCCTGCTCAGCCATGGAGGCGCCGCATTCCTCAATGCAATACTTCCTCTGTCATCTAATGAATACAGAGGCATTTTTTGTGTCTGTCGATTCAACCACATCATTCATCCACGAGTCACAATGCATTATCGATGACACAACATCACGCACACCGCTGTCGATCACACCTGACTGAATGGTTGATTGATCCTTTGGGTAAGGCCGTAAGGGTGATCAACAAACTTTTTTTTTTATCAACGTCAACAACACATGGTGTGGCGCAGCAGGGAGGGATGGATTGGGCGGTTGCCCTCATGCACGCAACAAAAGGATGCATGCTAGCTCCTCTCGCACAGTAATCGCACTCTTGTACGAAAATGCATAGGAACTCTTGTACGAAAATGGGGGAGGGGACGTCTCCAAGTTCTCCTATGCATTTTCGTACAAGAGTTTTTTTAAATATTTAAAAAAACTCTTGTACGAAAATGCATAGGAGAACTTGGAGACGTCCCCTCCCCCATATCCCATCATCCCCTTCTTAACTAGCCAACGCATCTGATTGCTCCGTCCACCGTATGTCCATCTTCTACATTGTAATTTTTCTGTATTAGATCTATATTTTTATGATATAAATGTCTAGGTCCCACACAGGCCATGGAATGTCATTTAATGCCATTGACTTTAACCTGACAGAGATTATATGCCATCCCTTATCCATCTAACTTAATTAATTCACACTTAACGATTACGAAAACTAAACAAAATATATCACTACAAATTTAGTGGCTCTTTTATACTTTTAACTTGCCACCTATGGTTAATCTTTGGAATGAGTTTTTCACAACTGTCACGAAAACTAAACAAAATATAACACTACAGATTTGGTTGGCTCTTTTATAATTTTAACTTGCCACCTAATCTTTTGAATGAATTTTTTTACACTCATGTAAACTTGACATCCAACAATACAATGTCGCAGTAATGACAAATATGAAATTTACTGCCATATTACAAGATATAAAATCAAAACATGTGTGACTATACAATTGGCTCTTTTTACATTCTTTCACTTGCCACATATGGTAAATCTTTCGGATATTTTTTTACACCCATACAAACTCGACATTCGACAATGCCTTATAGTAATTATTTTACACATATGATTTTTCCCACCACACTATAAGAAACATGTGTGAGCATTCAATTGACTCTTTCATATATATTTTTCACTTGTCACATATGGTAAAAAAATTCATAAATTTTTCTACACCCATGTAAACTCGACATTCGGCAATGCTATGTCGTAGTAATTACAAATATGAATTTTTCTATGATATTACAAGTTTTTCATTTTTTTTTGCTAAATACCATTCATAAAAAATACATTTTTTTCTATTTTCTATAATCGACCATGTTTTACTTAAATATATTTGATATCTTTTTTACTTCATGGTAAAAGAAATTAACACATGCATGGATCTTTTTCTACTAGCCGCATGAACAAAACAAAATTGGGCATTTTGTCATTAGAGGAGAGAAAACGTTCAACATAACTGTGAATTAATTAGTAATAACTAATGGAGGAGACAGAATGTGCATGCATGCTTATCAGAGAGAAAAGCAGCTTTATAGTCGTTGATGATATTTTTTTTAAAGCCATGCATGCACCAGAAAGTCAAGAATGCTTTAAATGCTATTTATTGTCCAGCATTTATTATCCAACTATTAACTTCACAGCTGGCCCACGTGATGTAGTGCAACCTAGGCACACACCACCAAGTGGACCAATGACAAGAGCAAGGGTCAAGGCACTTCATGATAAGGTGAACTCGCTCCTATCCATGTGTGATCTCGATACTCCTTTGAATGGCTTGCTAATTCATTCCGATACCTTGTGTATACTCAGGCATGACCCTCATGAAGATCTCCAAGAAAGTGTAGAAGTTGGACAAGAATCGAGTCAAGAAGACGAAGGAGAAGGAGAGAAGAATGGAAAGAAGTCCCAGGCGGCGGTACTACCGCCGGAGACAGCGGTACTACCGCCCCAGGTCCAGCCGAGCCAGACGTGCCTCCGCCCGGATCAAGCTGTGAAGGAAGAGACTGGGCGGTACTACCGCCCCACCTGGCGGTACTACCGCGCCAGCGGTACTACCGCCGAAGCTACCGCCGAAAACGGCCCTCTGTTCGATCTACCGGTAGCGCCAGCGGCACCGTAGCGGTACTACCGCCGGCCAGCGGTACTACCGCTGGGTCTGGCGTACTACCGCTCGAGTTGACTTCAGCAGCAGATCGAGGCCTGCCCAGCGGTACTACCGCTGGCTCCAGCGGTACTACCGCTGCGGCGGGAACCTGACGGGTTGAGGGCCCGTGTCCCCTCACTTATCCACCCCTATCCTACCTAGACTATAAATAGAACCTCCCCATCTAGATCTAGGGTTAGACTATGATTTGGGAACTAAAGTAGAGCCTTGCTCCTTCTTCTCAAAGTGTCTCTTTCCTCCTATGGAGATGAATCAAGGCCTCCCCTTGTGGAGATGAACCAAGGCCTCCTCTTGAGGAGAAGATCCCTGCGTGGATACCAAGGCTTCCGCTTGTAGTTGCGATTACTTGCTAATCTTCCCTCTTTGAGTGGCTAGATTGGTTGGATTGACCAATTGGACAAACAATCCTAAGAGTAAGGTGTGCTTGGGAGAGGAGATTGGGGGCTACCCTCGGGGATTTGTTACCAATTGAGTCTTGCCGGTTGCTACTTGCTATTTACCCTTGTTTTGATGATTCCCCTCTTTGTGTTCTTCGTTCTTCGCGTGTTCTTCGTGTTCATCGTTCCCTCCGCACAAATCCGTGAAAATCGGGACCAACCTACATCATATGGTATCAGAGCTCTAGGTTGACACGGATTTGATTTGTGTTTCCACCAAAATCCACCAAATTTTTCTTCGTTTTTGAGAAATTCGAAAATTTCCACCAAAAATAGCCTTGCCTTGATTCGAGCCGATCTGTCGATTCGTTGCGTTTTTGGTAGTTTTTGTCCATGGATCTGTTGCTTTAGGACCCCCTCCACCTTTGTTTGCGTTCCCTAGCCTCAATTTTGCCGATTTCCCACGAATTCGAGGAATTTTGGAGCCCAATTCCGCCCAATTTCGAGTCAAAATCGCGCAGATCCGCGCGCAGCGGTACCAGCAGCGGTACCGGGCGGTACTACCGCAGGGCAGCGGTACTACCGCCAGGGCTGATTTTTCAGAATTTTTTTCTTTTCCTCGGTTCGTTTTTGGCATTTCCTCTTTGGTTTGAGTCCTTTCTTGGTGTGCCCTACGTCTACAACATCGACAAGCTTCCGCAGCAACGCATCATCAACGCCAAGCGACGACGCCACCAAGGACTCGACATTCCCCCACCATCATAATCCGTTGTGAGCCCTTCTTCCTTTCGCGTACCTTGACCTATCGGACTAGCTCTGATATTGCGGGCATTGCACTTGTTGAGTGTTTGTCTTCAAGTATTGGCGAGTGTGTATCGTTAGAGATCTTGGCACTAGCAAAAGAGAAGGAATCATCGTCAAAAAGCAAAAATCAAAAAAAAAAGAGAGAAAAGAAAAGAATCAAGTGGTGCCAAGTATCATCTCTTGTAGGTTGCGACAAAGCTTGAACCGCCAAAGTGAGTGAGTGAGTAACTCTTGTGCAAATCCGTTGCCCACAAAAAGCAATTGAGCTAGCGTCCTCTTGTGTTGGGTGACATTTGAGCACGTAGTCTTCGTTAGGTTGTCTATCTTCGAGTGCTCGCCCTTTGGTCGCCCAACCCCATTATTCGCTTTTGTGTGTTTTCTTCATCATTTGTGGTTGGAGTTTCTTTGGTAATTTGATCATTGTGGATTTTCTCTACCTTTGACAATATACTTGTCCGGGTTTGCTTGTTTCGTTTGCCACTTCATACCTTCCTATCCTCATAAGTGTGTGTGTTGGGTGTTAGAACCGGATTCTCCTCTCAAGCCACATTATACTTGGGATATAGTTTGTCTTGGTTTTTCTTACCACACATCTCACTTGTTCTTGAGAAAATGTTTAGGGGAAGTACAAACGGAAGCTCAAGCTCGGAAGAGGAAATCCATGGTGGAGTTCGCGGTGATCATGGCTATGTCACACAATCGGAGCTTGTTGGCATGCGACACTTTCTTCGTGATAACCTAGGACGCTACGAGCGCCGTCTTCAAACAAGAGAACAACTTCAACGACGCATGCATGCTCAAGAAGCAAATATGGAGCGGATGACCGAAGCTATCAACAACCTTGTGCGACAACGAGCTTCTTCTCACGCTCAAGCCGTACAAGAAGCACCTCAAGGTCGACACAAGCACGTCATGGACGTCATGAACCTCGACAAGAACGTCAACATGATCCAAGGCGCGACGCCCATGAACGACCTCCTCCTCACGTTGAACAACCACATGATCTTCACGCGAACAATGCCAATGCGCATCAAGAACAACCTCACCAAAATGATGATCGTCGCGAACGCATACCATCACCACCACCGCAACAACGTGATCGTCATGACCCATTGGCTAATGACAATGGCGTTCCGGGTGCGAATGACTTTGGTGAACAAGGACGTCACCCTCGTCATCCTCCAAGGCCACGTCATCAAAATCATGACAATGCGAACAATAGAACAACCCGTTCCTCAACAAGAGCTACCTCCTCAACATGATCCTCGTCCTCGTCAAGAGCTTCCACATGATCGTCACAACACCACGCTCCGAGTCAAGTGATAACGAGTCAAGCCAACACAATGGTGATGGACTCAATCGAAGGAGACGTGGACGTGCATTCCCACGTGGTGGCCATCGTGACGACTATGATGACTTGACCAACGTCCGCTTTGACATACCCAAGTTCTACGGCACAAGTGATCCGGAAGCTTACTTCTCATGGGTACTCAAGGTTGACAAGATCTTCCGTGTGCAACGCTTCTCCGACAACAAGAAGGTTGCCTTAGCCTCGATGGAGTTTGAAGAGTATGCCCTCTTGTGGTGGGAACAACTACAAGATGCTCGCGTCGCTAACCACCAACAACCAATTGACACTTGGGTTGAAATGAAAGAAACAATGTACAAGCGCTTCGTGCCAAGCCATTACACTAGAGACTTATACAAGAAGTTGCAAGAGTTGAAGCAAGGTTTGAAGTCGGTTGACGAGTACTACAAGGAGATGGAAATCTCCATGATGAGAGCCAATGTCAACGAGTACGAAGAGCAATCCATGGCTCGTTTCATGAATGGCCTCAACTATCCAATCAAGAAGATCGTGGAGTTCCAACCATATGCCTCTTTGGTTGAGCTAGTACATCAAGCTTCCAAGGCCGAGCGCCACGTGCTTGAAGAGCTCAAATACCTCAAGACAAAGGCATTCTACGCCAACAAGCCTTCTTCGTCAACTCCTACACCTTCACAAGCTCTTCCTCAAGCGAACACTCGAGGTCCTCCAAGAGTCTCTACATCGACACCTCAAGCGCCTCAACCTTTCAAGAAAGTACCTCCCCTACCAAGGCGCCTCAAGGATCTTCGTCCGGCACAAGACTTTGCAATGCTACAAGTGCGGCGGACAAGGGCACAAATCTTTTGAGTGCACCAACAAGAAGGTCATGATCATCAATGACATGGGAGAGTATGAATCTATGAGTGAAGATGAGTACAATGCTTTGAACAAGGTCGCCACAATGCAAAGTGCTCAAGAAGAAGAAAGTGAGATATATTGTGATGGCGACAACAACCCTTCCTTGGTTGTGGCAAGAGCTTAACCACCAATGTTCAAGTAAGAAGACCAAAGATGCAACTTGTTCCAAACAAGAGCGGGAATCAATGGAAAGTCCATCAAGGTCATCATAGATGGTGGAAGTTGCCACAACCTAGCGAGCAAAGAACTTTGTGATAAGCTCAACTTGAAGTTCAAGAAGCACCCACATCCTTACCATGTGCAATGGTTGAGTGATACCGGAGCCGTCAAGATTCAACACATGGTGCAAGTGTCCTTCAAGATTGGAGCCTATGAAGATACGGTTGATTGTGATGTTGTGCCTATGAACGTTTGTCACTTACTCCTTGGGCGTCCATGGCAATTTGACAAGGGTGCTATGCATGATGGACGGACAAATTACTATAGCTTCAAGAACAACGACAAGACCTTCGTCCCATGACACCAAGTCAAGTCATCGCCGACAACGCCAAGACTATTGCAAGGGCACAACAAGATCGTTCGTCTAGTGAGATGAGTGGTGAGCGAGAGACCCACCATAAAGTGAGTGAGAGCCACAAGCCAAATGAGTGTGACACTTCAAAGAGAGTTCCCACAAAACTTACATTATGTGCCACCAAAAGAGTGATAAGGGAGTTGAGAGAGAACCCATCTGATGCATGTAAAATGCATACATGAACTTTGCATTATTTTACTTCTATTCCAATCATATTTGCATCATATAAGGGTTATATCAATGTTTTATAATGATTTTGGGAATATTTCATAGTTTTCCCATTTATTTGGAACTAACCCTGTTTTCCAGAAAACGTCTTTTTTAGTGTTTCAGACTTTCCGGGAGCTTCGGGACTCCAAAAAGGGCAAGGCCATTGAGCACGGTTCAGAATTTTCGAGACGAACGCAATGGGCTCAAAATGAAGGCCATAAGCCCAACCAGCTGGAAATGAGAGGGCCTCACGCGGCCCCTGTACCTGGGCGCGTGGGACCACCTCTTTTGGGCCTCGAGGCTCCGCCGCCGTCGATCTTTGCTCCACCGACCTAGTCGTGACCTAAAAACGCCTATAAAAATTGTCCCCTGACGTTCTCTGGAAGGAGCGCCGCTGAAACACAGAAACACCGAAACGGAGATCTGAACCTGCAGATTGGAGGGGGAAAACTCTGGCGGGGCGCTGCCGGGGTGGCCTCCACCTTCTCCAACGACTTCTCCACCGTCTCCATGATGAAGGGGGAGTAGTCCACCCTCTGGACTATGGGTTTGTGGTGGTAACTTATGTATCTCTCCTCTCTTTGAGCTTCACTAATTATTACCGTATGAGCTGCTGAACATGATTACGGTCATCTATGTAATTCCCATGGTGGATATTGTGGTGTGAGATAATATTTTTTATGCATTTACTGTTGTGTTGGATCTTTTATGACTTGTCATACTTTGGAGATATTCTATGATGCATGTGATGGTTTGATTTATGCATAATGCCTTGTTTATCTTTATCATGAGGTGATTGACACCACCAAGTGTAGATAGATGAGAGAGATGTGGTAACACACACGAAATATAAATCATTGCACTAGTGTCTAGAATATTGTCCATTATGAAGTATGATGTATGTGGGTACGGGATGGCCGATATGACACGGCACAGGTATTGAGTGACACAGTACCGCCCAACATCCTTTATCTGGGGGTAAAAAGAAAGAGTATGATGTGGGAGTGAGAGCAACCACGCTAGCCTTACGAGGGTGACCTAGCAACACAAATGAGTACTTCTTTCAACTATGTGTTTTAGGACATGTAGCCGTTATAAAAGCTACCATAAAACATGACAATTATGTGTACTTTATCTATAACATGATAATCACCATAGATGAGAGAGAGAGGATTAAGTGAACCCATGAACCCATGTCCATTGTTCCTATAAGAGAAAACCTTTGTCTTGTCCTCTTGCATTGAAGAGGATTGGAACACTTTTACATTCTTGCTTGGTTACATTAAACTTCCATCCATCAAATCAACCACCTTGCTCCTTAAACTTGTTTAGTGCATAATCAACTAAAACTTGTGACACTTTAGTTGTAGGGAATAGATAACTTTTCCTTCTTGCTCATGCGGATCGATACCTTACTTCCACATTGAGAGGTGCTATAGTGATCCCCTGCTCTTGGGGGTTATCACCATCCACCCTCCACTATGTGCTCATATGCAAGGGTGAAGTTTCTATGACTACCACTCTCACAAACCTTCCTCCTTCTTTGTTGTCTCTTTTGAAGGACTTTGAAGATGTCTTCCCTCAAGATGTGCCACCGGGACTACCTCCTCTACGCGGAATCGAGCACCGCATCGACCTTGTTCCCGGCGCACCGCTACCAAACCGCGCTCCTTACCGCACCAACCCCGAAGAGACAAAGGAAATCGAGCGGCAAATACAAGAACTTCTTGCCATGGGACATATCCGCGAGAGCTTGAGTCCGTGCGCCGTGCCCGTCATCTTGGTACGCAAGCACGACAACACTCTTCGCCTTTGCATGGATTGTCGCCCCATCAACGCCATAACCGTTCGGTATCGCCATCCTATCCCTCCACTTGATGACATGCTTGATGAGCTTTGTGGTTCCGCTATATTCTCCAAAATTGATCTTAAAAGTGGATATCACCAAATAAGAATGTGTGAAGGTGATGAATGGAATACCGCATTTAAAACTAAGCTTGGTCTTTATGAGTGGCTCGTCATGCCATTTGGTCTCTCCAATGCACCTTCTACTTTTATGCGTCTCATGAATCATGTTTTGCGTCCTTTCATTGAGAAATTTGTTGTGGTATACTTTGACGACATCCTTATTTATAGCAAATCTTTGGAAGAGCACACTTCTCATGTTGTTCAAGTTTTGTTGGTTCTTCGCAATGAAAAGCTTTATGCAAATCTTTCTAAGTGCACTTTTGCCACCAACAAACTTGTTTTCTTGGGTTTTGTTGTTTCTTTGGATGGAGTCGAAGTCGATGAAGCAAAGATACAAGCAATTCGGACTTGGTCTTTTCCGATGTCACTTGAGGAGTTGAGACGTTTTCTTGGTTTTGCCGGATTTTACCGCCGTTTCATCAAGGATTTTTCCACAATTGCTTGCCCCCTCCATGAACTTACAAAGAAAAATGTACCTTTCATTTGGGGCAATGCACATGATTTTTCTTTCAATGAGCTCAAACGGTTGTTAACCGAAGCACCACTCCTTGCCCTTCCGGATTTCTCTAAAACATTTGAGATTGAATGAGATGCAAGTGGATTGGGCATTGGTGGAGTGCTTATGCAAAATGGTAGACCCATCGCATACCATAGTGAGAAACTAGATGGAGCTCGCTTAAATTACCCCATTTATGACAAAGAGTTATTTGCTTTGGTTCGTGTTTTGGATGTGTGGCAACATTACCTTCGTCCTAAGGAATTTGTCATTCATTCCGACCATGAATCCTTGAAATATTTGAAAAGTCAAACAAATTTGAACAAAAGACATGCTAAGTGGGTTGAGTTCATTGAGTCTTTTACCTTTGTAATCAAATACAAGAAAGGTAAAGACAACGTGGTCGCGGATGCTCTATCCCGCAAGGCCAACCTACTTACACGTCTTGACATTAGTGTCTTGGGTTTGGATGAGATAAATGAGTTGTATGCTACCGATGCTTTCTTTGGAGACATTTTCGCTCAATGTTCGGAGCACAAAGGAATTGGTGATTTCTATTTGCACAAAGGTTTCTTGTTTTAGGCTAACAAACTATGTATACCCGAGTATTCGCTTCGTTTGGTCCTTTTGAAGGAATCGCATACAGGCGTCTTAATGGGACATTTTGGACGTGACAAGACCTTTGCAATGCTTTCCACAAACTACTATTGGCCAAGGATGTACCGTGATGTGAACCGATTGGTGCGACGATGTTCAACATGTCTCAAAACTAAGTCTACTCTAAACTCTCATGGTTTATACACACCTTTGCCAATTCCACATCACCCATGGTCCGACATTGCTATGGATTTTGTCTTAGGACTACCACGCACTAAAACAAACAAGGATTCCATCTTTGTCGTCATTGATCGGTTCTCTAAAATGGCACACTTCATACCATGCAACAAGACCGACGATGCTTCACACATTGCTACTTTGTTTTTCAGGGAAATCGTCCGTCTTCATGGAGTGCTCAAGACCATTGTGTAGGATCGTGACGTCAAGTTCGTAAGCTACTTTTGGAAGACTTTGATGGCCAAGATGGGAATCAAGCAACTATTCTCCACCGCATACCACCCTCAAACCGATGGCCAAACCGAAGTGGTGAACCGAAGCCTATCCACACTCCTTCGTGTGTTGATCAAGCCTAATTTGAAGAATTGGGAAGAGTGCATCCCACACGCCGAGTTCGCCTACAATCGAGTACTACATCGCGCAACAAAGAGAACACCCTTCGAGGTCATCTATGGTTCCAACCCCTACACCGCGCTCGACATGCTACCACTTCCACTCCGAGAACAAGTCAACATGGACTTTGACAAGCGCGCCGCTTACATGAAGAAACTACATGAAGACACAAGGGCCACGCTTGAGAAGCACAACGAAGACCATGCCACGAAGATGAATAAGAACAAGCGCCCCATGATCTTTGAAGAAGGAGACCTTGTTTGGCTACATCTACGCAAAGACCGTTTCCCCGATGAGAGAAAGTCTAAGCTCGCGCCAAGAGGTGATGGCCCCTTCAAGGTTCTCAAGCGCATCAACGACAATGCATACAAGATTGACATACCAAAGTCCAAGTACGGCGTCCATGACACCTTCAACGTCGCCGACATCTCGCCTTACCGTGGAAATCCAAGTGATGATGAGGACGAAGAGTCAAGGACGACTCTTTTCCAAGGGGGAGGGGGAGATGATGTAGTGCAACCTAGGCACACACCACCAAGTGGACCAATGACAAGAGTAAGGGTGAAGGCACTTCATGATAAGGTGAACTCGCTCCTATCCATGTGTGATCTCGATACTCTTTTGAATGGCTTGCTACTTCATTCCGATACCTTGTGTATACTCAGGCATGACCCTCATGAAGATCTCCAAGAAAGTGTAGAAGTTGGACAAGAATCGAGTCAAGAAGACGAAGGAGAAGGAGAGAAGAATGGAAAGAAGTCCCAGGCGGTGGTACTACCGCCGGAGACAGCGGTACTACCGCCCCAGGTCCAGCCGAGCTAGACGCGCCTCCGCCCGGATCAAGCTGAGAAGGAAGAGACTGGGTGGTACTACCGCCCCACTTGGCGGTACTACCGCGCCAGCGGTACTACCGCCGAAGCTACCGCCGAAAACGGCCCTCTGTTCGATCTACCGGTAGCGCCAGCGGCACCGTAGCGGTACTACCGCTGGGTCTGGCGGTACTACCGCTCGAGTTGACTTCAGCAGCAGATCGAGGCCTGCCCAGCGGTACTACCGCTGGCTCCAGCGGTACTACCGCTGTGGCGGGAACCTGACGGGTTGAGGGCCCGTGTCCCCTCACTTATCCACCCCTATCCTACCTAGACTATAAATAGAACCTACCCATCTAGATCTAGGGTCAGACTATGATTTGGGAACTAAAGTAGAGCCTTCCTCCTTCTTTTCAAAGTGTCTCTTTCCTCCCGTGGAGATGAATCAAGGCCTCCCCTTGTGGAGATGAACCAATGCCTCCTCTTGAGGAGAAGATCCCTGCGTGGATACCAAGTCTTCCGCTTGTAGTTGCGATTACTTGCTAATCTTCCCTCTTTGAGTGGCTAGATTGGTTGGATTGACCAATTGGACAAACAATTCTAAGAGTAAGGTGTGCTTGGGAGAGGAGAATTGGGGCTACCCTCGGGGATTTGTTACCAATTGAGTCTTGCCGGGTTGCTACTTGCTATTTACCCTTGTTTTGAGTGATTCCCCTCTTTTGTGTTCTTCGTTCTTCGCGTGTTCTTCGTGTTCATCGATCGCTCCGCACAAATCCGTGAAAATCGGGACCAAACTATATCACCACGCGACTCGTATTTTCTCACGTATAAACATGTATTCATAATTACTAATGTTTTTTCACGTCATTATTGCTACTTTGATTCTGAATCACGACTTGGTTCCGGGCCCTTGGATTGCATCCGCGCGCGTTGCTAGGAGCCAAACGTCTGGGTCATTATACTAGTTGTGTTTCCTTCATGAGAAGGAACCAAATCACGCGTTCAAAAAAAAAAAAAATTTAACCAGCCGGCCAGCTCGCAATCAGACGAACGGTAGATCGACGAGTGGACGCTCTCGGCTCCACGGCTGGCGCACCACACGCACGTACGTGGATCGATGGAGCGAGCAATTAACTGAGCAAGTGCGGTGGCCGCTGTAACGCGCGCAGAAGGCGAGGGGGAGGACGGAACGTTGCTGGATCGATCCCAAAGACCGACCAACAGTTTGCTGCCGCGTCTCCTGATCCCATCGTCGGCGTTGGCCAACACGGCGGGCCCACCTGCCCCGACATGCCCGGCCGGCGGATCCAGTCTCGCCATCACACACTCACTCGATCGCCACTAGGTACATTAATTCCCCGTCAAGGCGTGTCCCCCGTGCGCCTCCGTCAGGTTATATTATCCTGGCAGTGACTTTCGGGAGTGCGTTTTGGATCGGGAGTGACGTATGTAACGAAGCCGAGCTCGTGGTCGATCGTGATAAACCGCCCCGCACTGGGCTTTTGATGAGGAGGCTATGATGGATGGTGCATTATTCGTGCAGCTAGCGCGCACGTCGACGCGTGCCTATGATCATGCCACACTCGTTCCGTATGTGCATCGGAACGGACGACACGTACGTTACGAGCAGCAGTGCCCGGCCTTTGCATAGGAATCACAAGGGTTGCTAGCTGGTGGGGGCGCACCGACGACGGTTGAGACCACGATCGATCGGATACGTTTGTGCGCTCAACATCACCGGCCGGTTTGGTATAGGCTGTGCGTGTGCAGATGAGCCAGCCTGTCATCCGGAACATTCCGTGGGACATCAGATCACAGGACATGGATACACAGAGCACGTGCGTCACGTACTACAAGGAAAATACCATGCCAGCGCCATGCATCCGTGCCTGTGTTGTGGGCAGCCTATATGGATAATTAAGCCGCCATGCTTACACGCGTAGCCATGCGAGGACGGCCACTAATTAAATCAGCAACACGAGCGCCATACATCCATATAAGTACTCAACGGACGACCATACATTCGTTCATTACTATTCACCGGTGACCGCTCTACGTTTTACGTTGATCCGGATCTCAGGGCAGCTCAAAAACCCCGCCCCCCTCCCCCCAAACGGACAGCCTAGTTGATTCTGTCCGGATGGACAGAGGAGGGGCTCCAACGGCCCACCGCATACATACTGATATCCACGCGGACACGAATTCTGTATCAAAACTGGCCCAAGTTTGGTCCAAGTTCGGTGAGAAATGGACAGCTCCCGGTTCGTCCTTTCTCCTCCCTTGTCCGCGTCGGGCCCAGGCGCCAGCCACACAACCCCGCCCCTCCCGCCCTTCCCAAATCTCGACCAGCCGCCGCCTTGTCCGTCCTCCTCGGCCGCAACAACGGTTCGGCCGGTTGCGTCGCCGCCTGGGCTGCCCTTCGCCGCCCCCGTAGTGGCAAGATTTGCCCGTCCCCGGCCTCGAGGACACCGCTGCGAAGTCGGAGGACAACCTTCTCGCCGGGATTGGTCTATAGGCTCGGCCTTTGGCTCAAACTCGGTCGCGAAGTCCACCGCCCGGAAGGTGTTTGACGGTTTGCCTACCCGCACGAGGTAGAGGAGCCTACTTCTCTTGAAACTAGATATAAATTCTTTTGAATATTTGGATTGTTCATTTTTGTTTAGATGGATAGCGACGATGAGTTCTTCTACAAATCCTTCATCGATACGTCGGACGAGTCATCCGACAATGATACCGAAATAATGATGGCCGCGGCCACTCTCATCCACAACTTCAACGAGCTAGGCCGCACTACCTCGGCATGTCGGCTCGGTCATTGGAAGGGTGCCTGCGTTGGATCGTGACCGGGAAACGGGTCACTTCCAACTTTGGAAGGATTACTTCCACCCCGTCAACCCAATATATCAGGCCCACAAATTCCGTCGCCGTTTTCGGATGTCAAAGCCAGTGTTCATGCGTCTACTCGAAGGAGTGAGGGCATATGATGACTACTTCGAGGCCAAGCCAGATGCACTTGGTACGTACAGTTTCTCTTCTTATCAGAAGTGCACTGCAGCTATACGGATGCTTGCATATGGAGTAGCTGGTGATCTCGTTGATGAGTATTTGCGCATGAGCGAGTCCACTTGCCTAGACTACTCCATGTATCAGTTCTGCCAAGCTGTGGTTCAGGTGTTTGGTGCTGAGTACTTGAGAGAGCCAAATGTTAAAGACATTGACCATATTTTGACGATGAACTCGAGTAGAGGCTTTCCTGAAATGATTGGGTGCATAGATTGTATGCACTGGGAGTGGAAGAACTGTCATTTTACTTGGCAGGGACAGTACCAGGGACATGTTGGAGAGTGCACAGTCATACTTGAGGTGGCTGCATTTATAGATCTGTGGATTTGGCACTCCTTCTTCGGCATGGCAAACTCTCACAACAATATCAACGTGCTGCAGTGATCAACAGTGTTCGACAGAGTTGCAGAGGGCAATGCTCCAATGATCAACTTTGAGATTAATGGCAATGCATACGACAAGGGGTACTATCTCGCTGATAGTATATACCCTTCATGGTCAATATTTGTGAAGACCATCCGTAGGCCTGATAGTGAGAAACCTCGCAGGTTTGCTCAGCAATAAGTAGCATGTCGGAAGGATGTGGAGTGAGCATTTGGTGTGCTCCAATCTCGGTTCGCTATTGTTCGACACCCTGCTGGAAAATGGAGCAAGGAGTTCATGTGGGAGGTGATGACTGCTTGTGTGACCATGTACAACATGATCGTTGAGGATGAGCGTGATGATGCGAGGCTGTTCGACCAGGGATGGGAATTTCAGGATGAGTTGGTTGAGCCTACGCCTGGTTCGGCGACGTTCCAGCAGTATATGCACGTGCATCATGAGATGCGTGACAAGCCTATGCACTGACGTCTGCATAATGATTTGGTTCAGCACATGTGGATCATCTAGGAAATCAATAGTGACCTCCTCTCCATTTTATTTTCATTGTGTGGACTATTTATTTCCATCTACGAACTTTGTTGTAATATTTGACCATATTTTTTTCTTATTTGTGGACAATTTATATTTTAATTTGTTCAATATTTAGTTTGTGATGTACATTTTTTGTCCAAATAGCAAAAACAAAAGGGCTAAAAATGCGACCGGCCGTTGGGTACCCCACCCCAAACGGATAGAGGTCCAAAATATGTCCGCGGACAAACGGACCAAAACGGTCACAATTCGCTATCCGTTTGGGGGGCGGTTGGAGCTGCCCTCAGAGACGTACGCTGCGCGTGATGTATGTTGTCGGATGCGGCGTGGCGCATAGCTAGCGACGGTCGCTCGATCGGGATCGCAGGCATATGACGAAACTTGAGATCGAATCACGTTGAAATTTCAGAGGCGCTGACCTCGTCGGCGACCCGTCTGCGCAGCAGACGAGACGACCAAGACTGAATCATCGATCAGAGAAAGAGCCGTCAAACATAACGTACTACTCCTAAAGGTACGCTAACTTGGCTTCAGAGCAGCTGACCTCAGCAGCAACCGGGCGTCCGGGCACACACGTCGTCGTTGCAATTGCAATGCCGTGTGCTTTGTCTCCATCGGGCCGGGCCGGGCCGGGTCGTTCAACCACATGGATCGGCCGCCAGGGTCAGAAGAGGTCGCGATATTTATTTTTTGGAAGTGCCCAGGAGATTCGATCGCCGTGGAAGTTTATATTCCTACGCAGCGGAGCGGAGCGGCCGCGTCTTTGTGGGAAAAAATGCAGCGGCAGGGGCTGCATCTGTGAATGTGCGTGGTAGAGCGTGGACGGACGACTTTGGCTTGACCGTACCGGGGAAAGAAAGGTACGGCTGTGGTGAATTCAATCGGGTGGATATTACTCCACGACCAAAGCTAGCTGGGTCAATTGGTTAAAGCAGTACTGGTAAGTTAGTAACCACGGTGTAATCAGTACAGTACCATCAGACACGGACGACCGAATAACATGGCGCCATGTTAAAATGCATGACGCTCATCACCAAGGCGTCATTCCACCAGTTGACCACGCCACGTCGATCCACGTGGGCCACTTTTTTTTTTTGGACGACGCTCTAGCCTAGGTCGCCATGCAGCTGGTTTTTTTTTGAATTCTCTAGAGATCGCATACTACCTTGGATTGAGATGATCCAAACAAATAAAAAGTAGTCCGTCTCAAAAAAGACAACTTTTGTTATTGGCACGTTTTCAATTGAGACAATCTTTAGCATGGTTTGGTGCAAGCAAGCACTTGTAGTCCAATGTAAGATCTTTCGAATTTCGTCGCATCTCCCAGATAGTTCGATAGTTTGATCATGTAGGCACATTATTTGTTGCAATATTACACGGATATTTTTTAACACTTGGAGAGTGTTACAAAAGAAAAATTATTGAACTCGGTTTATATTCACACACACACACACACACATTCAATTTGCGGCCCAGCTATTGTTTTGTGCCATAAGCTATATTATTCTTGTGCTCAGATATGTAAAATCCGACTTTGCCCCAGCTTTTGTGCTAGAAAACTATCCTTCTTTTTCATCGGAGCACGCTGCATGAAAGCTTGATGTAGACTGGCTTCCAAAAGAAAGAAAGCCAGGCCAGCCTCCAAACAATAAAAAAATGCTTATATGCAGCTTCACTTGGCAACTACTATATCGTACTTAACTTGGTGATAGCAAGCTAAGCTCACAATACTCGCGGAAAGAAGAACTACTATATCGAACTTACTAAGCGATTTCGATCTGTATTAGTGCATGGCTCTAATATTACAGATGAGTGCCTCTTTGATGCATGTACTAGTTGAATTTTGGCGTGGCGTCACGCCACGCCCTTGGTGATTTTTTTTGTGCAATGTTTTTTTTTTGTTAACCAAAATGTTGGCTAAATTGGAGTGTTGAAACATTTGTTTGTTTTGTTATGAATAGGTAGCATTTGACGCCACGCCCTTGGTGATTTTTTTTGTGCAATTTTTTTTTTGTTGACCAAAATGTTGGCTAAATTGGAGTGTTGAAACATTTGTTTGTTTTGTTATGAATAGGTAGCCATTTTTTGTGTGCATTTCTGATATATTGTGTACAATATTCAAATATTTGAAGGTTTGAAATGCTCAAACATGTTTGTATTTCGACGTCAATATTTAATTGAAATCAGAACAATCCATTTGAATTTGGTTCCACATTTGGGCAAAGTTTGTTCGTGTGGTGTCGAAATGTTGGCCAAATTGAAATGTTGAAATAAAATTGGTATTTGTTATGAGTATACTACGATTATTTTTGGTGAGCATTTTGGTTTTATTTTATGGAATATCGGAATATTCGCTCAAATGTTGGACAAATTGCAGTTTGCAAACATGTTTCTTATTTTGTTATTATAAAGTGGAACAGTACTTGTAGTTTTTAAATAAATGACGCCATTATTAAGCGAGATGTGAAGCATTTGGAGTATTGTAAAAAAATGACTCCATTATCATTTGTTTAAGGAATTGGAACATTGCATAAACAGTACTTCCTTTTTTATCTTTTTCTTTTGTTTAAACAAAACTTGGAATATTTCATATTTCTTTTATCTTTTGTAGCTCATAAAAAATATATGTTGAAATTAAATATAAACAGATCTTATATTCTATCATTTAGTAGACCCCATCCGGAACGTTGTGATTTGAAATGTTAAAATTCGTTGTAATTTGTTGTCCGGAGTAACTCCAATTTTTTTTAGCAAATTTAAATGTTCAAGTGTGTTTGTAGTTTGACATAGATATTCAATTAATCTACTTAATCAGGAGAAATACACTATATAAGCATTTTGTAAATTCAAATCTATTTATTTAGAAGGAATGTATTTAGGTTTTGTCGAAATGTTTGGTAAGTTGAAATGTTGAAAAATATTTGTATATTGTCGCAAGTAGGTAGCATATATTTTTTGGTCATTTCGATTATTTTTTTTATTTTTTTTGATGGCTATTTTTTAACTAACGATTGTGTGTTTTTTTCAGCAATTAGTTAATCTATAATTTGACAGGGTGGGTTCATTTTGACGTTGCAGTGACGTCAGAAATGTCTACTACGGCCACGTCGGCGTCGCTGGTATCGCACATGCGTGTTTTGGAACGGGCGCTGAACGTGAAATTCGATTGCATGTCATAAATAGGCAGCATTTATTTTTTTGTGGGCATGGCGATTTTTTTCCATATTTTTCGGATGTACATATTTAAAGTTATTGATTTTATAGCATGTAGCAGTGTTTCAAAATTTTAAAGGCATTTGAAAGTTTGAAATATTCAAATTTGAATTTTGTTCGCGTGATATAAATAGTCAGCATTTTTTGTTTTTTGGGTCACGTTGACATATATTCATTTATATATATATTTTTTAGATGAATACATTGCCGTAAGTAGTCAACATTTTTTTTTTGCGGTATTGTTGATATATATTTTATATTTTCCAGGTGGATATATCTAAACTTATTGATTTTATAGTATTTAGCAGTTTTTGTAGTTTGCTTAATTTGTTAGAAGTCTAGGAATATATTATTTTTTGTGAAAGTGAAAATTGAGGGAAATGTATATAGATAGATATAATTTTTTTGTTTTTGTATACTTTTTTGTTGTATGTAAAATTTAAACAAATATGGTTAAAATTTATTAAACATGCATGAAATTGATATGAGTAGACATATTACATTTTTTTGCACATTTTGGTATATTAATTACATTTTTTTGATTTTAAATAAATTAGTTAATTTCTAAAGTTTAAATCAAATTCTGAAATTCTAGAAATTATTAATCTACTAACAAACGGGTCCACTGTCAGGGTTTTAATATATATCAAAATCAATTTTAAAAATGTTTTAAATCTGCCAGGTGGGGCCTGTGATGACGTCATCAATGGACATGACCTTCTTCTTCCCCGTGCGCTTGAGCATGGTGGCATCGGCTGAGGGCAAGAGGGGAGGCGCAGCCTAGCGCGTTGGACGCGGCGCGTCGCGGGCAGTCGAATCGTGGCGGCGTTGGGCAGGGCGAGGCCGGTTTGGCGGCGGATCGATGCGCGACGGCGGCGGACGGTCACGACGAAGAAGACCTTACCGCGGGCGCCTCCGAGCTTACCGGCTCACGATTTTCCGTCAAGATGGGGAGGAGGCAGAGGGCGTCCCGCGTGTGGCGTTCGATCTGAACGGGAGAGCGTGAAGCGGCGGGACGACGCGACGGCGGCTGCGGCAGCTCCGGCCGCACGCGAGGAAGAAGAGAGAGGAGAGGGTCGAGTTCTGCGGTGATTTTGCTAGGAAGTCCCTGAGTTTTCGTGAATTTGCGATTACGTCCTCATGAGCACTGTTATGTGCGGTAATTTTGCAAAGAAGATCCTGGGCTTACGGGAAATTACAAACAGGTCCTCGCGAGAGGAAGAGGAAGGAGAGCTGTTGTGGAAGCACTTTTGTAGAAAAGTACCTAAGTTTTCTGAAAATTGCAAACAGGTCCTTCCGCGCGGTACTGTTCAACACTATAGCAGTGAACAGTGCTACTGTTGCCAGTAACAGTGCATGGGGTGCTCTCCGTTCGCTAAACTGACCAGCTTTCATATAGTTAGATATACGACAATAAAGATTGGAGACATCTGCATTGCCTTTGTTTCTGGAAATCAAGGTTGCTCTGTGGTGCAATTCTTATGGACGAGCTAAGCATTCACTAAGTCTGGCAGTTTTTATAATTTGATCATAATTTATTGTAGCTCTACGAGTTTTATTTTAATTTTTTGCTTCTTGTGAGAAATAGCGCAGTTGTCTCACAATGGCTTCTGATGTAAAATATTTCTTCCAAACACTCAGGTGAGCTTCTATCAATCACTAATTTTCTTGCAGGACAAAACATACCAACAAAATTACGACGAGTGATAAACTTACGAAGAAAGAAAAACAAGAGCAGGGGAGAGGGTAGTCTGAGACAATAAAGATTGGAGATATTGCATTGCCATGTTCGGGAAATCAAGGTGGCTCTGTGGTGTAATTCTTATAGACGATATCACGTGGAAATGATATATATTCCACAAAGTCTGCCAAAGTTCATGTTGAAACTGACTCCCAGCTGCTTGTCCAAGGGGTGACTACCGATGATCAAGACCTCTCGATGAATGGTGCGATGTTTAGAGAAATTAAGTTCCAAGCTTTGTTGAACTTTTCTAGTTTTCATATTTCCTATTGCCCAAGGGCTTGTAATAAGGTTGCGGACTCTATGGCGAGGCGTCGGTTGGCACAACTTTAGGGCAGAGACCCCCCAGCCGTATGGTCGGGTTATGTCCCTGAATCTTTGCGTGTTTATTTGGTGGCCAGCGATATCGTTGAGCGCACTTGGTAATGGATTGCATGCTTTCAAAAAAAAGTCTGCTTATTATCTATTTACAAGTGAGGGGGGCCATAGCCCCTCTCCTAGCCTAAATTCGTCCTTGGACTATCATTGGAAGGTATCTTCACAGATCTTTTGGTGGTTCTCAACTATATCATGTTTTTTTTGCCATGTGTGATTGCTTAAGTGAATCGCCGATCAATCTAGATGTTGCTGCAAGCTCCTGCGAAAAATACCTCTTTTGCTTTATCCGTGAATTATGATTATGCATGGTCATGTCTAAATGATGATGTGTGATGTATGCTTCCTAGCTTCCGAACACCAGATTTCATCGTGGCTCAAATGGCGGCCGCTGCCAGTGAGGAGCTCTCCCACGTAGAGCAACATTTCGCCGCTCACCCCGTCCGACGCCAAGCCACGCCGCAGCGATGGTAGTCGTCGGCGGCATCCTCTGCACGTAAATCTATACATCTTCTGCTTCCGCGTGTGCAAGGAGGAGGAGGAGGATCGCGTCGTACGTCCCGACGAGGTCTAGATGGTGCGTCGCACATGAGGTTTGGTTAGTGGTCTAATTACCGCGGTTATCGGTTGGTAACCGAAATTCTTGGCCTATCTGGTAAATGAGTTTACTTGGCAAAAAATTTTGGACTGTTTTAATTTGGGACGAATTCTGCTCCCAAAATCCGTTTTTACTTTTTTTATTGTTTCAAATCAAATGTCAAATTTTAGCTGAGAATCTCGTCCGGTAACCCCCCCCCCCCCCCCCCCCCCACCTGTATCCAAGAGCCCCTTGAGCATACAGATACAGACGACAAACCTCACATGCATGGCTCAGATTGTTATCATCGCTGCTATAACGGGATATATCACGCTATTTAAAACCATGAAGAATAGACGAGGTTTGCCATGTGAGACATACATGATGACATTTACGATATCCATCAATTATCCAGATGAAGTGGTTTATCTCAAAGGCAATTATGTGAAAAAATTCTACACAAGTGGCATACAATATCGGATATATAATTATCGCTTTAAGTGTAGGCTTAAAATGCCTATGCATATTGACATCGTCCCTAAAAAAAAGAGTGTGCAAGTTATTTTCTTACACGCAAGTTTTGCCGAAAAACATTAACATGTGTCCGCACCCAAAAGTGGCACGGGAACGAGCTATAGCATGGGGACAAGGCCCAAGGGACAGTGGAGGAAGCTACAGCAAACAACTCCAGGTGCACAGCTTTACCAATCACATGACGATGTACAAATTTTCTAAGCAAAAGCGCACCAAATTATGAAGAATGCGACAATTCTGAGCATATATAATTCTCCAAAAAAAAAATAGCCAACAGATATGTAACACGACCAAAGCTAGGTCAATTGGTAAATTAATAGCGGGTGTGCGTCTTCCTAGATCTTCCGGGATCCAAAGACACGCGGAAGGAGAGACCAACACTACGCATGAGCGACTGGCGTGCAACCGATGTGATTATAGAACTGAAATGCATATCTTTTTATTTTTTTGAACTGTGTAAATGCATATCTTAAGACGAGAAGATTTGACTCTATATAGGTTTCTTTCTTTTTTTTGCGCTGGGACTCTATATAGGTTTCTTCTTGTGCAATATTGCACCTGCTACGTTCTCCATGCATGGATCGTTTCAAATTACACCAAACACGCGCATTGATTGACTAACAAAAAAACGAAAAGTGTAATAGAAACCATGGTCGTCTCTAGGACTGGTCGTATCCATTACAATATGTGCAGTTGGCACGCAAGAGAGGTCGTAAACCATGTGGAGATGGCCCTAGCTGACTCATACTCCGGAGAAAGCATCACTACCCACCACGCGGTGTCAAAAGTTCTTAACCAACGTCACGAAATCAGATCAAACACGAACCAAATCGAGCCCACGTAATCACGGCCGCGTCTCTGAAACTATCAGCAGGATGCACAAGGAACACCTAGTTGGGCCGCTGAGCGGGCCGACCCGCCCACCACGCGTATAGCATGTGCCATGTTTTGTGGTTGCAGCCCATGCGACGTTTTTATTAGATGCGACTTGTATCTATGTTTGTTTGGTCGATGGTTCTCCTTCTCATCGTGAATGGAAAAACACTAGGCTCGAGTTGAGTGAGGTTTTGACAAGCACGTATGCCGCCAGGGGCTGATGCGGCCAGTTTTGGTCGAGTTCGTGAACATGAAAATAGGTCTTTTTAATGAGTTGGACAAATTATGCAAATTGCCCACTTTGCAACTAAGTGCAAAAAATCGTCGGCACATCTCCTCTTCAGTTGTAGGTTCATTGTCTATGTCTGCACCGCAACTCTAGTTTGGAGCGGCTTTCATGACTCGCACCCGATCTAATGGAGTGATGAGGTGACCATCCAAAATTGGTGGATGAAGATGGCTCATGAAAAAGGGAAGGAGACGAAGGCCATGGCCTTCTTAATAATGAATGTATCGTGGTAAGTTTGGAATAAGCGCAATGTATAGGAGTCTTTCGTAATAAATTTTCCTCAGCGAATACGATAATCTCGAAGGTCAAAGAGGAGTCGAGAGCTTAGTGTAAGGTCGGTGCTAGATTTTTGGGCTATGTGATTCCGGGAGAGTAGGCGGGCTTGTAATAGCCTAGGCCTTGTCCTCTCCAACAAACGCGCGGTAGCGACAGACACGTACAGTAATAATTTAGCGCGCGTCGCTGTCGCGCTTCACCAGGCGCTGTAAAATGCAGCGCGTGCGCAGCCGGCCCTTGGCATATATGATGAAACCAATTTAACAATATGAAACAAATGATGATTTGAACATAAAAATAAATGCAAAATCATGACTTGAGCAACATAGCATAGTTCAAATTCATGGGACAGTTCAAAATCACCAAACCACAAGCAAGTTCATGACAATAAAGTTCACACAAACAAATGAAACATCAACAATCATGCCCCATCTTCTTCCTCTTCATTTTCTTCCTCCTCATCATCTTCAAGCGCACCATCATCATTGAAAACTCGGACGGTGTTCCCACTATCTCCAAAGGCACCATCCGAAGGCATTGGAGGCACACCGAAAACATTGCCTCCACCCATAGATGCTCGCATGTCACCCAGAGGTGCACTCATCCCTCCCATAGCTCCATATGCTCCCATAGTTGACAAATATGCATCATCATTGTAACTACAAGGTTGGTCAAGATAACTAATCAAGCTATGCACCTATACACATTTATCTAACAACAACAAAAAGGAAAGAAATTTTCATACCTTGTGGGCATTTGATCAAACACCATGTGCGCGTCGGCCTCCGGCGCAACAAAATGCGAGGACTCGGGCGCTTCGGGTGGCGGAGACGGGGGCGGCTGAGGCGGGGCCGGCGGCGCTGTCGGAGGCTTCCTCGCGCGCTTAGAAGCGGCGTCCACCTTCCCCTTCTTGTGGGCTGTCGTCGCCGCCATCGCCGCCAGCGGCCGCTTGGAGACGCCGCTCCGTGGCTTCAAAGTGGGCGGCTGCGCGATGCCTCCGACGGAGTTCGCCCTGGGCGCCATGAAGAGGCCGCACGCGAGACCCATCCTAGGAGTTGGCGTGGTGCCGGCGGCGGAGGTGGTCAACCCCGCACTAGGGTTTGCGGCGGCACCGACGGCCGAGGGGTCACGGATCTAGGGAGGGGTCGGGGGAATGTCGGATCTGCCGTCCATCGCCAGAATTTCGCCGGCGGTGGCGCGGGGCGGGGCGAGGGTGGGAGCGGCGGGAGATTTCATGGCGGCAGTTGGTCTCTCGCACGCGAATTTCCTTTGCCCCGCGCGCTGGAGCGGACGCACCAAATACGCAGCTTTTGATCCTGCTTCCGCCAGTCGCGCTGGCCCCTTTTTAGCGCGCGGGTTCTAGCGCGGCTTCTGGAGCGCAGCTTTTGGCCGCGCGCGCTATATTGACGGTTTATTCAGCGCGCGGCTTATTAAGCGTCTCTGTTGGAGATGCTCTTAGGATTGTACTATAAAAACTTCTTATGTTTAATACTCCCTCCGTATCAAAATGTAAGACGTTTCTATTTTTTTGTTTGTTCTAATTCGCACATATATAGACATGTTTAGTGTGTTGATTCACTCATTTAGTAACGAATTTGGACAAATCCAAAAAAATTAGAAAATCTTATATTTTGATATGGAGGGAGTAGCAAATTCTTTTGGCTCGTTTCAAAAAAGTTCCTGGTGCACTGCCAACTGCCAAAGTCTAATTCTCAACAACAACATTTTCAATTAAAAAACATTTTTTAGAAGATTTTTCTCAACAACAACAAAAAACGCAAACCCTATATATCACCTTTTCGAGTCGTAACTTTGAATCGCCCGCGTACGCTTTCCTAATGGGCCGGCCCAATCATATTTCGTTTTCTACGCTCTGCTTCGTGTTAGACAACAGGTTAAAAGGGTCGTCCATTGACCGAGCTAGGATTCGAACCATGATCTACACGCTTGAGTATCACGAGAGTAACCACTGGTCTACGCTGTGCTTCGTGTTCTACCGACTTTATTCATCTATCTATGCTTTCGTCCCTTCATTTTTTTATGTTCTTTTTTGTTTTCCTTCTTTCTTTTTTCTGTTTTATTATTTATTTTAGTTTTATTATTATTCTTTAATTATACGTACGTTATTTGGAGCTATATTAATATTTCGTTTCACAATTATTTTTTGTTCACCGATATTTTTGATTCACTACTATTTCCAATTCAGCTGAATTTAGGTCCTTTTTGTTTCACTATTATTTTTATTTCACTATTATTTTTGATTCACCGACATTTTCTTTTTCTATTTTCTTTTCCGTTTTACTGTTTCACTTATTTCCCTTTTCTTTCTTTTTATGTTTTTATTTTTGCTCTTTTTTTAAATGGTTCAATTTTGAAAAATATTTAGTTTAAAAAATAGTTCAGATTTTTGAAAATGGTTCGGATTTAATATGGTTCTGATTTTCTGAAAATAGTTCCTTTTTTTGAAAATGGTTCAGATTTTAAAAAATGTTCTGCTTTTTTGAAAATGATTCTGATTTTTTAAAAATGTTTTCGCTTTTTTGAAAATGGTTCTGATTTTTGAAAATGGTTCCTTTTTTCGAAAATAGTTTGATATAAAAATGGTTCCGATTAAAAAATTTGGTTCTGATTTTTGAAAATGTTTCGTTTTTTGAAAATGGTTCTTTTTTGAAAATGCGTTTGATTTAAAAAATGGTTCCGATTTTTAAAATGGTTCCTTGGTGCTGGAAAATTTTTTGATTAAAAAAAATGTTCCGCTTTTTTGAAAATGACTCTGATTTTTGAAAACTGGTTCCACTTTATATTCGGTTCAATGTTATTTTTGGTTCACCGATACTTTTGGTTTAATATTATTTTGATTCACCGACATTTTTTGGTTCAATGTTATTTTTGGTTCACCAGTACTTTGGGTTCAATATTATTTTGGTTCACCGGCATTTCTGGTTCAATGTTATTTTTGGTTCACAAGCATTTTTGGTTCAGCGGTATTTTCGGTTCGCTGTTATTTTTGGTTCAATATTATTTTGGTTCACCGGCATTTTCATTTTAATGTTATTTTTGGTTCACCAGTACGTTCGGTTCAATATTATTTTGGCTCACCGGCATTTTGGGTTCACTGTTATTTTTGGTTCACTAGCGTTTTTGGTTCAGCGGTATTTTCGGTTCACTATTATTTTTGGTTCACCGATACTTTTGGTTCAATATTATTTTGGTTCACCGGCATTTTTTGGTTCGATGTTATTTTTGGTTCACCGGTACTTTGGGTTCAATATTATTTTGGTTCACCGGCATTTTTGGTTCAATGTTATTTTTGGTTCACTAGCATTTTAGGTTCAACGTTATTTTCGGTTCGCTGTTATTTTTGGTTCAATATTATTTTGGTTCACCTGCATTTTCATTTTAATGTTATTTTTGGTTCACCGGTACGTTCGGTTCAATATTATTTTGGTTCACCGACATTTTCGGTTCACTGTTATTTTTGGTTCACTATCATTTTTGGTTCAGCGGTATTTTTAAAATGGTTTCGCTTTTTTAAAATGGTTCCAATTTTTGAAAATGGTTCCTTTCTTAAATGGTTCCGATTTAAAAAATGTATCCGATTTTTGAATTGGTTCTAATTTTCAAAATGGTTCTGATTTTAAAAATTGTTCCGCTTTTTTGAAAATGATTCCGATTTTTGAAAAAAATACGCTTTTTGGAAAAAGTTTTGATTTAAAAATGGTTCCGATTTTTTAAAGTGGTTCCTTTTTTAAATGGTTCCGATTTTAAAAAATGGTTCCTTTTTTAAAATGGTTCCGATTTTGAAAAATGGTTCCGAATTTTAAAAATGGTTCCGATTTTTGAAAATGTTCTATTTTTTAAATGGTTCCGATTTTTTGAAAATGGTTCCTTTTTTAAAATGGTTTGGATTTAAGAAATGGTTCCGACTTTTGAAATGGTTCTGATTTTCAAAATGGTTCCGATTTAAAAATGCACCAAGGAGAGAGAACGAGTAGAAGAACAATTAAAAAAAGAACACGTTCGAACCATTAAAAAAGAATTGTGAATATTTTTTACTGTAAACATTTTTTGTTACCGATGAACAACACGTACAAACTCAGCTAGCTAGCCTTGATCTTCCATTGTGCCCGATAGCTAAGCTAGCGTTGACCACTCACGCGTACCTTTTCTTAAGGTAAGTCACGCGCGTACGTTTCCATTACTGGTCACGCGTACGTACGAGGCAACGGACTCGTCTTTTTTTTTTTTTTTTTTGAGAAGATGGCAACGGACTCGTCTGTGCTGTGTGGCAAGCGACCGAGAGAAAAAAGGCCCACCGGCCCATGTGGAAGAGTGGTGCGGGCGAGTCACACGGATCGACTCGCTGAAAGCGATATATAGGGCGCCCCAACAAAAACTGCCAAGTCTATGTAGGGCTGGGCATTCGGTTCCCCTGAACCGATCGGTTCGGTTTTCCGGTCATTTAATTATTTCGGTTATGGGAAAAGAAGCACCGAGCGATTGGTTAACCGAGGATTCGGTTCGGTCCCCCGATTGGGCCGAACAGACCGATTGGGCTGAGACGCTGCTTGCACTAGTTCAAAAAGAAAAGAAAAAACTGCACTTGCACTACGCCTAGCTTTCAAGGCAGCGGCCCAGCGCCAGCTTTGTGTCTGTACGTTCCATGCGTGGCCTAGCAAGAGGCCCAGGACCAGCGGTGCATGCGGCTCCGCGTGATCGCTTGCTTAGTTTCAAGGAAGCTGGCGCTGGAGCTGGTGAATCCATTCGATAAGGGATATGTGTCGGTTCCTGAGTCTATTCGGTTGACCGACCACTAGGACCGATCGCCCTGATATTATTTCGGGTTTTCAGATCTGGTAACCGAACGCAGTACCGAATAAATCGGTTTCGGTTGCTTCGGATTCGGTCCAAGTTAATACGGTTCGGTAATTCGGTTTTCGGTTTATATGCCCACCCTAAGTCTATGCGCGAACCCAAGTCTTCTTGGGCTATTAGACAAAGATGCAACCCGTGAAAATGGGCTGGGCTCCGGCCTGTTTATGGGTTTGCCCTCGTGGTCAGGCTGATCGACCCCGCTGATCGACCGATGTGAAACCGGCTCCACTCCACTTCTCTCCGTCCCACTCCCCAAAAAAACAAAATTCTATCCGTCCCACGCCAACACTGTGGCTTGAGCGCGCGCGCCGCCGTCTCTCCTCGAATGCAGCGCGCGCACGGCCGGGCAACCCGGCGCGGCGGCGCCAACCGGGAGGCGCGATGCGTCCTCGCGTTCTCCGTTGATTTCTTCGGCAGTTCGAGCTAAACGCGAGGTGAGGACACCTCCAACGCTCGTACGCGCGTAGGCCAGGTGTTTGTTTCCACGCCTGTGAGGGGATGTGTTCACCAGAAGTGCTCCTCTTCGGCTCTTCCGATTTGTGAATTGTGAGGTGGTGTTACCACATAGACCCCCAGAATGCTGCATGCGCGTAACAAGGTCAGTGCGATAATATCCTAAGGCTTCACTACCAATTTTATTCACGAGGTCACCGTCCGACTGAGCCAATTGCGTCGCTGCAGAAATAATGGAATAGATGGAGCGACCGAGATGTGTGGTTTTATATCTCTTTACTGGACTTACCGTGGCGTCTAGTAGTTTCAGCATTGTTACATTTCAGTTGAGGGCTCGACTACAAATAGGTTGAGTCCAGTGTTCATTTTTTAGATTCAGAACTCCGAAAGAAAACCACATAACTCCACCTATGTACTCCCTCCGTCCACAAAAGGATGTCCCAATCTAGCCCAAATTTGCATGTATCTACACACTAAATCATGTCTAGATACATGCAAATTTAGGCTAGGTTGAGACATCATTTTGTGGACGGAGGGAGTAGTTTATTTTTGTGGTCGTTGCTAAACCATGGACTCATTGAGTTGGTATGGTATAGCAAACAATATGAACGAAACGATGCCTAAATGTTTGTCCTTGTCATTTGTCAACAAACGAACCACATGTTACGCAGATGAAACATCATAGCTTTAAGATGAGCTAGATCTTATTCTATTTTTTCCTTTTTTTTTTCATACCCTCTTCCTGACCACTTCTCAGAGTGGTTTTTTTATCGTATCTTATCGAGGAATCATCCTTTAGCTCCTAAGCCACAGATCCATTATCAGGCACCTTTGTCTGTGAGGTTCCCTACTTTCCAACATGTTGACATCTGTCTTTTAGAATCCAATCTCTAAGATGCTATATTTCATGATTGTTTTATTCTTATGACATCACCATCACAAAATTCCATGTTTGTTTGTGGAGAAATCATCTACTGTTTTATTTTATGAGTGTCAGAAGATTAGGAAATCAGCTTATACCCCCTCTGTTGGATCCTCCAAAATTGTTCTTTGACCATCAGTTTCTTATAAATACTTTGCTCATGGTTTCAACTTGCAAAATCTCAACCGCAGGAAAATATTTGAATCCAACATATGAGTTTTATGTCACACAATTCACGTATTTGTGGATTAGCTGTTGGTGAAAGGTCAATTCTGGATGGTAAAAATGCACTTTCATTTCCCAGTAGAGGGAGTGCTACTATTCTATCTAACATGATTATAAGATCTTTCCATAAATCCTTGCGTTTACCGACCAGCATTCCTAAGAGCATAGATTTGTTGCATCTAAAGAGAGCGTAGGTTGGATCTCTATTTTGATCTGTAATCATTGATGCGATGTAACACCTGGAATTTGGTGCGGTCAAGCATAAACTATGACTCTTTTCTTCTCCGTCCATCACATGTCTGGCAGACTGACAGGTGTAGTGAATTGTTAATTCGTCAGTCAACATACGTTCCATTCAGATATATATTCAAAGGCTTCAATTGTTCTCTCCACCTTTCATAGAAAGGAAAAATAATTGAAAGCAAGCACCTTCCTTTGAAGACTGAGAAAAGGGTATCCATTGTTTCCAGGAATACAGGTAAGGGTGACATTAGAATACATGGTAGAGATGTGTATCACACTTTGACGAGAATCCTAGCTACTAGCGGACTAGCCTGGTGGAGGCCTTTTCGATCAGCTCGAATCCACCTGTCCACACCTTAGGATCATGAGTACTCGAACTAAATCACATAACAGATATGCATGTGCGCAAACACCTTTAGTGGATGTGACTTACGCCAAAAGAACAGTGCTGTTCCGTACCTTCATAGGATGATCCACTTTTAAACTAGACATCTTCCCTCCTCACAGATCTCTCTTACTAAAGCTTCCTATACTGGCCAAGATGAATGTGTTTCGTAGTTGATACTATGCTCTTAACTGAAACAAGTAATGAGGACCAAGATGGGACAAATATACAAAATGTCTGGCAAATTGAAAGTAAAGTGCCTTTTGAGACGTGCGGCATCTTTCTGCTATATTCCTTTAGTAAATAGCCAAAACGAAAACATAAGAAGGCAAGAGAACAACAATGCTTCTACCAACGAATATATAATAGTTAGTATTTATCACTTTAATATAAAATTGCCACTGCATCTTTGTTTTAGTCCTACTATCTCTCTGTATTATTTGCTTAAGTTCAGTAGTAAGTGCTGGTTGACAAGCTATGTTCTTACCTTGTATGTCCAACACTACAAAGTAAAGATTAGGCGTTGCAACTTGGGGCAAGCTTAAAGCCAGAAACATCTTTTGAACTTCACTTTTCTTTTACAAGTTTTGGAACAATGAAGGTTTGAGAATGTTATTCCATTAAATATAATGAAGCTCAAGACTGCTAGGTAACATAAATGTAATTGTCTACAAAACTACAACTAATTGTTGGTGCTAACATTCACAGAATATTACGGTAAAAGAAACATTCACAGAATAATCAAGTTTGTAAACACATTTATTAATAACTTCAGAGACATAAGAATGGTGTATACCTTTTTAGAAATGGTGTATGTGCTTTATTCTAAATGTTGGCAAGCTGTTGATTAAAAATATCGTCATTTACTACCATTTGCTTCTTAATTTTTATAAACTAGGTTAGTGATATGCAGGTTTACGTAATATTGTCTTCATCAGAAGCCTGCTATTCTTCTTAATATACATACATGCAAGGCTCCTGCATAGTCTTGATTCCTTTTACCAGCAGCAACAATTAAAAATTTAGGAGAATCACATTTCTATTAGGAGAATACTGACATTGTATTAACGTACTTAATGGATATACTAGTTTCCCACAATATCCACTAGACTTTTTAATTTTTTGAATAAAGGACAGACCTA
The DNA here is from genome assembly GCA_947311845.1 of Poa pratensis. Classification (NCBI taxonomy): domain Eukaryota; kingdom Viridiplantae; phylum Streptophyta; class Magnoliopsida; order Poales; family Poaceae; genus Poa; species Poa pratensis. The sequence goes on along the minus strand of CAMZMU010000033.1, from coordinate 60,922,515 downwards.
GTGCATAGAGGCTCCCACACAAGGTGGGGTCTGGGGAGGGATTATGGGCACCTAGTCTTACCGCTGCAAAGTGCAGTGCAGGGAGGCTGGTTCGAACCCAGGACCTCTTGGCACAAGTGGTGAGGACCTCACCACTGCACCAAGGCTTTTAATTTTTGTGAATGTGCCATAGATTTAGCTTTTAGGAGTATAAAGAATTTTCGCTAATCCTAGAGAGGACTAGTACACGGTAAAGCTCCTTTACCTTGGTCTCTTTGGATCCTGCTTTGGACAAGATATAACTTTGTGTGTTTTCTATAGACAATTGGAGATCTGTAATAAGCCCGACAAACCATCAACCGTTCACCCATGGAAACTAAACATGTGACCTCTTACAAAACAATAGGGTATCTCATGAATCTCAAATCTAGGTATTCCACTTCATTATAGACTAGATCATGTCAATCAACTTTTATTTGATCAAACAAATTCTTGCAAATGAGAATTGACTGTATAATGTGTTCACTGCTGTCATCATTCCCAAGGCAGACAGGTACTGGGGAGGGATTTGTTTGTTTTTTGGTAAATTTGTTTGACAACATATCGCACTGGAATAATACATCAGATTTGCATGCCATTCTTCTCTGTCCATCTGAATCATATAACATAACGAATTAGTCGAGTAGAAATATCAAGGAAGAGTTATATCCTTTTGACCCTCTAATGGCCCCTTTGCCTGTGTTACAGAAAAAACAGATGGGCAACATATGTAGTGTGTATTAATTCGTACTAGTTTGGGTGGTATCCCCATTAAATAAATCTAATGAAGATGTAGAAATGAGAAATTAAGTCAATAATAAAGACTAGCCCACCACATATGGCTTGCACAAGAGAATCTGCAATCCTCTTGTCCTTTTGAGTGTGATAATGTGCGGCAGTAAGATCTCCAGGGGTGGGACTGCCAACCAGGCATTGAGCCCTTTGTTCTCACAGCAAAAATTCCCTCTCTGAGTTTGTTCCCCGTGTGTGTCAGTTCGCCAATCGTGCGCCGTAGAGGGTGGAGCTAGCAATCGGGGCCTTTCCTTGGCCAAAAAAGCAATAACTTCGGGTTTCTTTCCCCAAGGGTGAGGGTTTGTGTCTTTTTGAGTGTAAATATTCTAATACTACGGAAATGAGTACGATATTGAACATGCATGCATAGCTACATATTTGAAGATCCTTATTTCAGAGGGGGGAAGTTGTGAACGCAAATTGTTAGGTACTAGCTTTGTGTTGTACTTGCTACATTCAAGGCTTTTGTTAAAAATCATCTGCTACTCAAATCCATTGGTATAAGTGATGGTGCAAATTGTACGTAGTTTGTATAGCCAATCAATTGAATTCAAATTGGTATGGGAAAGCACCTTTAGGCAAACATTCTGCAAGTTCACAGTATCAACAAGGATGTTGCATGCTGCTATCCTGGTGGTTACAAAGCACAAATGAATCTGTAGGGATTATCTTACTACTTGTGAATTGTAATACTCCCTCCGTTCCTGAATGTAGGGTGTATAGTTTTCTGCACGGATATTAAGACATGAGTATTTTGCATTGAGTGGAATAATTTTTTTTCTAGAAAAAATCGCGAAAGATGGGTTCTTAATACGCACAAACTGAATACAATCCGTTAAATCCCTCTTTTGAGACCATGTTTCTTTTTTTGATGGGTCAAATTGTCCATTTATAGCAAATACACCTTATATTATGGATTTTTCTTCAAAAACCTATACACTTTATATCAAGGAACGGAGGGAGTATTAATTTTAGGTGCAACCAGTTATGGTTTGTTTGCAGTCTAGGCCTCCTGATCAGTCTTTGCCTGCGCTGACCCCTTTTCTTGCTGATCGTTTTTCTTCTTTATAGCTCTATGTAGGCTTCCTGTTTTTCAGAGGGTAGGCTTGCTGTTTTGATAGTTTCAGCTTGTTTGGTTTTGTTAGTCTAAGTTGCATTGTAGCTTTGTTTTGGTTTGGTTTTGTTGGCCTTGTAACTTTTAAGTTTTTGTGCTTTCTCGGCATGCTCCTCCTAATACAGTCGGCACGCTTTTATGCGTGTTCAAGGAAAAGTTATGGTAAGTACCAAATGCACCCGTAAAACCCTTAAAGCATAGTTTCAAAAAAAGAGAAAAAGAAGAATAAATGATCTCTATTAAGATTGTGGGCCGAAATAAGATGAAGAGGGGCTAATCTCCCACCAAATCTGGGTGATTGTAATTCCTCTCTCCAAATTTAATACATATAAGATTAGTGAAGTGGCGAGTAATTGAAATCTCTCGGGGCACCCTCATATATAGGCTTGTCAACCCATTGCCTACTGCTATCACAAACCAGCCCCACCCAATACTGGGCTTCCTCCTCTATATATAGAGCACAACTCTCTCACTCTTTGTTCCACAGAAACACGAGCAGACATAAGTAGTAACCATTACTGACTATCCTAGTCTTTCTTAAAACGTTTCTCCTTGCCGGGTAAACAGTATAAGGGGAGGAGAAACAGAGAGATAATGAGTTCATCTTGGACAGAAAAACAGAACAAGGTCTTTGAGAGGGCACTAGCGACATATGACAAGAACTCGCGAGACCTCTGGCAGAATGTGGCACGAGCAGTCGGTGATGGGAAGTCAGTTGAGGACGTGAAGAGGCACTTTGAAGAGCTGCGGAAGGACCTGCAGCAGATTGAGTATGAGGGAGGCGGTCAAGGATCTCACTACAGCATTTCCGGCGCTAGCAGTAGCAACAGCAACTCTTGGGGCGGTTCGAATGAGGACCACAGGTACTTAAGAAGCTCCTTACTCTCTTAATGATTGTTCCATACATGCATAATCTCATTGCCCATCCTCTTCATATGTTGCTATGCACAACTAGTCTTGGGTGTATGTTCAAGAACAGTTGTTTTTTCTAGATGTAGTCACCTGATTTTGAATCTGTTGGTCATTTGATGATTTCATACTTTCTACAGCTATTATCTTTTCCCTCTAGTTTGCAGCATGTCTTTTATAGTTTATTCTTCCTGTTTTCTTCTCCGGGCTCACGTTTGAGTGTCTGGGTGGGCCTTGATTATCTGTCTCACGCGTGACCTGAAATGTAACTTGAATCCATTGTCCTTGGATTTTGCTGGAATTGACGTATGTCTTGAATAACTAACATGATTCCTTTGATAATAACATTCTTCTCAAAGTACGGAGTTTGACTAGCTCTGCAGATGGACTTTCTCGGAACTTATCTATATTGCCGCAATCGTGTTCCATTTCCATATCGAGATAAACTAGGTCTGGTTTAGCATGTGAGTCTTGTTTAAAAGGAGCATTCCAACTTCTAACTGGTGATACCCTTCTGTGCTCTTTCTTCCTGATTTATGCTCTCTGTTGATTGAGACTGCATTGTGGAGAGACAATTCAACTCTCATTTGTCTATCAGCAGCGTGCAAACTCAACTAAATGTCTGATACACCAGAAATAAACGGTACGCTAATATTTCAAACTGCAGGCAATATCACATGTCCATGATGATGATTGGCAACCTGCAGGCGGAATTTCTAGTGGATAACTACTTTTTCTTAGGGTTTTCAGTTTTTCTAGTGGATAACTACGTCCACCATGGCACTTTCTGATCCAGTTTAGAAATATATGGATAAACACCCAGTACTCACAGATAGTTATTAATGTTTAAACATTACTTGATCAAATAACTACTGGTAGCCGAACAGATAAGCACATTCCCCAGCTGGGCGCTGAAGTAGGCCGCCAATCTAGTATAGTACTGGTCTGAAAATTCTTTAGATTAGTACGTTTATGCTGCTGCTGTGCAGCGTGCGTCCAAAGTGAGGAAAGCCCGCTGCCTATTACTCCCTGCACAACCATGCATATTTTCCTAAAGGTTGCAAGGCAAATCATTACAGGCCTCACCACCTTAAAGTTGCTTGCCTAATATGATGAATAAAGCACTTTCAGAACAGTGTAGATTTTGTTCATCCTCTTTTCATTTATTCCAACGAATAACGTTGTCACATTGTGGTTTCTTGTTTCAGGAGAATGTACAACAATCTCCAGTGAATGTGATCTTGGAGGAACTGATGTCCAGAGCATAATGCAGCGGCACACCTTCCAGCAAAACCAAAACATAACCGAGTCTCACGGAGATGTTACCGTCACTATATAATTCGAGCTTATGTGCTCTTGCGTCGTGTGTGTGTGTGTGTATGTATCATCAATATTGTAATGAACTTGAGTAGCTACTTAATAGTGGTTACTTATATACATCTTATGTCGGCATTGCTACCTGATGAAAAATATATTCACCTATATGATGGAAACATGTTTCGCCGTTATCTCTCTCTTTGCCGAGTCCCATGATAAAGCAGGCCTGTGTTTGGAATTGGATGCTACCAAATTCATGTCCAGCCACTCAAACAGTCATGCGATATGATGATGAACATTAGCCATCTTGGACAGGTGACCAATGCATGGACTGTGCAGGGTGGTCCATTGGAAGCAGTGGCAAAGATCCACATGATCCTTCTCTATCCAGGAGCTAGCAAGAATACTAGCAGTTCTCCAAAGTGAACGCCATGTCACTGTTGATCAGGTAGAGAGCTTTGCCAAGTGGCCCAGAGGCAACTGAGCTAAGACGAACGATGATCAGGGAGTCGTAGCAGCGAAGGAAAGGAACTATAGTGTGATCGTGTGACCATATCCGCAGTCGCAGGTACAGTTTTTGGCCGGTGATCGGGCTCCACATTTTTTTCAGCTAGAGTGCGACTTTAAGCCTGCCGACTGTAGACAGTGGTGTTAGTAGAGCTGAACGAACGGGTATGCCTAAACTCTGAATAGGAAGTAGATCTTGGTGTACACCGTCCACACTCATTGCGTCGTCCATGATTGCTTACAGGAATAGTACATGTTATCTTGAGAGAGTGATCGTTGTTATACTGGAGAATTTGGGGATACCTGATGCAAAAGTGCCAACAAATATTCGTGCTGATTAAATAATAGTGTAGTAAAGTTTGCAGTTTGTACTTTGTAGTATGCATGTTTTGAGCATGATGCACTGCTCTGACATAGTATAGGGATGGAGAGCGGCTCGGGCTCTCGCGTCTCGGGCGGCATCCGTGCCCGCTCCAAGGTGAGCTCACCCTCCCCGCCGGCGTTCATCTCCCACCCCTCTCCGGGCGGCGGCCTAGGAGGGCGGTTCTGGGCGCTAGTGGAGGAGGAGGAGGGGGATGTCAGCGACGCCAGCGACGAGGTTCCCCCGTCTACCCCAGTAGGGTTGGGGCTAAACCTACTTTCGGAGAATTTCTCCAGGCCGCATCGGAGCTTGGGGGCTCCCTGCGTGCTTCGCGTCGATCTGCGTTTGCCCCGGGCAGACGGGGATCTCGCTTCTCTCCCGCCTCCGGCTACGGCTCCGGCCGCCGCCGAGACTCTCCCCGGCGGGAGATTCTCCGATCTACGCGCTTGCTGCTTGGGAGCATGAGGCCTGCGGGCTCGCAGGAGGCGGGGCGGGGCAGCTGTTGCGTTGTTCCCCTGCTGGCGGGGGGCGTGCGGTCGCCGGAGCCGACGAAGGCGCCGCCTACCAGTCCGCCGACGGGATCGAGGAGGGAGACGGAGGGCGGCTACTCTCCGCTCTGGCGTGGGCCGAGTGTTGGGCCTCTGCTCAACCCTAGCGTGGCGCCTACGGCCTGGCCCACGCTGGCCCTTCCCTCTCCGCTGCGGCTCGGGGGCCCATCAACCCAGCAAGTTGTGCTGGAGGCCCATTCGGTGGTGGCGGGTGGCGTCGCTCCTGGGCTAACTGATGGGCTGCCAGCCCAGGCCCATCGCTGGCTTTGGATCCGCAAGGGTTCACAGGACCTGGCGCTAGGGTTCCCAGCCTCTTCTGAAGAGGTGCGGCGGCATGGGAAACAGGCTCGAAAAGTCATCCCCCAACGCGCCCCAGCTCCTCTCTCCCGCTCCTTCGCCGAGATCGCCGCCATGGATCCGCACGCTCCGAACCCCCAGTGTAACAAGCGGCGGCACGAGGACGACCGCACGCAGGCGGAGGCGCGACGGAAGGAGGGAGTGATGCACACCAAAGCGCTGGCAGCGCAGGGCAACCGCAAGTCGGCCGCCGGCAACTCAGCTGGCGCTGGGTCTAGCCAGAGCAACCGCGCCTCCAGGGACAAGCCGCCGGCGGCGTGGTGGCTGGCGCGTGAGAGGAAATGTGAGGCCGCGGCTCGGCTAGCGGAGGAGGCGCTGCTCGCCGCGCCGCCTGTGCCCGTCGCCAACTCCGGCAAAGGTCGGGCTGCGGACAAGGCGCAGGGTAAGAAACCCATGGGGAGCCACAGAAACGTGCGGCTGCACCTCCGGCTGGGGCGGCGCCGCCGCCTAATGCCGAGGCCGCACCTCCTCAGGTCGAGTGCTTCAAGTGCGGCCGCCTTGGTCACTTTTAGACGGCCTGCATTTTCCCACCCGTCTGCGTCTTGTGCATGGTGGAGGGTCACCAGTCCTATGACTGCATCTCGAAGGGCGCAAGCCTACCCTCCGCACCCTCGGAACGCCATTGCCGGGGAGGGGTTCTTCGACCTTGACTTCGACAACGATGACGTCGATGAGGCCGAGGACTCGAATGAGGCGATCATCTCCTTTAAGTAGAAACCGCTGCCCGTGCGCGACCTGGTCCAGGAGCTCCATCACCTCGTCGAGGCGGAGTGGGACTGGCAAGTCAATGCTCTCTCTGCTAGGGAGTTCGAGGTGGTCTTCCCCTCGTGCGACACCCTCCGTATGTGCACCCGTAGTGGGCGGTTGTACTTGCCCCTGAGTGGCTCGGAGATGGACATCAGGCTGGCCAACGCCGATCCGGCGCCGGCAGAGGTGCTCAAGGAGGTCTGGGTTAAGCTCACCGGGCTCCCAAGGAAGATGAGGCGGGCCGACCGGCTTCTTGCTGGGCTAGGGATGCTCGGCAGGACCCTGGAGGTGGATGAGGAGTCCATCAGGAGCAAGCAACTGGTACGCCTGAAGCTTGCCTGTCACAACCCCTCCAAGCTCAAGGGCTCGATTCAGATTTTCCACAGGAGCAAGGGCTTCGTGGTGGGGGTCCATGTGGAGAACTTGCCGCGTGCTCCTCCCTCTCCCCCCCTCACCACCAGCCCCACGTCCTGATGCGGACGATGATGATGATGAGATGGATGATCTCAGCCCCACCAAGGAAGAGTGGGAGGCAGCCGGGAAGAAGGGTGCCACGCACTCGGCTTCCAAGACTGCTCCTTCCTCCGCTATGTTGGCGGGGAACGCGGCGGACCGGTCGGGGACGGCCAAGACCCCGCGTACTACTACTGAGGCGGCTGCGACGGTGGTGGGGGCCATGTCGGAGTCTCCTTTCCTTCGTGCGACGACGCCGGTCACGATCAACGAGTACAGCAGCAACCTCGACAAGGCCGGTACATGGCCGCTCCCGCTGGTGGCTCTCGAACGCCTGCGTCACCTCGAGCACGGGCTGGACGCCTTCTCGACTCGCCTTGAGACGGCGATGGAGGTCCCGATGTCGCCGTCGGTGGACTCCTCCACCATGCTCACGGCGGACACGGAGGAGGATGGTGGCTCTCCATCCAAGAACACGGAGGCTACCTCTCCGAGCGACATGGAGTCTGATGGACACGCTTCTGAGGAGGAGCAGGGGGACATGGTGGAGGATGGTGAGGTGCTGGAGCCGGTGATGGAGGTGCCGCGCCGCCGCCGTGCCAAGACGGTGGCCTCGGGTCCGCCCCGCAAGAGCGCTCGCCTGCTGGGACCTGCGGCGTCGGTCTCGATGGTTGAACGCGCCCAGATACGTACCGCGGCCAAGAACCTCGAGCCACAAGGTAACCCCTTCACCGTTTTACATGAGCTTCCTGATACGCATCTTGTTTCGGTCCTACATGATGTTGGGTTGGCTTTTTCCATTGAGACGGGATCGGTAAGTGAGGCCCTTTCCTTGATTCGTGCCAAGGAAGAGGCACAGGCGATGCTTGCTGCAGCGGCGTTCCGGAAGGAACTGGCTGCCGCTGCGGCAGCATCTGACCCTCCCCAGGTTGAGGTGGTTTGGGCCACCGAGACCATCGAGGAGGAGGGGCAGTCGAGCGTGCCCTCGGCATCCGTCGGCGGTGCCAAAACTCTCAGCAAGCAGGCTGTGCGCCCTAAAGTGGTGGCTTCCCATCGAGGACGGAGGAAGGGCTCAGCTGCGTAGATGCAAGCCGGGTTCTACAACATTCGGGGGTTCGGTCAGCCGGGACGATGGACCCAGATCCGAGACCTCATTTCCCATGAGTGTATGGACTTTGTTGGGCTTCAGGAGACCATCAAACCGACATTTTCCACAGAAGAACTCCTTAGCATTGACCCACGTGGTCGCTTCGCTTGGCACTCCACACCATCGACTGGGCATTCCGGGGGATGTTGCTAGGAGTTAACGAGGACGCCTTTGAAGTTAAAGATTGGAGTAGTGGCTCCTTCTTTATTCGAGTGGATGTGTTCCAGCTCGATACTTCTCAGACTTGGTCCCTACTTGTTGTGTATGGGCCTGCTGACCACCGCCGTTCTGAGGAGTTTCTCCAGGAACTGACGACGGCGGTGCAAGCGTGTCCCTTCCCACTAGTGATTGGTGGAAACTTTAATCTGATTAGGGGATCAGAGGATAAGAATAACGACAATATCAACTGGCCTAGGGTGCATAGGTTCAATGACTGCATTGCTAACCTTGCCCTTCGAGAAATCCGTAGGGGTGGAGCCAGATACACGTGGACCAACCGTCAACTTAACCCGGTTAGGTGTGTGCTTGACCGTGTCTTGATGTCCACTGATTAGGAGATTCTCTTCCCTTTGTGCACCCTAGTGGCGGAGCCCATCATTGGATCCGATCACTCTGCACTTATCCTTAGTCCCGGGGAGGAATCTAGGAAAAGGAGTAACCGCTTCTTTTTCGAGAAGGGGTGGTTGGAACACCCAGAGTTCGGGGACTTGGTGGTCCAAAAATGGAGGGAGGCTGAGGCACTTGGGGGTCGCTGGCCTGACTCTATCACGGCATGGCAGCATGTGTCCAATAGTCTAAGGCAATTCCTTAAGGGATGGGGGCCAATTTAGGAAAAGCAGAGAAGGACGTCAAGGATGATCTGCTTTCTCAGATAAAGATCCTTGATAGCCAGCCAGACACGGCAGGCTTAGATGACGATGGCTGGGCCCTGCGCTACCACCTGGAGGGCCAATTGACCCACATTGCCAAAGTGGAGGAGGAGTATTGGCGACAACGGAGCCGCCTCAATTGGATCCTGAAAGGGGACGCCAACACGGCTTTCTTTCATGACGTTGCTAATGGGCGTAGGAGGAAGTGCGCGATCTCTAGGCTCTCGTCAGATCAGGGGATCATTTCGGAGCCGAGAGCTCTCCAAGCTCACATCTATGATTTCTATCGCGCGCTCATGGGGTCCCAAGGGGAGCAGCCGGTGTTCTCCCTCTCCCCCTCTTTATGGGGTGCCTGCCCTCGTGTTTCTGACGAGGAGAATGATGGTCTCATGCTCTCATTTACTGAGAAGGAGATGGACATGGTCCTCTCCAGCATGAAGGTTGATACCGCGCCAGGTCCAGATGGACTATCGGTATGCTTCTTTAAGCGGTTCTGGCACATTGTGAGACCGTACATCCTAGCCATAGCAAATGATTTTGCCCTAGGGAGGGTGGATATTGCGCGGATGAATTTTGGGGTCCTTACTCTCATTCCGAAGATCCCAGGGGCGGACGATATTAGACAATTTAGACCAATTGCGCTAATTAATGTGATTTTTAAGTTTGTGGCCAAGGCTTACGCTCTACGTCTCGCCCCTATTGCACATCGCACGGTTAGTTACACCCAATCGGCCTTTATCAAAGGGCGCCACATTCACGAGGGCGTTGTGTCTCTTAAAGAGATTGTCCATGAGACAAAATCAAGGAAACTTCGGGGAGTTTTCCTTAAGCTGGACTTCGAGAAAGCCTATGACCGGGTAAAGTGGGGTTTCCTGAGGCAAGTCCTTCTCAGGGCTGGCTTTGACCCAGGTTGGGTCGATAGGGCTTTGAGTTTGGTCTCGGGGGGGGGGCCCAAACTGTCATTACTATCAATGGCGAGATGGGTAACTTCTTCCGCAATAGAAGAGGTGTTCGTCAGGGTGACCCTCTTTCTCCCCTCCTCTTCGACTACGTCGTAGAAGCGCTTGCCGCCATTTTGGATGCAACCAGGGAGAAGGGACACCTCCAGGGACTCATCCCTCACCTGATCCCAGGGGGGATCTCGCATTTGTAGTATGCGGATGACACGATCATCATGTTCCAGCCAAAGGATTTGGCTATTGCCAATCTCAAGTTCATTCTGATGTGCTTTGAGAATATGTCTGGGCTGAGAATCAACTTCCACAAGAGCGAGGTCTTAGTGGTTGGCGTGGATGAAGCGGAACACCAGAGGATTGCCAATATGCTTAACTGCAAACGTGGGCACTTTTTCCCTTCACGTACTTAGGACTTCCCATCAGTGACCACGCTCTTTGTGCAGGGGATTGGGGTCCCCTGACTAGGAAAGTTGGTAAACGGGCTGATCCCTGGTTTGGTAAGTTGATGTCCTTTGCCGCCAGGTTGACGCTCACTAACGCCTGCTTGTCTAGTCTCCCCGTTCATGCGATGGGAGTGTGTTTAGTCGGCGATGGAGTACACAAGACTATGGACAAACACCGGTCCCATTTCTTTTGGGAAAGTAACGGGATAAAACGCAAGTACCATTGGGTACGGTGGGTGGCAGTTTGCCAACCGAAAGCCTTGGGGGCCTAGGTATTATGGATACCAAACTTATGAACATATGCCTGATGGTAAAATGGGTTTGGAATCTGATGACTGGCCAGTAGGGGCTTTGGGCAGATATCATTAGGAATAAATACTTGCGCCGCAATGATTTCCTTGTCGATTCACATCCTCCTGGTTCACAGTTCTGGAATGCCCTCCAAAAGGTGAAGGATCTGTTGTTCTTGGGGCACGGCATCAGGTCCGAGATGGACGCTCGACTTGATTCTGGGATGACTGGTGGCAGGGGTCGGGCCCCTAAAAGCCCGCTTTCCGAATCTTTATGCTATTTCCCTCGAGCCGTCTGCATCGGTGGCTCAGATGCACACTACCGGGGAGTGGTACATTCCCTTTAGGTGTCAGTTGTGGCTTGCCAAACGGAATGAGTGGGCTGACCTACTGAGAGAGATTGTGCATACACACCCGTCGGCGGGTGCGGACTCCCTAGTTCTGGATGCTGGAGCCGTCTAGGAAATTCTCAGTCAAATCCTTATACCTCAAGCTTTGCCAAGGTCTACCACAGAAACACTATTGTGAGATTTGGGGGATAGCTATCCCCCTTAAGATCAGGATATTCCTTTGGCAATTGGTGAGGAAACGTCTCCCATCTAGTGACAATATTGCTCGGAGACGGGTCTGATGACGTGGATCACACGTTCGTTGGGAGACCCCAAGAGGAAGGTATGAAGCAGTGTAGCAGCAGTTTCCCTCAGTATGAAACCAAGGTTTAATCGAACCAGTAGGAGCAAGAAATCACTTCTGAAGGTTGTCAGTGGCGCGCTGACGTGGAACCTGCACACAACACAATCAAACTACTTTGCCCCAACGAAACAGTGAGGTTGTCAATCTCACCGGCTTGCTGAAAACAAAGGATTAAACGTATGGTGTGGAAAACAGTAGTAAATTGCAGAGAATGAAAAGGAACAATGTTTGCAGTTGGTTGTATTATCAGTGTAAAAGAATGGACCGGGGTCCACAGTTCACTAGTGGTGTCTCTCCATAAAAGATAACTAACATGCTGGGTGAACAAATTACAGCTGGGCAATTGACAAAATATTGAGCGCATGACAATGCATATATATGACATGATGATTACTATGATATTCATGTGGGCATTACGACAAAATACATAGACCGTTATCCAACAGCGTCTATGACTAATAATCCACCTCCAGGTTGTCATACCGAGTTCCCCGTTGGTATTAAGTTGCAAGCAACGGATAATCGCATTAAGTAATGTGCGTAATGTAAACAAATGCATTAGACCTAACGGCGCACCCTTAAGCTAAGCATCGGTTATTTTATCCCTAGTGGCAACAGCACATCCACAATCTTAGAAGTTGTTGTCACTCTCCCAGATTACCGGAGGCATGAACCCACTATCTAGCATAAATACTCACTCTTGGAGTTACAAGCATCTACTTGGCCAAAGCATCTACTAGTAACGGAAAGCATGCAAGATCATAAATAACATATAAGATAGATTGATAATCAACTTGACATAGTATTCAATATTCATCGGATCCCAGCAAACACAACATGTAGCATTACAATAAGATGATCTTGATCATGATAGGCAGCTCACAAGATCTAAACATGATAGCATAAAGTGGAGAGACAACCATCTAGCTACTGCTATGGACCCGTAGTCCAAGGATGAACTACTCACGCATCACTCCGGAGGCAGGCATGGTGATGTAGAGCCCTCCGGTGATGATTCCCCTCTCCGGCAGGGTGCCGGGAAGAGCTTCTGAACCCTCCCGAGCTAGGGTTGACGGCGGCGGCGTCTCTGGAACTTTTCGTGGATAATGGCTCGGGTATTTAGGGTTTTCGCGTGGAGAATAAATAGGCGAAAGGGCGGCGGCTGGAGACGCCCGTGGGCCCACACCACCCCACGGCGCGGCAGGGGGGCCCGCCCCCCATGGTGTGGCTGCTCGCGGCCCCCTCCGTCTCTCCTTTGGACTCCGTGTACGTGTTGGAAAAATAGGAGGTTCTGTCCAAGTTTCGTCCAATTCCGAGAATATTTCCAGACTAGCTTTTCTGGAATACAAAAACAGCAGAAAACAGGAACTGGCACTGTGGCATCTTGTTAATAGGTTAGTCCCAGAAAATGCATAAAAATGCTATGAAGTGTATATAAAACATGTAACAATTGGTATAATATCAACATGGAACATCAGAAATTATAGATACGTTTGAGACGTATCAAGCATCCCCAAGCTTAGTTCTACTCGTCCTCGAGTAGGTAAAACGATAAAAAAAAATCTGAGGTGACATGCTACAATCATAATCTTGATCAAATAGTATTGTAAAGCACATGTTATGAATGAAGTGATCCAGGTCAATGGTCTATAGTTTGCTAGCAAGTAGATAATGAGCAAACAACTGAATCATATAAGCAAAAACTTTTCATGAATAGTACTTTCGAGACAAGCATCAAAGAGTTTTGCATAAGAGTTAACTCATAAAGCAATAGATTCTAAGTAAAAGGTATTTAACCAACACAAAGGAAGATTTAAGCTTCAGCAATTGCTTTCAACTTTCAACATATATATCTCATGGATATTTGTCAACACAAAGCAATATAATAAGTGCAATATACAAGCATATAAAAATTGTTGCACCAAAGTTGACACTAGTGTTTGCTTCTAGATAGAAAGAAGTAGGAAAACTGACTCAACATAAAAGTAAAAGAAAGGCCCTTCGCAGAGGGAAGCAGGGATTAAATCATGTGCTAGAGCTTTTTAAGTTTTTGAAATCATAAGAGAGTAAAAATAAGTTTTGGAGGTGTTTGTTAATTGTCAACGAATCAGAAAATGGAAAGTACAATATGACCCCTGCCAACCAGACTTTTAAGAGCGGCTCCCATGAAGGACGTTATTTCTACCAGCAAGGCAGATCATCCCTCTTCTCTTTTGTTTACACATGCAGATATTTCACTGTTTGTCATTGCTTGACTGATAAATCAGGGCAAAAATGTGAAGAGAATTAAGCGGTTAAAGTTGTAATTAATTGGGACTGGGCACCCCATTTGCCAGCTCTTTTTGCAAAATTAATGGATAAGCGGATGTATATGCCGCTAGTCCGGTGGTAAAGTCTGTTTGACAGTTGACATAAAGACATCCACCCCGTCCTCATGAGCTTGGTAAACATTGACACAAAATAGGAGTAATAATTTTGAATAGTTTAAAGGTAGCACATGAAAAATTTACTTGGAATGGCAAGGAAATACCACATATAGGTAGTTATGGTGGACACAGATGGCATGGATTTTGGCTCAAGGTTTTGGATGCACGAGAAGCATTCCCTCTCAGTACAGAGTTTAGGCTAGCAAGGTTATTTGAAGCAAACACAGGATATCAACCGACACAGCAAGACTTATATGAAAACATATTGCAAGCATTATAAGACTCTACACTGTCTTCCTTGTTAACCAAACCCTTTTACTAGAAAATATCTAGACCTTAGAGATACCAATCATGCAAACCAAATTTCAACGAGCTTTACGGTAGTTCTTCATTAATAGGTTTTAACTACATGATACAAAAGCTTAAACATGAACTACTTGATAACTCAAAACAATTGACAAGTATCAAATTATCCAATACAGTGATCTACAAGAATATGTAAGCTTTTTCCATTATACCATCTACCACATGCAACATTTTCTGTTCCAACCAAACACCAATCAATTTATTTCAACATAAACTCTCCAAACAATTATAAGTGAAGCAAGAGAGTACTTTCTTTAAAAGAACTAACAGCTCTGAATAAGAGATGCATGCAAAACAGGAGCTAAAAGCATAGCAATAGCTAGATAAGAATACTCAACAAGTATAAGTGAAGAATAGGAGTATTCATATGAAAAAGCGGAGCGTGTCTCTCTCCCAATCAAGAATGCTAGGGTCCAATCAAGTTGACCATAAGAAAAATAAAATACTGAAAATAAAAGCACACAGACGCTCCAAGTAAAGCACATATGATGTGAAAGAATTAAAATATAGTTTCACTAGAGATGACCTGATAAGTTGCTGATGAAGAAGGGGATGCCTTGGGCATCCCCAAGCTTAGACGCTTGAGTCTTCTTGAAATATGCTGGGGTGATCCATGGGAGCATCCCCAAGCTTAAGCTCTTCACTCTTCTTGATCACATTATATCATCCTTCTCTCTTGACCCTTGAAAACTTCCGCCACACCAAACTCAAGTAATTCTCATTAGAGGGTTAGTGCACAATCAAAAACTCACATGTTCTATAAGGACACAAACATGACCGTTACTTTTAACATTAACTACTGCCACTGATGTTATGTGAAGCTCTTCACCCTAAAAAAGAATTCCACTCAACACTAGTAAAAGAGAGAATGCGAAAAATAAAAGACAGAATCTGTCTAAACAGAACAGTCCGTAAAGACGAATTTTTTCGAGGCACTTACGTTGCTCAGATCGAAAAACTAAACTAACGAAAGATGCGTACATATCTGAGGATCACGCACAAAAATTTGCAGATTTAAATAATTTTTCTGTGATTTTACAGAAGTAAAACGGTGAACAGCAGAAATCTGTTCCTGCGCAGAAATCCAAATCTAGCATCATCTTCCTATTAGAGGCAATACTTGGCACAACAATGCGATAAAATAAAGATACAAAGGAATTGTTACAGAAGTAAACAACTCCTTGACTCAAAAAGAAAAGAAAAATTGCAGAAATAAAATAATGGGTTGTCTCCCATAAGCGCTTTTCTTTAACGCCTTTCAGCTAGGCGCAGAAAGTAAGAATCAAGTGTTTCCAAGTGATGAAGCATCAACAATCTTACGCTTAGCTCTCTTACCCTTACCCTTATCTTTAGGAAATACTTGGTTACACATAGGTGAAGAGGCGAAATTCATAGTGCCTTGGCCCACATCTATTATTGCTCCAAAGCGTTTCAACAGAGATCTTCCAAGCGTAATTTGTCCTACTCCTGCACATTCAATGACAAGATAATCAATAGATATTGTTATCCCCAGGAGTTTTGTAAATACTCCTTCGGCTACTCCTCTTGGTAATTTAATAGTATTATCACCCAAAATTATACAATCTTCGCATTTGGAAAGCTCCCAAAGATTTAAGGAATCAAAAATATCCTTGGGCATTAAACAGAATTCAGACATAATATCACAGCGAGCATGAAAGTTTCACCATTGATAACAACTTTTACTGAGGGAACCCATCCCGATGGTTCAAAATTTACTGGCACATTATCATAGTGTTCACGAATCTGATTATACCCTTCTTTTAGACCAGATATGTTTGTTTCAAGAGTGTTAAGTCTATCACTTATGCTTGTCAAAGCCGAATCAATTTTACTGATTGGAGGGCTAGAAATTGTAATCATTTTTTTATAGCATTAAAAGCTTGATCCCCATCATAACGAAGGAAATCTCCTCCTACCACAGCATCTAAAGCATATCTGTAGCAAAGAACAAGACCAAAATAAAAGCTACTAAGGAGCAGGCTTAAAGTCATTTTAGGTTCAGTTTTAGCATAGGACTCAAAAATTCTAGACCAAGCATCTTTAAAACTCTCCTCACTCCCTTGCTTGAAAGTGAAGATCTCTTCCTCAGGACATGATGACAGGAACAGGGCTAGACATGATAACAAGACTGAAAAATAACAATTCGAATAAGTAACTAATTTTTTTGTGTTTTTGATAAATAAAGCAAACAAGACTAATAAAAATAAACTAAGCAAGACAATAACAAAGTAAAGAGATTGGAAGCGTGAAACTCCCCTTGCAGAAATCCTCTTGCTCCCCGGCAACGGCGCCAGAAAAATGCTTGATGACGTGGATCACACGTTCGTTGGGAGACCCCAAGAGGAAGGTATGAAGCAGTGTAGCAGCAGTTTCCCTCAGTATGAAACCAAGGTTTAATCGAACCAGTAGGAGCAAGAAATCACTTCTGAAGGTTGTCAGTGGCGCGCTGACGTGGAACCTGCACACAACACAATCAAACTACTTTGCCCCAACGAAACAGTGAGGTTGTCAATCTCACCGGCTTGCTGAAAACAAAGGATTAAACGTATGGTGTGGAAAACAGTAGTAAATTGCAGAGAATGAAAAGGAACAATGTTTGCAGTTGGTTGTATTATCAGTGTAAAAGAATGGACCGGGGTCCACAGTTCACTAGTGGTGTCTCTCCATAAAAGATAACTAACATGCTGGGTGAACAAATTACAGCTGGGCAATTGACAAAATATTGAGCGCATGACAATGCATATATATGACATGATGATTACTATGATATTCATGTGGGCATTACGACAAAATACATAGACCGTTATCCAACAGCGTCTATGACTAATAATCCACCTCCAGGTTGTCATACCGAGTTCCCCGTTGGTATTAAGTTGCAAGCAACGGATAATCGCATTAAGTAATGTGCGTAATGTAAACAAATGCATTAGACCTAACGGCGCACCCTTAAGCTAAGCATCGGTTATTTTATCCCTAGTGGCAACAGCACATCCACAATCTTAGAAGTTGTTGTCACTCTCCCAGATTACCGGAGGCATGAACCCACTATCTAGCATAAATACTCACTCTTGGAGTTACAAGCATCTACTTGGCCAAAGCATCTACTAGTAACGGAAAGCATGCAAGATCATAAATAACATATAAGATAGATTGATAATCAACTTGACATAGTATTCAATATTCATCGGATCCCAGCAAACACAACATGTAGCATTACAATAAGATGATCATGATAGGCAGCTCACAAGATCTAAACATGATAGCATAAAGTGGAGAGACAACCATCTAGCTACTGCTATGGACCCGTAGTCCAAGGATGAACTACTCACGCATCACTCCGGAGGCAGGCATGGTGATGTAGAGCCCTCCGGTGATGATTCCCCTCTCCGGCAGGGTGCCGGGAAGAGCTTCTGAACCCTCCCGAGCTAGGGTTGACGGCGGCGGCGTCTCTGGAACTTTTCGTGGATAATGGCTCGGGTGTTTAGGGTTTTCCGTGAAGATGAATAAATAGGCGAAAGGGCGGCGGCTGGAGACGCCCGTGGGGCCCACACCACCCCACGCGGCAGGGGGGGCCGCGCCCCCATGGTGTGGCTGGCTCGCGGCCCCCTCCGTCTCTCCTTTGGACTCCGTGTACGTGTTGGAAAAATAGGAGGTTCTGTCCAAGTTTCGTCCAATTCCGAGAATATTTCCAGACTAGCTTTTCTGGAATACAAAAACAGCAGAAAACAGGAACTGGCACTGTGGCATCTTGTTAATAGGTTAGTCCCAGAAAATGCATAAAAATGCTATGAAGTGTATATAAAACATGTAACAATCGGTATAATATCAACATGGAACATCAGAAATTATAGATACGTTTGAAACGTATCAGGGTCCCTCCAATGGCTTGTGTGCGTTATGTGGTGACTTTGAGGACACTAACCACATCTTCTTTGGCTGCTCTTTAGCCAAGTTCCTTTGGAGCGCCGTTAGGGAACTGTTACACTGCTCCTGGAACCCCTCGTGTTTCGCAGAGGTGTATAGACTCCTCCAGGGGCATACGGGCCAGTCACGTAGGGTGTTTTGGATCTGTTGTGCCGCTTTATGTTGGACTCTTTGGAACATGAGGAATAAAATTACCATAGAGGGAATCCTTCCCTCTCAGCCGGCTGATGCCCTATTCAAAATGTCCATGTATATGCAGGTGTGGAAGCCAGTGGCTAGGCGTCAGGACAGAGGCACGGTGGAGTTGGCGATCCGGGAGATTCGTCGGCTCCACGACACCGTGAGGGATCGCCCCGCGTGATTTCCTCCTAGCCTTCCTTCCTAGTCTTTACTTGTGCCTACGGGCTGTTTGTGTGATGTAGCCTGCGTGCTACCTGGAACTTATCTGTGTTGTCCTTCGTGACATTTCTGTTGGTACTTGTGTGTTGTTGAACCTGGTCGGATGGCTTTATTAATTTAAAGCCGTGCTCCGCTTGAGCCTTCCGTCTTAATAATAGTGTAGTACTTGTTGGAATTTGTATGTGGGATTTTGCCCATGGCCTAGCTAAATTCTGAAATTCTAATGACTCATTTGCATGGCTGGTTTGACGACTAAAGTTTAGTCCCACATTGCTAGTTTGGAGAGAGTTGCACCACTTTATACAGTGAGCTCTTCTATCACTTGTATGAGTATGAGAAGAGTAGAGCCTATCGTGCACTCCTCCTTCTCGCTCGCCTCGCCACGACGCGCCACGTCGGGTTTCGGGAATGAGCCGAGCTGATACTGACTCGGACGTGGGTATGCGCTCATGTCCTACCCGACCCGTACTATATAGAGGTTGAGCGAACCCTAGCCGCCGACACACACAACACAATCTCGTTTCAGAATATTGCGCCGCTGTCTTCCAAGACTTTTCCATCCCGTCTTTCGGCGTGCACCGGTAGAAGGGACATTATGCCTCCGAAACCCCGTCTCTTATGATCCTGTACGGGAGAGGGGCGGTCAGATTTTTGGAGAGCGTACTCGTGCGACTGCTGGCAGTACTTCCTCAACAAAGACTTCTTCCTTGACATCGGCAACATCTTCATCGAAGAACGTCAACGGTTTTCACTCATGTTGCACCGTAAGTGTTCAAGTTCTTTCCTTCATCGAAGAACGTCAACGGTTTTCACTCATGTTTTATTATATTGTATGATGTTAAAACAATAATAAGTTTGATTTATATTGTTGTTGCATTAAAAGTATGTTGTTCAACATCATGAATTTGGTTAAAACCCTGAAAACTGGTTTGCGGTACCGCGCGGCTTGGGGTTTGGCGAAATTGTGAAAATTATGGAAGCTTTGTATCCCAGGGAAAATACGCATCTTCTTGTGGAAAGTTTTGCATGGTATACTACCATGCCTGGGGGTTCTAGTAAACAGACACGTACCAGTTCGGGCGCAGTGTCCTAGATGTGCTACAGGTATGGAAGATATCCAACATTGCCTCTTTAGCTGCAGTTATGCGAAGAAGGTTTGGAAGGAGGTTGGGTTAGTTGATGAAATCCGAAAGTCAATAATGGTGGACAGATCTGGTTCAGTTAATATGGAAAATCTATTATTCGGCTCATCTTCGCGACTTATCGATGGCGAGCTGAAAATACCTGAATTGATTGCAGTAACAGCTTGGTATATTTGGTGGCAAAGAAGACAAGTGGTAAGAGATGAACCAATACAGCCGGCATGGGCCTCGCGTCGTGGGCGGCCTCCGCGTGAGCTTGGCTTCTGCTGCGATCTTCGATGGCGGCCGCGTGCTCGCGTCTGGAGACCGACGCACCGCAGGAAGTTTAGATCGGGCCGTCGCGTGCGAGCCGGAGTTCGCCCTCCCGTGATCTGAGTCGGGGAAGAGTACTCCGCGCTTCGATTCGTCGTTGCAGGGCGCCGCCATGGATCGATCTGTACACCGGATTTGTGGGTCGCGAATATCTTAGGGATTTATTTGGTGGCTAATTGGATCTGATAAAAACTATGGAATTGAAATTTCGAAATTGATCTAAGGTCTAATCTAAGAACCGATCAGATCTAGATCGGGTGCCGCGCCCCCGGGGAGAGATCTCCCCGGGGGCGGCGAGCGATGCGGAAGTGGTGGAGAACCTAGGATCGGCGCCGCGAGGCTAACCGCTCTGATACCATGTGGAAATTGTTGATCCCTAATATTTTGTTGTGTATTGATTTGACCCTCACGGGGGCTATATATAGAAGTACATGGGGTAGGTGGAGACTTGGAATACAAGAAGGTCATTAACCTAATTCTATCTCTAATCTCAGCCGTACATGTAATCTAACAGAAACCTGGTCATGGTAGTGTGAAATTGAATGTGGATGCATCGTTCCAGGTGGATTCATTAAGAGCAGCTTCAGGTGCTATTGTCCGAGATGACCAAGGACAATTTGTGGCTGCCTCAACATGGCTCATACCTTACGGAAGGAATGCTGATGCAGCGGAAGCTATGGCACTAAGAAATGGGCTCTACCTGGCACATCGCCTTGGTTGTGGCAGGGTGATTGTTGAATCAGATTGCCTGACAGTAGTGGAAGCGATTAATGATCAAGGAAATTATCTGGGAAGTGAGGCAGCAGTCTATACTGAATGTGTTCAGTTAGCTAGAGACTTTGGAAGAATTCAGTTTCAGTTTTGTAATCGTGAAGCAAACAAAGTAGCTGATTGTCTAGCTAAGGTAGCACTAGAATCTGGTATCGCTGCTAGTTGGGAAGCGGAAGTACCTAGCTTTATTCAGCATCTTATTGTAAACGATATGGCTGTCAAAAAAACAAAAACAAAAACAAAGGGGGACGTAGACAGATTGCAAATCGTCGGTGAAAGGAAAAACGCAAGCCCAAACCGAAATCCCTCAAAACTCCAAAACAGAGGGTTCAAGCCCTAGAAACGCGACCTATGGACTCGGGGGGCGGAGGAGGGGAGCGAAGGCCGCGTCGGGCTCCGCGCCGTCGGCGGCGGCGGCGGCGGCCCCGAACCCCACGGCGATGCTCTCGGCCCTGATGAGCAAGCGCGCCAAGCTCCAGGAGGAGGTCCGCTCCATCGAGCGGCAGGTTGGTCTCCTCCAGCCCCCGTCTCCTTTGGGTGTTCCCCTCTGTTTTGTTAGAATTTGTGTATCTCCAATAATTACTTGGAATTGGCATGGAAGACTCTCCGTTCCTTAAGATTTCGAATTCAGTTCCATTAAACATTGCTAATCTACACTCTTCATTCAAACTTTCGGGAGGATTATAGGATTAGAGCCACGGATATTGCTGGCATCATGAATCATCTAACTTAATGCACCAGGAACAATAGAAATCTGAACGATAGACTTCTGAATCAACACATGAACCACGAAATGTTATTCCGTGGAGTGAAAGTGAGCTCAATTTCGTCGTGAAAAGAAAAAAATAGTGAGCTCAGCTTGGGAGAGGCTCTGCTGTATCAAACTGAACTCGGAGATTGAATTAAATTCAGGATGCAGGGAGTGTGACAACTAATTTGCCGGTTTGGTTTTACGTAGCAAAAAGAATTACTGCTTACTTTATTTGATCGACCATATTGCACAGTGCGCTTAACGTGTGAAACACTGATTGCTATAAGGTCAATCTTGTGAAAGATTATTGCTCAAAACAGCTGGTTAAATACTTTTCGCATTTTAACTGTCAAGCATCAGTATTGCAGTTAATTATGTTTATGTAAGCATTAAACATATTGAGCTTATGATTTAGTTCATCCACTGATAACTATAAGCCATAAGAATATTTTGAGCTGTATTGGAGTAAATTCGCTCTTAAGGCTTTCTTAAGGTTTCAGTGTAACAAAAAATGGTCTGGCATTATATTTTAAATGAAAAATCTTGTCATTTCCAAAATTATTGAACCATCGAAACAATTGATCAACTAGAATGAAAAGTGTTTCAATAAAGCTCGTAATCCTAACCGCAGTGTGATATCTGTTGGCTAACTTGTTAGTGCCAACTCTCTCTTTGTTGTGGACTTAGATCCACAACGGGATAACTACGTGCAAAGATAGGTAGACGGCCGCGAGGGACTGGGTAGACATAGGTTGAGAAGAGAGAATAACTTGGCAGAGATTAGATTGATTGTTCTTGCTTGTCCCCAACGTGAATACATGTCATCCTTATATAATGGATGCTCAGGCCCTTGACCTCTCCTAATACGTAATACAATTGCACTTTTTCCTAATTCTGTAATATCCTAGTGGACTCTTACTATAATTCTCTCTCATGGACTCCTTCCACACTGCTACTCCTGTCTTGATACCGTGGATCCATGTCCACAACACTCTTTCTCTACTCGGCCGAGTAGCTTTAAACCATGTCGGAAACTCGAGTAATTGTAAAGTTATTACATTAGTTAAAAGTTACATGCCCATTTATCTTGTAACTGATAAGGAAAAAACCATCAGCTATCAGTGATCCTGGGCTGGCTGAAGCAAACATAGAAGTCAAAATTCCTTACCATTCATGCACGTTTTAGAAATTATTTTGGCCGCTTATGTCAATATCTATATTCAACCAGGTTTATGATATGGAGACCACCTACCTACAAGAGTCTAATCAATTTGGAAGTGTGCTGAAGGGTTTTGAATCATTCTTGTCATCGTCAAAAAATACGGCTAAGTAATTGAGCCTTCCTTTATCTAGTTTTTGAATAAACTGATGAACTGATGCGGTTCTTCTCTTTCTCTGTATGGAGAATATCATTTGTTCATCCGTATTTATTATCATTGTCTTTAATTATCATTTATATTTATGACTGCTCAGCTCACATATTTTGTTTATAGTATGTTTTATGACTACCATGAGCTATATGGATTGGGTTATGAGATCTGACGTGTATACCTATGCTATTGGTCACAAATATATATTTATTTATAAATGTGTCAATGATCAATTGTGCTAGATATACATCAGGAGATGAACAACCCTGAAGAATAATTATGCCAGTGTTTCATAATATTATATGCTTATGTTGTTTCTTTCTTGCGTGAGTACCTTATACTGAGCACCGTGAGAGCTTTATATTTAGAAAATCTGATTTGGTTTGATGGCAATCATTTGACTATGTGGGTCTGGTTGGATGTCACTATTCTGGACAAGCATTATGTATTTGTCATCAATGTTTTTTCAAGCGATTCAGACTGCAGATCTCACATAGAATGCTCATGATGGTTTCTGACTGACATATTTCAGCCTCAAGCGGTCCAGGAAATTCCAGGCTGATGAGAGGCTATTCTCTCTGTCATCAGTTACCTCTCCAGCGGTATGAGTAATAGTCCCTAGTACCACTGAATATCACCTGCCTTCCTACTTATTAGTTCAGTTCCCTTTTTATTATTCAGATTGGGGAATTTATTTATGTTTAACGCGATCCTTCTATAAACGTTTCCAGGTTGAAGAACAACTAGCTGCACGAGAAGGTAAGCTGTTATTTGTTTTGTCTTTTCGGTTGAAACCAGCAACAGCTGATAAACTGCATTGAATTCAATGTTCGTGCCACCCTGGCAGATGGAAGAGATTATGGAACAGGTCGTTCGAAGGGCGCAACCACTCCTGCTAATGGCCAGTAAGTTTTCGGACAGCCCTTGCTTAAATCTAGTATCTTCACAGTGTGGAGGAAAGTTTATCTCGAGCTTGTGTGTCAATAATCGACAGATTATTTATCAGAATTGTCTCTGTTTCTGAATGCTCTTGTATTTTTGCCAGAGGGAAACCAAAGAAGGGAGGTCGTCCTGGAGGGAGAGATGGCAAGAGAATACGTCCATCTAACGATCCAGACATGGACGACGAAGATGACTACTGATCCTCAAATCTTTCAGGCCATCTCTTAACTCTCTGTTAGTGCTTAGTCGCCTATGATTCTTCTTTATGTATTGCCTTTTGGCCTTGTTATCTTGCAAATCCAAGGGTGAGGAGCTTGGGTTCCCAGCTCATCTGCTTGCTCATGTCTTCCCCTTTATTTTTTTGTTTTGCGTCTTGTAACATAAGCTAGCTGCAAGTTAATTAGACAGTGAAATGTTCTGTGGATAATATTCTGTTGCTGGAGAGTGGCCTGTTCAAAATTCATGTTTTCTGAGCAAGTTAACTTACCTTGGTTCTCGCTGACGACATCCCCAGTCTGGATCTTCTTTGTAATGTTATTGTGCATGTGGGACATTGTCAAAAACAGGTTATGTCCAAAGTTTTCATACTTCTTGATAAAACAACATATCTGGGTACTGAGAACACAACACAAACTTCAAATCTAAAAATTGGAATGTGCCTCCAAGCATGCCAAACTGGAATTATTTACTCGCTAATAGACCGTGTTTGGGCCCAACAAATTATCAGAAGGTTACTGTAATTCTTATGAAGCCGTCTGCCTAGACCAAATCTTTCACCTAGAGTCACAGTCATCACGGGATGGGCTCAGCATGACTCTCAGGTATCATTCACAGAGTTACAGACCCGAGTTTTATGCAATTTTCACTTTGACGGATTAAGCTTCTCGTATACGGATTTTTTTTCTATACGAATCATGCGGAAGCCCGGTTCCATTATCTTTATTATTAATTTTGGATCGGTCGCCGGCCTGGCCGGAGCTTTCCAATGGCTCCTTCCAAGCGGTTGAAGAGAGAGATTTACGTAGGGGCCACTAGCCCGCAACCCTCCGATTGTCTCCCTAGGACATCGCCACGCCAGAACTAAAGAGAGGATCCCTTACGGTAATTTTTAGACGAAAGTTCATTAAGCTACTATAGAAGCACATTCATATTGTTTTCGAAAACAGTCACACGACTATAGTAATTGGTTTCACTCGTATTTGACGCTAGGTCTTGCAAGGTGGCTCCCATGGTCGTCTTGCGCCAGCGTGGCATCCCATCTCGCGGGAAAGAGTTGCACATGAGAAAAAAAGGAAACTCGAGGTAGAAAAAAGTTAGCGTTTGTTTTCTTTAGGATACGCGAAAGTGGTATGATATAAAAAGAGCAGAAAGTGGCGCATATTAAGTTTAACACTCTTGACACAAGGAAAAGAGCGAAGAGGGGTGTATTTTTTTGGTTTTTGAAAGACACCCAAATACATCTTATATCTTGATATTTATCAAGCTAAACAATAGGTAGTACAAATGAGATACAACTCGACGCAACACGTCCAATACAACACAAAAAGCACTGAAAACATATTGGCCGTTTTCTTCCTTTAATTGTTCGACAGCTATCAAAGGTTGAAACATGCACCGAACAATCAGCTAAAGACCAGGCCACCTGCAAATGCCCTCGCCAACCAAGGATTTGAAAACCACAATAGCCACTCGCCGGTAACAACGAGATCGAATAACAACTTAGGGTGTAAATTACGTTTAAGCCTCGCTTGGTTGGTCGAATATTTTCCCAAACCGGGGGTATCATATTAGGGACCATCTTATATCCGTTTCTTTTTCGCATGGTTTAGTCCAACAACGGGGGTATTGAATCCGACTGTGGATTTACACTGGTATCCAAGCGGGGCCTTATCTGTCTTGAGACTTTTATTCATGAAAGGATATAACCTAACTCTTAATATCCACATATCTTTTTTTACAAGATTGTCCACATATCTCTTGGTCCTAGGCATTTAGTTTTCTCTCTCTAAAAAACAGATCCTGGGCATTTGGTTAGTACATTCTCTTATTAGCACGCCAAACGGAATATTCAAAATAATATATGGGCCGGCATAACACAAGCCCGATATAACCGAGTATATTAGTAGATGAAGCCCATCAGAGGCCCATCTGATATTCTCGCTTGGAAAGCAAGAAAGAAGGTCACCGGAAAACCCCTTCCACGGAGCTCTCTCCTCCTCTCCTACTTCTCCCCGTCGCCGCTTTGCCCAAACCCCCAGAAAACCCTCGCGCCCCAAGCCCACCATGCACCGCCTACTCCGGCCGGCGAGAGCGGCGGGCTCCGTAGCCGCCGCGACCGCAGTAGCGGTGTCGCTCGCCGAAGTCGCATATGCGGACAGCATGTTCTCCTTCCGCCGCCAGCCCGCCGCTCCTCCTACTCCGGCAGCTGCCCCGGTTGCAGAGCCCACCCCCGAGGTCGTGTCCTACGGCTCCAACGGGTTCGACCCTGAGTACCTGCAGCGCGGGGCCAACGCGCTGCGCGAGATCAATAGCTCCCCGTATTCCAAGCAGGTAAGCTGCTCGCGCAATTGCCCTAACCGGTAGTAATAGTATTGCCCCGTTCTGATGCCCTCGTCCTTGTTGTTTTTGGCTCCAGCTGTTTGAACTGATGGGGTATCAGGAGGAGGCCCGTCTCGCGGAGATGGCGGCGGAGAGAGTCCAGTACGAAATCTACCAGAAACACAAGGACATGGTGAGTTTATTTGTGACTTTCTCCCCCCCCCCCCCCCCCCCCCCCCCCCCCCCCCCCCCCTTTTTTTTTGAGCAAATAGTGTTGGATGTTGTAGTAGGTGCATGAACGATGCCAGAAGCTTGCTTGTTTACGCGATTCCAGTGCTAGGCTACTGTAATCTAAGCCGCTATCGTTAAGCCCTTTCTCCCTCAAATGTTTGAGTTCACCGGCTTCTCTGCAATGAAGAGCGTCAGATTTTGTTAACCATTAATCTGCTTAAGAAAGTAGGGCTGTTACCAGTCTCCCCTGAAAACATTCTAGGATCTAAGCCATTCCGAGTGGTGTGCGTCATAATTTGTAACAAGTCACCCCTTCTGAATAACAAGGACTAACAGATTTGGATTATCATGTCATTGGAAAACTGGAACTTGTCTGTGTTCTGTCGGGGTAATACTTCATCTGTATGTCTAACGACGAGTTTTATCTGATCTACAGGAGAGGATACAGAGAATGGGTGAAGAATATAGAGACAATTTGAAACAGCAATTACAAGTTGAGGCACAAAGGCTACGCTATGAGGATGAATTAGCTAGGAAAAGAATACAGGTAGTTAAGCTCACCCCCCCCCACTTATCTTTATCAATGTTTTTCTTTGGTGTTTTTCCCCTGTGGTCCCTTCAGTTCATAGGCAGAACAATAACAGATGATTTAATCAAGCACCTATTTTGACAGGAAGAGCGTGAAACTCAGAGGCGAGAGGACGCTGAACTTGTGAGGATGCAAGAGATTGGTGCCATAAAAAGAGAACAAGCTAGGCTTGCCACAACACAGAAGTTTTTAGATGAAGAACTACGGACTGCGAAAGAAAGGGCTAAAAATAAGCGCGAAACAAACAGAGAGAAAGCTATTGCAGAAGCCGAAGCTAATGCTCGTGGAGCACAGCTGTCAGAAGATATCGATAAAAGAATGCTTTTGGAACGCATGAATGGCGAAAAAGAAAAGTTGCTTGCTGCAATAAATACAACCTTTTCACATATAGAAGGTTTTGGTGCTCTTACTATTATCAACTGTTACGAACTTAATCAGCTATTCCTTGATATTCTGCTTAGAATTCGATAGTTACTCATTCAAAAGTCACATCACTATTTTGGCCAATCATGCCGGTTATTTGTCGGGCATCCTTATGTTGAATGTTCCTTCTAACTTAAGATGAATACGGTTATGCTTAACTTGATGCCTTGTTTCTACATTATACCATTCGACGTCCTTCTTAATTTCACCATAAAACAGGTGATAGTTTCAGGCTTTCAGCTGAGACCCCTCCTGGTTGGTATTATTGTGTGCATACAGCTATTAGAAATGTTATTACATGACACATAATTTTAAAATCTTGTCTGCAGAATGCACTGTGTCGCATGCCAAAACAAAGCATCATACCGTGTGGAACTACATTCTATCTTTCTACGCCAAAATATGTTGCTTTGTTTTACAAATCAAAATTAGCACTATCCTTTCTTCTGTGTGCTTTGGATTACAGATATGGATTGGGCTTTCTGTTTTAAATAATATTTTTAACTAAGGAATTCAAGATAATTTCCAATTTGGCAGTACTTCTGATACTAGTTTCTCATGTGATAATGCAGGTGGGTTAAGAACGCTGTTTACTGATAGGAGTAAACTAGTAATGGGTATAGGAGGAGTCACTGCACTGGCGGCTGGGTTTATACTACTAGGTTTGTCTGGATATCATATATTTTTCCTTGTTACAAAGAATGATACGGACATGTGATTTTATTTTTTATATTCATTCAGGGAAGGAGCCAGGGTTACTTGGGGTTACGTCAATAGAATTTTGGGTCAGCCTTCACTGATTCGTGAATCATCAATGCGGAAGTTTCCCTTGCCAGGACTTAAGTCTCTTAAACCTAGCCCGACATCTCTGTCAGGAGGGGCGGGCTTTGAGAATGTTATCCTTCACCCTACACTCAAACGGAGGATTGTGCATCTTGCACGAGCAACTGCAAATACAAAATCTCATGATGCACCATTCCGCAATATGTTGTTCTATGGACATCCTGGAACTGGCAAAACTTTAGTAGCCAAGGAGATGGCTCGCAAATCTGTAAGTACTTAATACATTTAATTGCTAGGACTCTGTCAATGGGGAGTTATTTGCGATAAACCTTTGTTTGTTGGTGGGACTTTTGTGCATTTTCAAAGCCAGACTACAGCGTGTAACTTGTTTTTAAATTTAATGATAATGGTCATACAGCAGAAAGCCTTGCCAATCAATTTCAGCTTATTTATCGTGAATATATGCTTTCCGGTTGAATATAATTTATGCAACTATACTTTTATTTTCCTATTGAATGTTTAAGGTTGAGTAATTTTATGAAGTTCCCTTGTCTAACATGAGGAACTGTTAAAAAAACGCGACCCATGGGCACTAGCACCCAGGGCTTATTTTTATAGTAGACTCCCACCCGGGTGAGATACCAGAAATCCGTCCCTGATAGGGATCAAACTCAGGTCTGCAGGGTTGCACCACTGTGCCCCTACCACTAGGCCTCCGCCTTGTCCAACATGAGGAACTGTTAAATTTTTTCTAGTGAGATATCTTTGTTTTTCGAAAAGAGATTGATGGGATTCTGTTTCACATTGAAGATATTTTAAAAGTTTATGCATGACTTCTTTCCCTGTATCTGCTAATACTCACACTGTTGTACCTGTCATCCCAGGGCCTTGATTACGCAATGATGACAGGAGGTGATGTTGTACCCTTAGGATCAGAGGCTGTTACCAAGATCCATGAGATCTTCGATTGGTCTAGGAAGTCCCAAAAAGGGATGCTTCTTTTCATTGATGAGGCAGATGCATTCTTGTGCGAGTAAGTTTGTAACTCCATCAATTTTTATGATGATGATAACAAGGGACCTTGTAATTAACTGTACTACGACTAATTATATAAATGAGCTGATATTGAGTATTTTTCATCAATCTCAAGCTTCTATTGACATATTTTTGTGCCCAAAAGCAAATTCAAACTCTCCTTACCAGGTTTTTAGTTTTACTGGATCTAAACAAAAATTATTTCTTGGCCTAGCTAGTTAGAACCTAAATAGCATATTTCAACTCGAAATTTATTCACCTCATTTGGTAGGGGTATGATAACATAGATACATTAAGTTCCATCTATCTCAGCTAATCTATTTGTTTGTTTTCCTTTCTATTAATTAGGCGTAACAGTACCCATATGAGTGAAGCTCAGCGAAGTGCTCTCAATGCACTGTTGTTTCGAACCGGTGATCAATCAAGGGATATCGTTCTTGTCCTTGCAACAAACCGACCAGGTGATCTTGATGCTGCCATTACTGACCGCATTGATGAAGTTATCGAGTTTCCCCTACCTGGGGAAGAGGAACGGTTTCAGCTGCTCAAGTTATACTTGACGAACTATATGCTTAAAGAAGATGACAAACGTTCTACTTGGGGCTCACTGCTGAAGAAGCAGGCACAGAAGATAAATGTAAGGGACATAACTGATGATCTACTCAGGGACGCCGCCCGCAAGATTGATGGCTTCTCTGGCAGAGAGATTGCTAAGCTGATGGCCAGTGTGCAGGCTGCTGTCTACGGCAGTCCTGACTGTATATTGAATCCGCAGTTGTTTACTGAGGTTGTTGAATACAAGATTGCTGAGCATCATCAGCGCATGAAGCTTGCTTCGGAGGCGGCAGCTTGAGCAGTTTTTGCAGGGTTATCCGAAAGCCGCATTAATTCAGATTGATGAGGTATGGTCCTGAGATATAATCACCCCGCATACTCTGATAGCAGCTGAGATTTCCAAGTTTCACCGGAAACAGAAAATCTGTATGTCACAGGTTTGTTCTGTTAATTTTGTTCGATGTGCTTGCCTGGGTGAACTTAGTTAGATCGAGTTGTCCTTCAGACCTTCTATCAGGTCGAGATATGTGTAGGCTGGAGAGCTTCTGAAGACAGTAGTTTCAGCCAGTCATTAGGTTTTCGTCCTTGTCCAGTCAGCCTTTGTAATAATCTGTACGCTTGTCTATGCTATTAAAGATGAGAGGATAGTAATTTGGGTGCTAATGGTTAAACTTGAATGAGCAGTTGACCTGCCATACTGTTTTCATACTCGAAAGGACACTGGCTTCCACGTAGGTTCTGTTGATCTGTTCTCTTCTCTGGAATCATCTTATTTGGAAGGTGTCTATAGTACATTCGCCTATTTCATCAGAATTCTGGAACTCAAAAGCATGCATCTCATGCTCAGAATTAGTTACTCAAGATTTGCAGGGAAACAAACTTTGTTAGGTTGAGATACTCCCTTCGATCCATATTAGTGGGCATAGCTTTGTCTAAATTCATATGTATTTAGTTAAGTATTTAGACTAGATACATGTGTATCTAGACAAAGTTGTGCCCATTAATATGGATCGGAGGTAGTACATGTATTTGAGAGGGTTTTTAATTTACTTCAGTAGCGTATGTACATACTGGGAAGAACACCAAGGCTGCTGAGAGGAGTACAGAACACAACAGTGGCACCAGAGTCTGGCCCCCCGGTATAAATTGTGTCCATATAAATGATGTAGTTTCTGTTTCCGGCCCCATCTTCACATGTTTAGGGAGTACATGCTATTGTTCTTCTCCTCTAGCACAGCATACTATGCTTCCGTAATTCTCATTTGCCACCATCAAAGACCAACTATAGCCAAGTACAGAGTGGCTGTAGATCTCGGGGTAGTATTCAAGTTTCAGCAGGTCCTTGTCATGGCACAAGGCTAATCAATCCTTGTTGAGCTCTCCTACCGAATCAATCACAAGTCTCAAGCCATTGTCTCAAATATTTGCGCAATAATTTCAAGTCGTGACCAATCATTTTCCCTTGTAAAGAGGCACTTGAAACACAAGATAATCCCTGTTCAGAAGGACTATGGGCAGATGGAAACACAAGTACCTACAAACATGTGCATCTTATCATGCCTGGTGCTGGTGACCACAAAACAAACAACGGGGTGAAATGTCATTACCAAAAACACACACATTTCCTCGCACCAAATCCAAATGCAAAGCTGGATGGGCTGTAACGCAAGCCTTGAATTGCCGACAATGCACATATCATCATTCACTTTGCGCTGCCATCCATCCACCCAACGCGCGCACACACTCAAAAACACAGAGGTCTTCTTTCTCTTTGATCACCGCTTCTGACACAACAGTCCACTCTCACATGCGCCTGCCTTCTGGCCAAAGTCCAACAACTTGACACCACCACCGCGGGAAATCGGGGAGAGGTAGAAAAAAAAGGCACAAAGCTTTGGCAGAAGGCCATGGAAGCAAGCATCAGCAGCTCAAACAAGATCGCCCAACCCCAAAAAAGCTGCAAGAACACTTAGGAAAGAGGGCTACGGGCAAAACCAGAGGAGATGGCCCCACCCAATCAAAACAGAAAGCTAGCACAGAAGCTCTGAAACAATCCTGTAATGACCCCTCCTAATTGTACTTTTGCACATCAAGTGACAAACCCCCATGCTTAAGTACATTCCCAGCAAAGGGACCCTCACCCCGACGCATGCACAGCACAGCACAATGCTCCTGTGCCAAAGGGAATCCAACAAGCCCAAAAGGCGAGGTAAAAAAAGCATGGAGTGCCCCCGGGCCAAGAAGAGCGCATTGGCAATGGCAGCGGCATCGCATTGCATCAAGAAATGCCACTGCAAGCCTGCAAGCTGCATACACAGTCACACAGAGCAAGCACAGGCAAGCATGCGCTTGCGCTTGCATACAGATGGAAAAGGCCCTACTAAGCAAGAAGCATTTGGCTCTTGATCATGCTAAGCAAGAAGCATTTGACCTACTAAGCAAAAAGCATTTGACTCTTGATCATGCTAACCTAATAATCATGTCAATTATCCAAGAGAGCAATGAGCTAGAGAAAGAAATGCATGCCTCGGATTACTAGTCTCTACTCCCACCTAAGTGACTGCCGATACGAGAGTTAACACTGAACAACAAAGAGGTTCCTGGAATTACACGGGATAACAAAAAAAAGGCTAAAAAAGCTAATGACTAATGCATCCTCATCGATCTTCCCCTCTCGCATTGTGCTGCTGCTACTCGCTCATGGATCATGCTGCTGCTTCTGCTGCTGCTGATGGTGGTGGTGGTTGTGCTGTGCTGGGTGCGGGGTGGTGGTGGTGGTGGTGAGGAGGAGGCGGATCATGGTGGAGCGGCTGCGAGGGCGGCGCCGGGGTCTTGGCGAGGTGCTTGTTGTTGTGCATCCACACCTTGAGGACCCGGCGGGGCACGCCGACCTGGGAGCAGAAGGCGTCCACGGCGTCGCTGTCGGGCTTCTGGATGCGCCACCCCACGCGGTGCGCGAAGTCCATCATGCGCTCCTTCTGCTCCGGCGTGAACTTGGTCCGGAACCGCTTCTTGCCCGGCGCCGGCGGCGCGGACGCCGATCCGACGGCCACCTGCGCGTGGGGCGGATGGGGCGGCGGCGGGGGTGGCGGTGGCGGGCGCAGCTCCTCGCTCGAGGACTCGGCCAGTGCGGCGGGGGCGGACATCGGGGACGCCTGGACGGGCGGGCGCGGCTTCTGCATGTGCGGCGGGGCGAGGAGGAGCGGCATGAGCCGGGAGTTGGCGCCCGCTGGGGTCGCCGCAGAGGCGGGGGACACCACGGCGGAGGCGGGGGACGGCGAGGGCGAGGCGACCGCCACCGGCTCGCGGCGGTGGAAGCTGCGGTGGCAGCCGCACGCGGCGCAGAGCAGCGCGGCGTTCCCGTCGCCCGGGGACGGCATGAACTCGCCGCAGCCGTCGAGCACGTGCGCGCCCATCCGCGCGGCGTGGTTCCGCAGGCACTCCCTGTACCTCCAGGGCAACGCCTCCGGCGCCGCCGGCGCCGCCGGCCCCGCGGGGCCACCGGTGACGAGGGCAGGCGTAGGCGCCGGGGGAGTCGGCATGGTGCCACCGCCAGAAACGCCATTCCTTGCCGGTTCTTGGTGCCGATGGTGTTGCTGTTGCTGCTGCTGCTGGCGCTCGGGCTCCCGTAGTGGCGGCGGTGCCTCGACCGTTCGCTCCCTCTCCTTCTCCGCCCTTCTCCGATGGGCGTGCTGCTGGAGCGGGTGCGGGTGAGGCGAGAGGAAGCCGGGCGGCGGCGAGGAGACGAGGGAGGAGTTGGGAGGCAGGAGTGGCCTCGAGAAAGCGGCGATATCTGCCAAGGAAATCGGGGTCGGAGCAGCAGACGAGCCAAGAACTTGGTGGGCGGCGTGCAGATGCTGATGCTGATGCTGCTGCGCGGCCGCGGGCGGTGCCGTTGCGTAGTGGTGATGGTGGTGATGATGCCGTCCTCTCTCCTCCTCTTCTTCTTCCTCCTCCTCGTAGTCTTCCTCCTCTTCCTCTTCTTCCTCCTCCACGTGCGCCGATCTCTTGTACTCCATGGACTCCTCCGGCTAGGTCTTGCCGGAGCCTATGCTCCTCTCTGCCGTGTATCCTTGGTCTTTTTGGGGGGCGGTGGGGTTGTTGTGTTGTGTTTCTGAGCACTAAACTTATAGTTCTAGCTTAGGTTTGTGGTGGTAGAGGTAGGAGGAGGAGGGGGGTGTTGGCCTCAAGGGGGAAAGAGGCAAGGAGGGTCAGCTTAAGAGAGGAAAAATACACGTTCAGTGAGGTTATTAAACCCCAAGTATGATCAGGAGCGATAACCATATGGCATCCATAAAGCGGGGAATGTCTCCTTGGAGAGAGCTAGCTATGTAGACCGTCTTATCTATCTATCCGTCTCAAAAGGAACAAGGCCAACCAGAGAGGGAGGGAGAGGAAAGAGTGAGCAGGAGCGAGGTGACGAGGAGTTGGAGCATCTCCACTCGGAGCGTCCAAATGGCCGCCCAAAACGTGTCCGGATGGGAGATTTGGGGCGTGTCCGGTCACACTGCGCGCTATGGGCGTTGCCTTTTCCCACTCGCACACCCCAAATTAATTCCGGAAACATGTCCTGCATTAGCACGAACACCTTCTGGGCGTGAAAATGGCAAGGAAGGCAGAGCTAGATGGGGGCAGCAGAAGCCGGCCGCCGAAGAAGAGCTGTGGCAAGGTCACGCCGACGCCGGGGCGGTGCTGAGGCAGGAGCGTGGAGAGCTCCGAGACGAAGCTCTTGTCGTACGCTTTCAGCAGATTCCCCTCCTTGCAGTGGCCGTTGAGCAGCGAGTTGTAGGTGAATGTCGTCGGCGAGAGGCCCATCCGGATGGCGTCTTCGAAGATGGCCATGGCGTCCTCCGTCCGGCCGACCTTGCAGAACCCGTCGAGCACAATGGTGAAGGTGTAGATGTCCGCCGTCTGCTTGGGCGAGTCCTTCAGCATGTTGAGGAGGTCCCGCGCCTCCTCTAGGCGGCCGACGTAGCAGAGGCCGCCGATGAGGCTGTTGTAGGTGCGGATGGTGGGCTCGCTCCTGACGGCGCGCATGGCGTCGAACACCTCCATTGCCTTGGTGACGCGGCCGCGCTTTAAGAGGCAGCCCACGACGGCAGAGAAGGCGGCCACGCTGGGAAGATACCCGCGCGCCAACATCTCGTCGAGCGTCTCCTTGGCCTCGTCGGGCGCGCCCTTCCTGCAGAAGCACTGCACGGCGATGGCGAAAGAATGGGCGTCGGGCGCGACGGCGCCGTTGGGCTCCAGCGACCTGAAGAGCGCGACGGCGGAGTCGTAGTCCCCGCCCCGAGACGAAGCTCTTGTCCTTGTAGACCCGAGTCGTAGTCCCCGTGTGCGCCCCCAGCTGCGCCACGAGCTACTTCTCGGCCATGGACGCCAAGCTCCGGCGAGCTGGGTGTGCACTGCCAGCTGCGCCACGAGCTCCTGGCCCCGAGCAGAACGACCCCGACGGGGCCGAGGTCCACGGCGGCCAAGACACGCACGGGTGTGGGATGAGGAGGGAGAGCTGCGGTAGGTGAGGAAGATAGAGCAGAGATAAAGTGAGGTGGTAGAGGAGAGAGAGAGAGAGGCATACGTGGAAGAAAAGGATTGGATTTCGCAGCGCCGAGTTGTGTCCGGGGCCGCCCAAGGCCTCCCCATTCCAAGGGCTTCATGTGGCGCTGTCGGACAGAAAAGTGGGCGCTTCCGGACGGAATTTGCTTTTGGGCGCCGCGAGTGGAAGCAATATTCTGTCCGGCACGCCCCAAAGGCGTTTGGGCGGGCGCCCCGAGTGGAGATGCTCTTAGCATAAAACCGCGACATTGACGCTTCAATTGCAAAAAACAGTGACAATGCTGTGGGATCACGGAAAATCGCAACTTTGGTGGCCCGGGTTCGCAATGTACACACATTTTTCGTTAAACGCGAATTGACACCGAATCTGACGTGTGGGACCCACCCAAAAGCTGACGTGGCATGGGAGCCCCACTTGTCGGGACCAATTTGCATATTTTTAAGTGGGTCCCACTTGTCAGCCCCATGGGAGCCAATTAAAAAGAGAAAAATGTCTAAAAAAAAGAAAAAAAAACTTCACCGCTGTCCTCTGGCGATTCCCCCTCCCGATGTTTTCATTCTGGCTAATGTTTGATACTTTGGGGTGGACATGGCGAGTGAGCTCCGTCCTTGCCGTTGCCATTTTCTCTTAGCTTGGCTTCCTTAGAGCATCTCCAACCGGAGCCCCCAAAGGCCGCCCAAACGTTCGGGCAGACGGCCCAGTCCGCCTCGTAGTTGCTGACGGCGCGGACCCACGTTTGACCGGCCGGCCACACGGATAACTTAGCTTGACCGGCGTCGGCATTCATGGCGCAGCGGCCACCGGCCAGCGGCCAGCATTCTTGGCGTACCGGCAAACCTCCAACTACAAGTACCGGCGCCGGAGGAAACCCTAGTCCCCACCCATCCGCAGCCGCCGCCGCTCTCTTCCCATCCACATCCGCCGCCGCTCTGTTCTCCTCCACCCGATCATCTTCTCTTCCACCATGCCTCGCCGCCTTCCCACCACCAGCGCCAAGCTCACGCCGGAGAAGATGGCGCAGATCTACCGCGAAGCCAAGGCGCGCGAGGCGGAAGATGCGCCTCTGAGGTGGCGGCGACGGAGGCGGCGGACGTGGGCAATGTCATGGTCCGCGAGGACTCCGAGATCGTCGAACTGACGAGTTCGGAGTACATCCGGCAGGCGGACGAAGCGCAACGCGCCCGGGCGGAGGCGGTGGGCGTGCAATGGAGAGCGGACGAAGCGCATCGCGCCCGGGTCGAGGCGGCGACGGAGCAATGGAGAGTGCAGGCGGAGCAGGCAAGGATACGCGAGGAGGAGGAGCGCGAAGGCGTCAGAGCGGAGCACCGTGCGGCCGAGGAACAGCTCAAGGCGGAGGCGGCTGACCGCATCCTCATAAGCCAGATGAGGAACAGGCTCGGTTTCATCGACAAGCAGATCGAAGCGGAGGCGGCGATTCGTGAAGACCGAGGCTACGAGGGAGAACCATCCTCTTCCTTCTCGCTCTTCTCCGACTCCGACCAGGAGGGGTCTTCTCCGGCACCTCCACCCGGTGCGACACAGGGCGCCTCCGGCTCCGGCACCGGCCCAGCGGCAACGGTCATCGTCCTATCCGATGACGAGTAGAATAGCAAGTGCACGTAGTGTAGCAAGTAGCAAGTGCACGTTGCATGCTTTTGTAGTAATTTGCTATCTAAAGTTTGAGGTACATGGTTGTAGGAGGCTAATTTTGGGGTGGTCCGGTCACTATCCGCGGACGCGACGCGTCCACCGACAATTTGGGGGCCGAATTTGGGGTCTCCGACTGGAGATGCTCTTAACTGCGCCCGCTCCGCTCCAAAATTCTCTCTTTGCTCTGTATCCAGTGACGTACCTCACGCACACCGCAATAACTGAGCGCTGTGGACGTATTGGCGTCGCCACCATTGACCCCCCAAGTACAAGTACAACCATGCCGATGTCCATGGATCTTAATTTAAGCCTGCCTGCCTGCCTCTCGCGTTGCCTTGTGCCTCTGGCTGTGCTGCATTTACGCTCGTACTACAGTGAAGGCGCGGTAGAAACGTGAGTACGAAAAAAGCACACATTTGTACGTATATACGGTACCTGGCACTGGCAGCATCGTTGCTCGACCACAGGTACTGTAGGAGCATACGCGTGCGGTACGTATGGGGTACGGGGATGTGAGGATACGTATGGGGTACGAAAAATTCAAAACCGGTACAAAACCATGGTTCGGAAGTAGTACACCGGCGCCTTGAAGGTGAAACAGCTCGACGCACGTACTCCACGCGCCAGAGAGATGTCGGTACGAGCCGATGTCTGATACGGAGTACTTGTCTCCCAGGACTGCGCCACATGTCTTTGTACGGGACGGGACTTTTACATCCCTTGACCCCTGGGTTAAATTTGCCTGGCGGACTCTGTATTATACGTACACAGATGGACAGAGCCTGCGGGCGCGGTGCATGAAACTACTCGCTCCGTTTCAAATTAGATGATTTGTTATTAGCAAGTCATTTAATTTGAAACGGATGGAGTATTTCGGACCGGGCAGCCGGCCAAGGCTACTGGGAGATACTCGCTGGTAAAATATAATGCGCGTTATTTTTATGCTCTTTTTTATATTTAACTTTGACCACTAGTATATACTAAATTATATGGAGTGAGAATGTACAATTGTTACCGTTAAATTCGTCTTGCAACTTTCATTTCATATATCATTGTGAACATATTATAAAAGTACAAATTGACCACTGAAATTTAAGGACGATTTATATTTTGAGACGAAATGAGTACTCTAGAAGAGCAGAAGTACCTAGATACACGTCCAGCGGTTTGCACTATGCATGCGTCAATTCCACGGGACGGAGACATCAGCAAAGCTCACAACTAGGGGTAGGCAAAAACGGTTATTAGGTCTGGGCTACTTCTTTTTCTTTTTGCCATGTTAATATTGCACAATTACTTTGTACAATTTTGCCTATCCCCATGAGAAGTTGCACATAATGGAAAAATTCGTTGGTGTCTTGGATGCAATAGACTTTATCATTAAAAATTCTACTATATCCATGTGGCGTATTCAAAGAAATGTATTCTGAAAGTTAAGTGTCTCAACCTTCTTTAACATTCAAAAAGAAATATTATGTCCTAATTAGGCACGTTCCGACGAAACTATAAGCTACTTCACGCTATTTGGAGAGTTTTCTAAATCTAAGTGGGGTGCATTTTCCTATATCTTAGTCAAGATCTGAGTTGTTCAATGTCTCTGTTGAAATTTTATTAGAGACTAATAGAATCGCACTCTCAGTTTTTAGTTGCCGAACTATGTTGCTATGTGCATTTGCATTTGATAACATGATGTGATGAAATAGCCACGAAAATAAACAAAAATGATGCAATAAACAATAAAATAAAACAACTAGCTGGATAAGCTAGATTATCGATCGAATGCACAAACAAACACAACTTTGCATGGCTAAGAGCATCTCCACCGGCACCCGTCAAATCGTGTCTGGTACCCCCCTCCCCCTCCCCCCCCCCCCCCCCCACACACACACACACACACACACAATTGTGCCCTTTTTGGAGGGTGCCGAAAACATGTTCACTCAAAATCAAAAAAGCGCTCCCAGCGACACCCCCAAACAGATCGGAAAAGTGTCGGATTATGTGATTTTTTATAAATTTTATTTTTGTAACCGGTGTGTGTACGTCGTGAAAAAACAAAGGAATGACCAAAGCTAACCCTCCCATAAGTGGATAGTTTGAGCATGACAAGGCCACTGGATCCACTCTCTGAATTTTCTGTGGCCATATGGCAACACACACAAGATGTGCCGATGTGTGCCTAGCCACGAAAGATCCCTAGGGTGGATCGCTTGAGGATACTGAGGCTAAATAAATAAATTAAACATCACACACTCGGTGCGTAAATAAAATTCTCCGCGTAAGAGTGGATAACATGTGGGTCAGCCCGATCCAGGAGCGTGGATGGACATTCTCCGGCACCTCCGAGAGACTCTCCAAACTTGGGTGGCTCCAGGGTGCTGGACATATTTGGGCTTTGCCCAAACATTTGGCGTGCAGTTGTATGTGATTTTTACGTCTGAACCCAATTAGACATTGTGTCGCTTATGGCTAAGCTGTATGCCACATCATGTAACCGTATTTGTGAACCTTGGTTGCCTCATTAATTTAAGATTGGACACTTGGTGCCTTTTATTTAAAACAAAATATTTGGCGCTCGGTCCAAACATTTAGGATGCCGTTGTGAGTGGTTTTTCATCCAAACCCCATTAAATCTTGGGGGCCATTTTGGGATGCGGTGGAGATGCTCTATGAGAGAGGGAGCAAAGATTGTTCTTATAACGATTAAACTAGTGTTTTGCACGAACGTGTACCATGCATGGTCTGCCACTAGCCCACTCCACGGCTCTACGCCGACGCCATGGCTTTCCCTGGTCGTCTTCTTCGACGGGACGCAGTGCAAGTGCAATGATGCGAGTTCATGCCGCGAGTG
The DNA here is from genome assembly GCA_947311845.1 of Poa pratensis. NCBI lineage: Eukaryota > Viridiplantae > Streptophyta > Magnoliopsida > Poales > Poaceae > Poa > Poa pratensis. The sequence goes on along the minus strand of CAMZMU010000033.1, from coordinate 60,882,358 downwards.
GTGCATTACGGCGTCCGGCAGCAGGAACTCGTGAGTGAGCTAGGGAGGGGCCAGGCCGGGGAAAAGCTAGGGCAGTGTTGGCGCGTACGGCGACGTACGTGCGTGCTCCAGCTGCTGGTGTCACTCACGCATCGACATGCGTGCTGATGCTGTGCTCAACAGCTGGCCTCCAACCAGGAGACTTGGCTGCCACAAATACGCTGCCCGGTCCCCTTCTCTCTCCGGCATTTGCAACTTGGCTGACTAGCTTGCTTAATGCATGGCTAATTTTCTTGTGTTTTTAGTTTCTGGCTGTGTTTGGACTTTGGAGTGGACCGTCCACTCGTCGCATTAGGTTAAGTCGCTGATGAAACTGGCAGGTGCAAAAAAAAAAAAAAATTTATCTAAAGGGTGGATTGTCGAAGGCTCCTTTGATTCTTGGTATTGGATTTCATAGGAAACAATTCCTATAAAAGTTGTTTCATTCATAGGATCATTTCCTTTAAGAATTATTCTCACATGAATCTTGTATTGTGAATTCTATAAAAAAAATTATTAGGTCATGCCTCGTGAAAAATTTCATCCCTACAACTAAAGAAACTTTTTCTTCCCATATGATTCAAACGAGACAAGACATTTCAATCATATAAGTTTCCTATTTCTATATATCTTATATCATATGAATCAAATGAGCCCGAAGCATGAACGCATGTCTGATAGTTTACGACCCACATTCTAGCATTAGAGACGCATGCCTCGGCTGCTTTCTTATGTTTTTATTCTCTGTTATTTGCTAGATCCTCTCTAGCTTGTAAACTGAACCTTATTCTTTCTCCTTAAATGCATTGGCAAAACACCTGCCGTAATTCCTTCATTCTAGCATTAGCTCGAATTTGTGATAAAATTATCACTTACAGAAGTATTAACATGAACCAGCACCCGCACGCTGTTTTGATTTGCATCTCATTACATGATAGATATATGCACAAAATTTACAAATTTGTTGTAATGGTTAGAGACGCCTTTTCAAAATTGTATGTTGTTGTTACCTGGTATTTGAATTGTTTTTAATCGGTCACAATTATGTGAGGTTGAACGCATAAGTAAAATCAGAAATCGATGTAGGACAGTTTAGTCGTGGAGGCTTCTCTCTTATATTCGAGTGCAAATCTGAACCATGAAGCGTCTATTTTAGTCCAGTTAGATTTTCTCGCGTGTAGGTTTAGACTTTAGACACTGAATCTAGAGGCTAAGATGGTAGGATGAAATGTACAACAATGGTACGTAGCGGAGTTAATTGAGCCTAGAGGTGGGCCATGCTAGTGCTTATCATTTTTATAATTAACAGTAGTGCTTAATTAGCATAATTAATACTCTCTATGATCTATATTAGTTGTCGCTAAATCGGATGTATCTAGCACTAAAATATGTCTAAATTTATTCGATTCATTGATAATTAATATGAATCAGAGAGTACACCGTAATGGCATATTTGGCCCCCTTCAAATAATGTTTTGCACTTCATGGACATTCGATGCTGATTTTTATGCTTGAACATGTATTTCCTATTTATGTTTTCTAGGATTTCTTAAATCTAAATGTCCGCGCAAGATCTTTGATCTTCCCCTGAAATCGATGAATTGAATTGTTGCTCTGATTTCTAGAGCATAGAGCCAGCAACATGTATATTATCCATAGCGCCAAGTTGTTGCTTTCTTCCCCCATGGCGGCATCAACTATCTCCCACGACATGTTTTTTTCTTTGATTTATTTTCTAATATGCTACAAGTTATATATGAATGGCGCCTTTGGCACATGTGTATCCATCTCACATGGATTTACTTCTACCGTAAAGTCCATTGAAGTATCAGGCTCTGATCCAAGTTGGCTAAGTTTCTTGACAGTTGCTAGGTAAAATTACGGTACTACCCATCGAGTTAAAGATTTGATGAGGTGAGAATATTTACTCCCCTTTATTGTTAGGTTATACTTCCTTCTATATCTACTAGGTTATATTTTTGTCAACTAGGTCATGAAATAATGGTTTAATCATGCATGTAAATGGTTCATTTGACTAATTCTAACTCAAATACTCAAGTATAGTGTATATTTTTGCAACGTCTTCATTTTATCAATTTATTTGTAAAATATTTGATGAGACATAAAGAAAAAAAGGGAGACACAAGTATCATCCCAGAGGAAACTTTGGTTTAATTTGTTGATTATTTTCCCTTTCTGATCATGTATTATTTTCTTTCCACATATGGAATCCCTCTAATATGGTTATCCAAATGTCTAACTTGATGTTATAATTGAAGTCTTTTATTTACAATTTTTTTAACCTAGTGATTCACACTAAGGACTTACTTTAAGAAAAGTTCTCTAGAATATTTGTACGTACCCACTTCCATTGTTTTCATCGATTGCGTGATACACACTTTCATGTGCTATTTCTAAAATATGTTTTCACAACAACCCGTGGGGCATTTAATAGTTTATATGAACTTTTTTTGATTGCATAAAAAAATTTTATTCCCAAGCTATTTGAGTCGACATAGACATTGACATCTTACAAAGAAATCCTTAAAAAAATTATAGGACCCAATTATTCAAATAACCCATGGAAGAATATTCTAAGCACTATAATCTTCAAACTTTGCATGATATTCATCTCAATACAATCCAGGATCCCAGGCCATGGAAATGTGCTTCGCTCACATGGTACATGAGGTAGGTAGCAAAAAAAGTTACTCCATAATAGTCAGAATACACACGTAGAAATCTTGAATAGTACTCACCCCGTTTCACAATATAAGATGTTATAGACATTTTTCACATTCAGATATACGCACATGTATTTAGAAATATTTTACTGTACACCATTACTTTTATTATAAATCTATACAACATGTAATATGTGTAACACATAAAACATTTTATATTGTGAAACAGAGGGAGTATCTGAGAAAATAGAACTTAGACATACTCCAGATTCATATACCATCAGTCAAGCCACAAAATTTCTAAGCCGAACTTGATTTGTAGCTTGTGGAAATTTGTGTTTAAATTTCTAAACACGGCACGCCTTCCTTTTCTGTGTTTAAATTTCTTTTGGCCCCGCATGCAACTTGGCAACCGGACTGCCACGTGGCGACACAAATCTGCGCGTCATTCAATTGCAGGAGTCCGGATCCGTTGTGCCATCATATGCATGGCTCGACACGTTTCCTGCTTCTTTGACGGACCATTATCTGAAAATCAGATCAGGCAGCACATGTACGGCCGAAATAAAAAAGTATAGATGGGAAGATGACGTGGATGTGAATAACCCAGCAATCTTTTTTTCTCGCTGTTTGAATGTTAAGTTAAGGGATTATCGAAATTGTGCGGAATGTATCGCGACCATGCGTGTAGAGAGAATGTTATCCACGTGTAAATCCCTCTGCTGCTAACTGGATTAGATTGTTTCAGAAAGTAAGTAATCAATTGTTATACCTAATCCAAAAGCGACGTGTCTTTGTATACAGATTGAAAGATAAATAGACGTGAGAATCCGATTCTATACGACGAGATCAATTATTAGCTAATTAGGAGTAGCTCTTTCTAGACGAACTGGATTACTAAATAACTAGCTGAATGCCCGTGCGTTGCTACGGGATAATGGAAAAATTATGCATACACATCCTAAATTCAAAAATGATCTGAAACAGCATGACAAGTCATGGTTTCTATTCGTACATCGATAAATACGAATTCTCTTGCCAAATTCTTTCCTTTTTGGCACCTTTTCTAAAATTATGAAACATACGAAGACGTTATCAATTAAAGTACTGCTGCAAGCTAGTTATTAAGGAAATATCATAATTGTTGCAATCATCTTAATGATTATTCTTGTGTAAAACTCTTTTTTTTAATCTCAAAATGTCTCCCCATATCAGTTGCCCTCTTAATGCGTCAAGTTTTTTGGCACATTCTAAAAAAGTAAATACACATACAAAAAATAGATACCACATGTATATGACTCTAATGTAGGGTGCCACGCTCCATCGGGCTGCGCTGTGTTGTGTATCTAGGGGAGAAGATCCTCTACTCATCATTGTAGAGTGTGCCGATGTCGATGGAGGTGTCACGACCATCCATAGTTGTAGTATACCTCAGAATGAGAACAATACATTCTTTGCTAAATCAGTGCATTTACTAACTTGAATGTGAAACAAATGAAATTTCCCCACCAACTTCATTGGAAGCATATAAAACATAAACATTGAACTGGATTTGTGTAACTAATTAGATTAAAATTCAATCTAATGAAATATCTAACAATTTCTTTTTAAATATAAACAACAAAACATATTGGTGGTTCATTCTCTTTCTCCACCACACATCCCCTTTTCTCTGTCATTGTGTGCCAAATCCATAGCCGGAGCAGCTATTTGATTCGAAGAAACAAATGAAAGGGAGCGGATGGCAGCAAGCTACCGTGCTAGAGAAAGAAAACAAAGAGGAGATGTGAGTACTGTAGCAGCTTTGCAGGTGGGTGCTCTGAAGTGCAGAACATCGTTGCGACGGCTTCTCGACAGCATGCGCCGGCGTGGCAGCGATTCTTGAGGACCTACGGAGTAGAAGCCAGGGTTCTGTGTGTTGCTTCAAGCGCGAACCTGGAAGCCAACGCCGGCCGGCCGGAGAAAATCGCCAGCATGTATTGTGGTTGTCGCGATTCTTGAGGAAACCAGGAGGGCTGTGTACAACGCATCCAGCGCATGAATTGGAGGAGCGCGGCCGGATCCGGAGCTCGACGGCGAGGCGGCCTCGATGCGGACGGTCGGCGAGGGGATGCGGGAATGGAGATTGGATCCTTGCCCACGTCCGTGTGCAGGGGAGAGGTGAACTGCCGACGGATTCACGGGATGCAGATACATCTGAAGCAGGCTGTACGACTGAGTGTGATCCGTGGATGGCCGGCAGGGATGCACCGGTGAGGCGGTGAGCGCCGAGGTATATGGTGGCTGGCCATCGACCGGATGCGCAGAAAGGGGATCGATGGATTCGCAGGAGCTCGCCGCCTGATGCGTGGCCGACCAGACCGAAGAACACACGACTTAACGCTTCATCAGCATGGACTGCGGGTTGATTTCCCAGTTTTGAAGGGGCCAAATTGCAAAAGTGGCACGACGTACGACGGACACCTCAAGCCGTATTATATTTTACTAGCAAAATGCCCGTGCGTTGCAACGGGTGATGAGTATGCCATCACAAATGAATAAATGAATATGTCATCACAAACCTAGAAAGCTAATATGAATCGGTGTTAAGGAACCTTGATGATGGACCTTGATGCGCCTGACAGCGTGTCGTGGCCGCCTGCCAGGAGCTTTTGGACGAACCCATCATGATGGAGTAGGTGGAGGCAATCGATGCCGCTCGATCCGGGCTGGCGAGCTCGTGGGGAAGAGCTCTGGAGAACCCGTGCCCAAGCAATGGATTCTAGAACTCCGGGGAGGAGGCCGGTGGCGTGGCGTGGGAGGGGCGTCAGCTGGAGTCGCGGGGCGGCCGTGCCGAGTCCCCGTGCACAAAGGAGAATTATGTTGTGCGTTCCACAGAAAAGAAGAGTTTGGAATATTCAAGAGATTGTGAGTTGATTACCCGATTTATGAGTGTCTAAAACAAAAAAAAGTAGGGACGTATGGTCGTTACCGACGATATTAATTCCGCTGACAAAGATCAAATTCTCAGCATTCACTAATCATCGGAAAGACAAAAAGGAACAATGTGTAATGCAAGAGTGTCAATTTCATCATCTAAGATAGAAATTAACACCCAAGTACCAGAACACAATCGAAAGCAGTTGGCGGCTGGACTTCCTTTGTGGAGGCCTCCACTTAATTATCTGAACCATTCGTAAGAGCCTGCAAAGAAATTCCAAATATGTTCTCTCTGGTTTCAGAGCTCCAGTTCAGAGAATCGAAAACTGTACTGAATAACAAAGCTATAAGATGCACTGTTATTGTACTCTTTGGGCTACTTATCAGTTGGGGACATAGGAACAAATTGCGAGGGACAAGAAGCTGACGGACCACCGGTGCTGCTGCTGCTGTCTTCTCCTGAAAACTGACAGTATGTTGCCGTTCTTGAGCGTGAGGTCTCGAACATCTTGACGCTGCCGCCGGTACCGAGGTAGGACGGCTAGGCAATGACCCCAGGCCCAAGTGAGTTGAGCGAGTACACTGAGATGTCGCAGGTCTGGACGCCGTTGTTTCAGAAACATCCCCTAATCGGACCCGACGGCGCTCAGATCGCGTCTGTCCAATCTCTGGCGACGGCAAGGGGGTGGCAGTTGACCCAATTGAACAACCTACCAGCGACGCTCGAGCCAAACCTGCGCGTGCTCTAGTCCGGCCGGCGAGCAGAGAAGAGCTCCAGTTTGGAAGTTCGTCGGCGTTGTCTAGCGCCAGGAAACAGCGGAGATTGGCGGCGCGCGTCGTCGCGTAAGGTCTGGGCAGGCTCCCCGGCGCGGGAGGTCGTCGACTGCAGGCAGGCGAGCGAAGGCGCCGGCGCCCGGCGCGGGAGCCCGGCGAGTAGAGGCGCGTGGCGCTGGAGGTCGGGGACGGGAGCCGGCGAGCGGAGGTGCCCGACGCGGGAGGTCGGGAGGCCGACGCGAGGTGGAGGGAGGTCGTCGACGGCATGGCAGGTGGAGGGAGGGCGGGCGGCGGAAGCTCTATGGGAGGGAGGCCGGCGACGGCGCGCCATGGAGGTGCTCGAGGTGGAGAGAGTACGGCCTCCGGCGGCGCACCATGGAGGTGCTCGAGGTGGAGGGAGAACGGCCGGATTCGGCGCGCTGGGAGGGTGGCCGGCGGCGGCGCGGCATGGAGGGGCTCGAGGTGGACGGAGCGCGGCCGGCGGCGGCTCGCCGTCGAGGCGCTCGGAGTGGATGGGGTCAACGAGCGTGGGGGTGGGGTTTTTTCTTCTGGTTTTGTCAGTTCGTTTTTTTTTTCACTTACCGATGGCAGGGGTGGGGAAATCTCATAACACACAGGGGTAAAATCGGAAATTGGAAAAACGTACCAACCATCAACCATCACCCGAAGCCATATTATATAGTAGAGATATATATACATATTATATGGTAAATTAACAGATGCTCCCTGGTGCCTGGGCACCTGGATAGAATACAATACATTTTTGGGTATGTAGATGACACCTATACCTCGGGTATGCACATGTTGGGTATATAGGAGGTACACATACCCAAGTGTATTCGAGGTATCTACATGTTATATATACCTCGGATATGTGTGTTCAATTGTACGCGTACAGATCAGGTATATATATAAATAACTTAGGTATGTGCACATTATTAGGTATGCATACCCCATAATGTGCATACCCAAAATCATATGTACCTCCTACATATCTAAGTTATACATACCCAAGGTATATGTATATGTCTACATACCTAAAACTGTTCGTATTCCATCCTGTTGCCCATGCTCCTAGGTGCCCCATCTGAGCTTCCTATATTATATAAACTAAATACTCCTCGTGATAAATTACGTTGTTGCTTTTTTTCAGGTACTTACCGGCAGAGAAGATGTGTATCATATCACGCCACCGCATGTACGCTGTACTTGTACTAAGAGCATCTCCACCGACGCATCCAATAGAGCGTCCGTCAACGGTGCTTGACATGTATTGGAAGCACGGGCAGATGTTGCCGCGCTATTGGGAGTGACTTGCTCCACCGGCCGCTTCAATAGACGCTTCTAGTACAATTTAAATTAGTTTTCTCTCAAATAAAGACAATTCAATCTGAATGTGTAGAATAAAATCATATTACAAAGTTGACATAAAATTGCTCATGAAAATAATTAAAATAATTCATACAATTATTCAAACTAAAATTAATTGCACAGTCAATTAGGATGGTTGGCTGCATGTCCTTTGAGTGCCCACAGATGCACAACTAGAATCATTTTGCAATTCCTCGTGAGCTCCTTCTTCTCGGATTTCAGCGTTTATTGTGATGGTATGGATGCTCATCATGCAATGGAGGATCAACACGTTCACTCTCGATGATCATGTTGTGCAAGATCGCACAAGTCATCACCACCTCCCACATCTACTCTTTGGACCAAGTTAGAGCAGGATACCTAACAATAGCAAAGCGAGATTGGAGCACACCAAATGCCCGCTCGACATCCTTTCGGGCAACTTCCTGTTCTGCTGCAAAATGAGATTGGCTCGGGACTAGAGGGTTGGAGATGGTCTTGACAAATGTAGACCATCTTCGATAAATGTCATCTGCTAGATAGAACCCCTTTTCTTACCCATTGCATTTGATCTCGTAGTTGTATGGTGGAGCATCACCTTCAGTAAGTCGGTTAAAAACCGTTGAGCATTGGAGCATGTTGATGTCACTGTGAATTCTGGCCATACCAAAGAAAGCATAGCAGATCCACAAATCATGATCAGCAACAGCTGCTACTACGACACTGCACTCTCCAACGTGACCCTTGTAAATTCCTTGTCGGGCGAATGGATAATTCTTCCATGCCCAATGCATGCAGTCGATGCTTCCAAGCATTCCAGAAAATTCTCTAGCTGCGTTTTTGAAGGAAATACGCCCTAGAGGAAAATAATAAATGTATTATTGGTATATTTCATATATGTTCATAATTAGTTATGTACCATGCTATAACTGTGTCAACCGGAAACGTTGATACACGTGTGGTATTGTAAACAAACCAGGTCCCTAGTAACATCTATTTAACTAGTCCATTGAGATCAACAGATGATCAAGATTTCCTGATCATGGACATTTATGTCAATTGATAATGGAGTCATATCATTAGATGAATGATGTGATGGACACACACCCAATGTATGTATCGCAATGTGATCTAGTCACAATATTTAGCATTGCGATAACATGAAAAACGTAGTACCCAAACCTTCGACCGTGAGATCATATTTAATCACTATCACTGGAGGTTGCCTTGATTGCATCAACCGTCACCCATAAATGGGTGACCATAAAGGTGTCTAAAATCAGGTTTTCGAAGGAATAGGTTGAGGCGTATGATCAAGAGCGTGATTTGCCAATCCACGTGACGGATAGATACTCTGGGCCCACTCAGTGAGATTGCACCAATGAGCTTGCAAGCATGTGACTAGGTCACGAGGCTGTAATATCACGGACGAGTAAAGATATTATTGTCGGTAACGAGTTCGAGTTATAGGTTTCGTGATACCGGAGATCGAGTCTCGCACAAAGTAAGTATCGCCAGGCAAAAGGTATGGAACTTGACGTTTAAGGTTCAAGCGACAAAAATATTCGTGGACGCATATGGGCTATCATGGGTATCCAGATCCCGCTGTTAGTCGTTGATCGGAGAGATGTCTCGAGTGATCCCGAACCGTAGGGTGGCACACTTAAGGGTAGACGACGGTTATGTTTGATTTGACACCAAAGGGAAAATAGAGAAGAACACCGGAATCGTTTCGGGACATATCCGATGGAGTTCGTAGGGCAACGAAATGAGTTTCGGAGCAAGAATAAATTAAATAATATGTATTTAATATTAATTAAAGTAATTAATGATTAAATATATTTTTATTTTTATTTAATTCGAATTTTAGGGGCAGCCCATCTTAAATTGGGCCTCTCCCATGGGGAGAAGGTCCGTAGGGGGGAATTCACCCCCTAGAGGGCTCCAGGCATGGCGCAGCCTAGGTGGGCCACATGGGGCCCACCTAGGGCTGGCGCACCAAGGGAGGAGGCGGGCTGGTGTGGGGTTTAGTCCCACACCGCCCAGCCAACCAGATTGGCAGCCCCTCCACCTTTATATAGGGGTGCCCCTATGCCTTGAAATTCAACCCCAGTTCTCTCTCCCTCTCATCCGTTTAGACGTGACTCCGCAATTGGAGCTGTGCACGGGTTGATGTTTTCTCCACCATACGGACATCGCCGTGCTATCGGTTCTTCGGTCCAAGTCTCCAACTTTCACTGCTTCGCTGGACCGGAGTCCGGGAGTCGTCGTCTACGCCGAACATGTGTAGAGCTACGAGGTGTTGCACGTGCGACACTAGGCGCGAGTACGACTACATGACCTTGAGGTCGGCGCCGTACATCTTCATCATGCGTCCTCATCGAAACAGATCTTTTGATCGTCGACGCTTACGGTCTTCAAAGGTATGAGCACCGTTCCCTCCGTTACTTTATATCTGCATAGTAATAGATCTTGACTATTTCGGTTATCGTTGTTAGGAATTTTTTTATTTTCTGCATACGATTCCCTTCAGTTTTGTGCCAAGAGCCTAGCAGTGTCAGCTTCATTGGGTTGTCTCAAATCCTTTGGCCCAAACACCGCAATCACTGCCCTGCAAAACTTATACATGGTCTTGATACATATGGACTCAGCCATGCGCAGGTAGTCTTCCACTGTATCTGCGGGAGCTTCATATGCAAGAAATCTTAAGACAACCGTGCGTTTCTGAATAGAACAGAAACCAACCAGCCCGGTGCAGTTTCCCTTCAGGTTGAAGTAGTCATGATACTCCCGCACGCCCGTCACAACTTGCATGAAGAGCTTTTTGTTTATCGTAAACCGCCGCTGAAATTCCTTCTCCGCGTGTGTTGGATCGTCGGTGAAGTAGTCTTGCCACAACGTCATATGACCCTCCATCCGTTTGCGATATTTGTTCTTCCTCCTCCCCAGCTTCGTACCTTCAATCCGAGAAGTGGCATTGATCTGGCCTAGTAAACCAAGCATGCAAGTGAGGACCGAAAAGTGCTCATCTAGCATGACGGTTGCGGCGGCATGGGCGGTGAGCAATGCGGCGGCCATCTCCAGCTCGTCATCGCTATCCATCTATATTCAATTAGCTAGGTTAAGCAAAAAATGAAGCAACGAATTTAGCAAAAAAAATGAGCTGTGCAATACGACGAACACCTTGCGAGAGGGGGGGGGGGGGGGTCCTGGGAGGCGGCTACAGTGTAGCGCCGGCCAAAAACTACGGCCGGAACAAGAAGAGACGATGGACAGAACGACGGGGAGAGTGGAAATAGTACGCCATGCCTGGCGCGGGTGGAGGCGGCGTCGGCAAGGGGGGAGGGGGTGGCGGCGCCGGCAATACAGTATGCAGGGGAGGAGTTCATACCGCACGGAACGGTGGGGAAGAAATGAAATTGTCCGTGTCGCTATCGTGTGGTGCCCGCCTGCCAGGATCCGACGCGGCAACTCGTAGTTGCCGCGATTTGCCGGCATAGCCACTTGCCTCCCTCGAAACATGAGGCGAAGCGGAGTTGCCAGATGTTTTATTGGGACGTGCCGACAACTTTTACTTTATTGGGCTTGCTGCTGGAAACCGTGTTGGTACCAGCACGTCCAATATGCCTATTGGAAGCGCTATTGGACGCGCCGGTGGAGATGATCTAAGTCAAGATTTCACCAAAAAGTTTGACCATTTTACACTCTGCCGGCAAGGGGATGCAGGGAAGAACCACGAGCCCAAATGTGACCTTTGCGCATTGGCATGCAATGGTCGTTACGTCAACTAATCCGAACCTAGCATTGTCACTGCTCTCTGCTCTGCTGGCGTCAAAGTTTAGTAATCCATGCCCAGATTGCACCTGGTACGACCTGTAGTGACTGCTCACCCACCAACAAACAAACTTAGTTTCTTTTCTCAGCACACATCAGTACTACGTCCACCAAAGAGATGGAAATAATTGAGGCCGGCTAGCCCTAGCTCAAGCTAGGGAATAAAGACATGCAGCAACAATGGCAACAAGAGCTTGCCCTGGACATTCTCAGTTGCTCTTCAGCTCATGTCCATGTGGCACGTGTTATGCCCTAGAAATTGAACTCGTTCTGCAGAGAGCGGTGGTTGTTGCTGGGCTTTTCAGTTCCCTTTCCAACACAGAAAGGAATGCAGGCATGCTTGCCTTTGAAGGATAGCTAGGTATCCTAGGCGTGATTACTGTTTCAAAATTATATAAAGCGATATAATCCTGATGATCAGGACCTAAAGGCTTTTGATAAGAAAGGTGATCGATCCAAGTTAGCATGGTCGATCGTTGTTAGCTAGGATGCCTGCTGAAAGTGATGGTTGCCCATCGTTTTGATGTGGCAGCTAGATGCTATGAACTTGATTGCTTAATTATTGCTACTATCAACTATCAGGAGTGTCTGTTACATTGTCATGCCGAATTCTTTGACTAATCAATCAACTCTATTTAACGAGAAATTGACATGTTTAAGCTAAGAAAAATTAGCGGAGTTTGACTAATCGACGGTAGCTCTAAACTCACTGTCCACTTCTTATATACACTAGATTTAGCTAGATTTAGGGTGCGCCTTGCCGCACGATCCCCAAGGCCTATTTTGACAGCACGTCATACGATATGCTAATAATTAACAGATGACCATTTGTTGACAACACGATACACACAATGTTAGTAATTAACGATTTAAAATAATAATATCCATGTGTAATACACGCTGATTCTAACACCAAGGGTCGGAAATTTGCTTAGCATCCATATTTAGTTCACATGCGATCAGAGGAAACAGATACATGAGAAAGAAAACCAATATATCACAAAACAGTCTCATAAAGAACTACGTGCTCTTGCGCTGTTCCATTGTTGGTTTAAAGCAGCACAGAAATGTCATCTATCTAAAACAAAACAACCTGTTTGCCCTTCAGCCTCATCAATTCGATAATGTCCAAGGTCTTCCGTAAGTTTTTGTTCGACTCCCTCAACGCCGCGTAGGCAACGATGGCTTTTTTTAGGTACTGGATGCTCTTCGCCTCGGCTTCAACCTTCTCAACCTGGAGACGGCTACACTCGCACCATAGCTCCTTCTTCTCAGATATCAACTCCTCTATATAAATTTGGTGACGCTCCACCGATTGAACGGTTTTTTGCTGGAGCTTCGACCACCGAATGGTCTCCGAACGCAGCTGGCCGCGTTCTGCGCGAAGCTCGGTCACCATATTCGCCAACCCTGGTACAAAGATATACAATTCTCCATCAATTAACGGTGAAAATTGAAAGGGAGGATTAAATAATACAGAAAAATGCATCCAGTAACAATACAGATTGACGGACATCATCCCTACTTAAGCCGCGGAAAACCTCCTCGGCGGCCGGCAATTTGCTGCATCCATCTCGGCGGGGAGTATAGATTTGGGGCATTCCTTACTCGACCGACTGAAATAGTGGAAAAGAAGAGATCGAAACCGGAGCACGAGAAAGAAATGAAAAAGCACGTCAAGGATTCAGATTTACCCTGAGACCATGCCCTCAAGCCGGCCACGTTTCCGCGCTGGGCCGGCCGAGAAGGACCAGCCATCGATGCACGGCAGACCTTCTCTCAGCGATACAAGCGGTGTAGCACGTAGCGGAGGGCCGTTGGCCGCCGCCAGGACCAAAACCATGTCAGGCCGAGAAACTTTCGGATTGGACGCGCCACTACTCTGCCGATATCTCCTCACCGAAACCATGATGAGCAAAGAGGGAGGAGTAAGTCGGTAGTCGCAGAAAAAAGAAAGCCCTCGCACCAGCTCCTCGCGTAAGGAAACAGAGGAAGGAGATGGTGAACAGTAAAGCGGGGAGATCAAAGCGCTAGTCCACTGTTATACATACATTAGGCATCCGTCTCCTTGCCTCCCTAGAAAGAATCTACACCGTCCATTCATGATTAGCAGACAACAAAGAAAGCCAACCCTCGGTGTAGAAGACAAGGAAGCAACTCTGACATGGGTATACATCTCGGGTACCCTACCATGAGGGTACCTGGTGCACGTGACGACTAAGCCCCAATAGCGAAGAGTCTATTCGAAGCCCAAGACCAGAGGCCCAAGAAGATGGAGTACCCTCCAAGATTAGTCATAGGCATAGTCGGTTAGGACTTTCCTTATGTGTAAATCAGGTCGGTTACGTACTCCCGAGACCCAGCCTATTTAAGGACTGGGAGGGGTGCCGATCTAGGATCAAGCCATACTCGAACCACCAAAAGCTCTAGCGAGACAGATACCTCGCCAGAGCTCCCTGTAATCGCATAATCTCACACAATCAATACCAGACAAGCAGGAAGTAGGGTCTTTACCTCCACCCGAGGGGCCTGAACCTGGGTAAATCTTTGTCTCTGCTTGTCAGCCGACGAAACTACCAGTACTACCATGTTCTCTCCCCATAATCTCAACCCTAGGTCCTTAACCATGGGATTTGATGAGTGTACCCCTCGTCAATTGGCGCCGTCTGTGGGAAAGAATAGTGCTGGACTCACGGTTTCTTCGGTTCCATCGGAAAACGGCGACTCGCCGATCGGATCTACAAACGGCAACTCGCCAGCTGCATCAACAAACCAGAACTCGCCGACTCAGGCGGCACACGGCAACTCGCCGACTCACTCGACAAACGGCAATACGCCAGCTTCACCTGCAAAAAGCGCATCGGATCCTCTGATGGATTTCGAGCCACACCCGCCAGAATTCCAGGAGGCCTTCTCCGATCTCGAGTCAGGTTTGGGTTTAACAGTTGGTTCGTCCGCACCCGAGGCTACATCGGTTGCGGCTCCTTCGACTGCGGATCCCTCAACTGCGTCCATACCATCGTCGATCCTCCAAGCTTGCTCGTCTGCAACAACCATGTCCACACGAGAGATGCACGAGCTCATTGAAGAACTCCAGGGCGAGGAGGCCGAATCAGCATACCGCACAAACAATCCCGAGCTCGATCTCCCACTCGAGGATAGTTTCGACTGCGGGATCTCCCTCAGCGACTTCGACGAACCCGAAACTCATATCGACAACCACGTCGACTCCGAGATCTGCACCAACAACAACAACCTCGACTTCGAGATTCATAACAACTTCGCCGACGCCGAGATGAGCATAGGCGATGAAGGCATCGACAGCGAGATCCGTCCAGACGGACCACTCGATGGGCATATCGACTCCGACATGAGCCTTGATGACGACGTCGAGTCCATGATGGGACTCGAAGACACATACACATACCCTCGGGTGATACCCCAGCAGGTCTACGTTGCCTTCGCCGCAGAATCATCTGATGCTGCGGCCAGTCGCAGGCCTACAGAGTTCCCGTGCACGGTTACTATGCCGGACGGAGTCACAAATCTCACAATTACTGCTGAGATGGCAGCAAAAGCAGATAAAGTTATCAAGGAGTGCACAATGATGCCAGCAGACGCAACACGGGAGGAGATGCTGACCTTCCAGTACTTCAACTGGCAGGAATCACTTCGACTGAAGCAGATAAGAGCAACACTCGAAGAACGCAAAAAGCAGGCTAGCTTGTCGAGTGTGCGCAGAAGACAGCTCTCCCTGAGCTCCACCGGGCGAGCAGACACAAGACCCAGATCAAGGCTGTCACACCTCTCGCCGGACGAGAGGGCGGCACTCACCCGCAACTTAGGCAACTCTTTCATGACATACGACGAGGAGGGAGTGCCAGTACCCAAAACAGCTGCGGGTGCTCTCTTTACCGCTGCAGCATACCTAGAGGCAATCAAGCCTCCAGCTGATGACCCCAATGCAAAACTACATCGCCAACAGATCAAATCACTCGCCTTAGCAGCGAAGGCCATACGCCAAATTCCAAAAACTCCAGGGGGAGTCGAGACCGTGCCCTAGTTGACACGCGTCGTGAAGAGCACAATCACAGTGGTCGCCGCCACCACTCGAAGGAAAGAAGCGGCTCGCGTAGGCGCAGGTCCAGGAGCAGATCACGCAGATCTTACAGTAGCGACTCATACTCTGATCGAGAGCCTGAGCCACATGGAGCTCTGTGCTTCACTCGACGCGTCCGCGAGACACGGATGCCCAAAGGGTTCAAACTTACATCTGAACAGCCCAAGTACACGGGTCGACAGGAACCTTCGGGTGGCTGGAAGACTACAGGCTGGCTGTCGCGTGCCAGCGAGGCACAAACATCACAGCCATGCAATACATACGACTCATGCTCGAAGGCACAGCCCGCGACTGGCTCAAGGCCCTACCTCCATCAACATACGACTCGTGGGATCACTTCCGCACTGACTTCATCAAAAACTTCGAGCCTCTATGTGAGCGCCCAAAAACGTTCGAGGAGCTGCGAGCTTGCGTTCAACGGTCAGACGAAACGTTGAGGTCATACATCAGACGATGGACTGAGATACGCAACTCAGTCGGAGTAATTTCAGAAGATATGGCCATGGACGCTTTCATAATGGGACTCGCCAGGCGGGACTTCAAAGAAGCACTTGGTCGCAAAAAGCCAACCTCTGTGGCTAACCTCTTGATGATCGCGACTGAGTGGGCAGACGGAGAAGACATGGCGCGCACCACACGGGTCCTCACCCCGTGACAATCATGAAAGTGGCAGTCGAAGCCGCAGAGACTCATACAGAGACGACCGAAGGCGCAAGCGTTCAAAACGTCACTACGACGACGACAGACCCGAGTTCATGGCGGCTGGGTTCTCCACGCCCCGCAATGACCAAGACAGAAGCGACCGACGGTCAGAAGATCGACGGGACAGTCGAGATGATCGCCGGGACAGTCGAGACCGCGGCCAACGCAGCGATAGCTACAAGAGGAAAGACTGGCGCAAGTCACGATCCGGAGCACAATCCGAGCGATCATTCGAAGAAAAGATGGATGCTGATTGCAGATTCCACCTGTACAAGGGGGAAGACGGAAAACTGCGCTCCAATCACTCGATGAGAAACTGCAGGGAGTTCGACCAAATGGCGACTGATTACATAAATCTCAGAAAGGCAGCAGCCACACCCGCACCCGTAGCTGCGCCGCAGCCAGCCAATGTACCTGTTCTGATGCACCACCACCACAGCCTGCAGCAGGCGGAACATCGCGGGTGCCATACAACAAGTACCTCGGGTGGACGAACCTCAGTACCCTCCCCCAAGGGCAGATGTACATGATACAGAAAGGTCGCCCTTCCAACAGGGAGCAAAAACTTCGCACTCGACAAGTAAACATGGCGGTCATGTCACCTCCTGCCGTAACTGAATTCTTGAAGGATCCGAAACCGCAATAAGCTTCAGCAGAGAGGACCACCCTCCATCGGTTGTTCGTCCAGGGCACTCTGCTCTGGTACTCGACGCACAAATTGGAGGCTACGCCATGTCCAAGGTCTTCATGGATGGTGGCAGCGGCATAAACATCATCTTCGCAGATACGCTCCGCAAAATGAACAGGTCAGTCGAAAACCTGCCAAGATCTTCAAATACCTTTCACGGTATCGTCCCAGGCAAAGCAATAAGCCCAGAAGGCACCATACAACTCGACGTAACGTTCGGGGACAAGAACCACTTCAGGACAGAGTCGATTGAGTTCGAAGTTGTCGACTGGAAGTCACAATACCATGCATACTTGGACGCCCGACGTTCGCTCGATTCATGGCGGTGCCACACTACGCATACCTCCAGCTGAAGATGCCTGGACCAAAAGGAGTAATCACAGTCAAGGGAACTTCCAAAAGTCTGACTCTTGCGACCGAGAGTTTAGCAAAATCTCTGAGATGTTCGGCATGGAAGCAACACTCGCTGATCTAGCGGTCTCCAACGATCGAACACTTATGCCAGAGCACAAAAAGGTGGCAGTCGACAGAGCATTCAATGCCACCAATGACACAAGATCGCATCAGGTGCACCCGACTGACCCGACCAAGACAGTCAATGTCTCGTCGAGTCTGCCTATCGCATAGGAAAGCGCGCTCGTCGAATTCCTCCGTGAGAACTGGGATATATTTGCATGGTGTCCAGCCGACATGCCAGGTATTCCCAGGGAATTCGCCGAGCACTCTCTCCAATTATTTCCAGATGCTAAACCAGTCAAGCAAACAATGCGCCGCATATCCGGCCCAAAAAGAACCGCAGTCGAAGCCGAAGTCGACAGGCTACTCGCAGCAGGTTTCATCAGAGAGATCAAGAAATCACAATGGGTGGCCAACCCCGTACTCGTAGAGAAGAAGCACACAGATATCCTTCGGATGTGCGTAGATTTTACAGCACTCAATAAATGTGTCCAAAGGATCACTTTCCACTACCTCGAATCGACCAGATCGTCGACTCCACCGCCGGGTGCGCTCGCTTGTCCTTCCTGGATGCTTACTCGGGTTACCACCAGATAAGGATGAAGGAAGAGGATGAAGAGAAAACGGCGTTCATAACCCCACTCGGGGTCTACTGCTACACAACAATGCCTTTCGGGCTCAAGAACGCAGGCGCAACCTACCAGCGCATGATGCAAGACTGCCTCAAGAAGCAAATTGGGCGAAACGTCCAGGTCTACGTAGATGACATCGTCATCACAACAAGGAGGAAAACACACTACTCGATGACTTGCGAGAGACGTTCGCAAACCTCAAACGCTTCCACATCAAGCTCAACCCGAAGAAGTGCACGTTCGGCGTGCCAGCCGGGCAACTCCTCGGGTATCTAGTCTCGGCTCGAGGAATCGAGGCAGACCCGGAGAAAATACAGGCCATCTTGACGATGCAAAGGCCTTCAAAGCTCCATGACGTGCAAAAGTTGGCGGGTCGAGTAGCAGCACTCAGTCGATTCATCAGCAAGCTGGGTGAAAAAGCACTCCCGTTCTATCGACTGATGAAGAAAGCAGACAAATTCGAGTGGACGCAAGAAGCCGAAGCAGCCTTCACGGACCTCAAGCGAGTCCTCACAAGCCCTCCAATCCTCGTCGCACCAAGGGAACGCGAGCCACTGTACCTATATGTCTCCGCAACTAACAGGGTGGTGAGCACCGTACTGGTAGTCGAACGAAGGGAGGAGGGACACGCCCAAAGCATACAACGTCCAGTCTATTACTTGAGTGAAGTGCTCTCCATATCAAAGCAGCGGTACCCGCACTATCAAAAGCTGGCCTACGCCGTGTTCATGTCCTCAAGGAAGCTGACGCATTACTTCTCCGAGCACCCGATCACTGTAATCAGCACCTCAGGGATCGGGGACATCCTCACAAACCCCAACGCAACTGGGCGAGTCGCAAAATGGCTCATCGAGCTAGCACCGCGAGACATCAAGTATGATTACCCGAAGGCCATCAAAGCACAAGTCTTACCTGACTTCCACACCGAGTGGATCGAAGCTCAGCTGCCAGGAGCGCCAGATGTGTCCAACTCATGGACTATGTACTTTGACGGCTCGAAGAAAAACGAAGGCGCAGGCGCGGTGTCATCCTCATATCACCAAAAGGCGACAAGCTTCGCTATATCCTGCAGATGGGATTCGAGTTCCCATCCAATAACGAAGCAGAGTACGAGGCCCTGATCCATGGCATGAGGATGGCCAAAGCCCTCGGGTGCACTCGACTGATGATCTACGGTGACTCGAATCTTGTGGTGCAGCAAACAATGAAGGCCTGCGATGCAATCGCAGATAACATGATCGCCTACCGTGACCTGTACAACATCATGGAGGGCAGCTTCGAAGGCTGCGAGTTGCGGCACATAGGGCGTGAGAGCAATGAAGAAGCAGATAAGTTAGCCAACATTGGCGCGACCAAAGCACCAGTTCCACCTGGTGTCTTCTTCGAGCGCATCGAGCACAGATCCATCAAGAAAAAGCGAGCATCTCCTACATCAGCCGCACCAGCCAAGAGCAAAGCACCTAGCACAGAGGACCCGCCAGTCGAGGTACTCCTCATCGAGCCAACTTGGACTCAACCTTTCCTCGCATACATACTCCGCGGCGAGGTACCTGAAGACATAACAGAGTCAAGACGCGTCACTCGACGATCTAAAGCATACACTGTCATCAACGGTGAACTGTACAAACGCAGCATATCAGGTATGTTCCAACGTTGCATAGCATTTGAAGATGGCCAAGCCATCCTTCGTGATATTCATGCAGGTACCTGCGGGCACCATGCCAGCAGTCGATCACTCGTAGCCAAAGCCTTTCGCGCAGGCTTCTACTGGCCCACAGCACTCAAAGACGCGGAGGACATAGTCAAAAGGTGCATCGGCTGTCAAAAATTCGCCACAAAGCCGCACGCACCCGCATCGGCGTTGAAGACAATACCATTGGCCTGGCCCTTCGCCCAGTGGGGGCTCGATATGGTTGGGCCACTCAAAAAATCCTCCCATGGAGGGCATACTCACCTTCTGGTGGCGGTCGACAAGTTCACCAAGTGGATTGAAGCAGTCCCTATCACAAGTTCGACTGCCACTACAGCAGTCAATTTCATAAAATCCATCATATACCGCTTTGGTGTGCCAAGTAGCATCATCACTGATAACGGTACAAACTTCACGGCTGAGGAATTCCGATCCTTCTGCAAAGAGCAGGACATTACGCTCAATTATGCATCTGTGGCACACCCGCAATCCAATGGCCAAGTCGAAAAGGCCAATGGACTTGTGACGAGCGGAATCAAGAAACGCCTCCTGGTGCCACTCAAAAGGGCCGCGGGTGCTTGGGTCGAAGAACTCCATCTGTGCTATGGAGCCTACGCACAACACCCAATGCCTCAACGCAATTTACCCCATTCTTCATGGTCTACGGCGCAGAGGCAATCCTGCCATCAGATGTAAATTCAATGCACCAAGAGTCGAAGCATACAACGAAGAATGCAGATGAAGCACTCGAAGATGCAGTCGACTTGCTCGAAGAAGCACGCAACACGGCGCTAGCACGCACAGCTGTCTACCAGCAAGACCTCCGCAACTATCACAGCCGTCGACTGCGTACCAGATCCTTCGAGGTTGGCGACTTGGTACTTCGACTGAAGCAAAAGAAGGTGCACAAACTTGCTTCTCCATGGGAAGGACCCTTCATCATCACCGAGGTCATTGGTGGTGGAGCATACAGACTGAAGCACGCGAAGACAGGCGAACTCTCGCACAATCCTTGGAACGTTGCGCAGCTGCGCCGTTTCTATGCTTAGATTGCTCAGTCGCACAATGTAATAGGCACATATGTCGGATGGCTGCAGGTTTCAGACGCGCTCTTTTCCTTACCAGGGTACCTAAGGGGACTGGAAGGTTTTTAATGAGGCGGCCTGCAGCTTAACATTCAAAAATGGAATATAGTCAATGATTCCTCATATTTCTCCCTGTTTACTACTCGCATAAACTAGTCGCACAACCTTAGCCTCACCCGAGTACTCGGGGGCTGCGCTACTTCAAAACGTGAGCTCTCGCTCCTTCTTCAAACATAATACCCCAGCCGCACTCGAATACTCGGGGGCTGGGTCGTAAAAAATCATACATAAACAAAAAAGTTGCTCAACATGAGTTGAAGCTTCAAACATCGCAAAAATTCACAGCCTCACTCGAACACTCGGGGGCTGTAGAATTCATGTTCTATATAAAGTGTTTTTCATAAACCCCACTTGATACACTCGGGGGCTGCATACATACAAGTAAATGAATATATACTAAGTACAAGTGGCAAAATTTACACTCGGGGGCTGTCCCCTATACAGAAAAACCCTAATCTTCCGGTTCGTCCTTTGCTGGAAGAACAGGGCCCATAAGTTGAGCATGATAGCACTCAACCAACACCCTCGCATGATCGACTGTATCGTCAAGATGCGACTGTGACAAGTCGATCCAGGAACGGGTGGACGTAGCTGCATATGTGGACGCTGGCTTCGGATATATGCCATCGTTGCGTTGGCTCCATCCACAAGCTTCTGGGTGACAAAGCCTCGAATGGGACCGGCACTCCGGAAAAGCCCGAGCAATGCGTGGATTCCTTGAGGTTGCGGCCCTGTCGGAAAAGAATTTGGTTGATGCGACTGAAGGCCGACCTGCATAATTCAAGCAGCATAGTGCTCCGCCACACTCGATCCTGCAGAGTCGCGAGTATGCGTGCTCGGTGCTTATCCAAGCGAAAGTGCTGACGGCCAGTCGTGGGTTCGTCAGTCGCATTGTTCAACTGCTCATCTACACGAGCCTGCTCCGCCTGGAAATCTGGAACAAAACCTGCAACAACACACGTTGGGTGAACAAAAAGGACAGACTATGAACTCTTGAGATAAGAGCAGTCATGCTTACACTCGAGTTGTCTGTTCACGATCTCCATCTCGCCAAGCACATACTCCTCCCGCTGAGTGGGTAAAGCAGGCCTCGCTCTCATCCTGTCCAGCTCACTCCGGGCACTCCCCAACTCTTGCTCCAGTTTTGCGACTCGAGCCTTCATATAACGCATTACTGCGGCATCGTTTGCCACCTGAGCTCGAGATCGAGTAGGGGCGCGATGCCGCGACGAACTAGCCGAAGTGGCGGCTGCCCGTGGCTGTTCCAAACATCATAAAAATCTTCAATCAGACATGGGAGATTCATCACACAGCTCAGTCGAGTAATAGCACATAGCCTTTCAGGCAAAAGCACGAAGGAATTAAGTTCATAACAAAGGTAGCAAAAGCGCACGCATACTCGCGTGATCATAAGGTTTAATTACACAACATAAATATGGGTTCGACTACCCTATTTCTCAGACACTGACTCTGACCTAGCCCTACTTCGCGAGTGGCAACCTCCGCCGCTCGGCGCTCCATAGTGGCTATGAACATGTTGGCCAGTCGAGCGGCTGGCTCACTAACGGATTTCAGAGACATAGGCTTCCCGCCAGGCCTTCGAGGAAAGTCAGACATGGCCGCTTCAAAGTCACCCTTTATTCCGTGACCCAAAATGAGCTTGAGGGTAGACTCCGAGCCGCGTACCGTGAGAGCGCGAGCAAAGCTCGCCATGGTTGAAGTCCCCGGTCCAAGCACGCCAGCAAAGCCATCAGCAGTCGACGGCACCTCGCCTAGTGGAGCACCTCCTTGTACACAGCGCCGGGTGTGCTGGCAGACTTGGCAAGGGAGTCCTTCGCCTGGACAAAGGAAGCACCAAGGTCACCTATAACCTGGTCGAGTGATAACTCATCACTGACCACGTCAGTAGGTGTTGGCACACCAATCGCCTGTAACATGAACCAGAAAAAGTAAGATTACTACATACTACCCAACGGGTACACGGGAGGCATACAAAAAGATGGTTCCTTACCTCTCACGTTCTGTGCGAGGCCAGCCAGTCGCTCAGCATACTCCTTCTCGCGCGCAGCGGCAGAGCGTTGGGCGGTATCCGCGGCTTTCTTCGACTCGGCAGCTTGAGTGGCAAGAGCTTCTTCTAGCTCTTTTACTCGGGTTTCAGCCGCTGCCTTGTCACCTGAGTTTGAAAGCAAAGCGGTAAATCAGCATTCGACAAAACAAAGGCAGTGCAAAAAGACCTTCGGGTACAGAATCAAATTTCACTTACGGATGAGCTGCTCCAAGTTAACACGCAGCCTGTTCCTCTCTGCTCCATCTGAACAAAAGCTTTCCCCGATTCTACCAGATTGAGGTAGTAAGGCTACAAGCAAATGCAATTAGCATAAATCAGCACATATATCAGACGCAACATATGCGGGTGATCATAGGACACTTACGTGGTCCATCCAAGTCCAGACTTGGAAGTAGAAGTCCGACTTCAGCCGCCGGGGTATCTGCAACCTTGGTGGTCACAAGAGCAGTAGCTGCGACTGCTGGCTGCGCAATCTCCGGGGTCACAGGAGAAGCACCTGGGTGATCAGGAGTCGAAGCCTCGACGACAGGAGGAGTTGCTACTCGATCATGCTCAGCGCTGTAAAGCATAAAGGGAGGAGAGATATGAGCCAAACTATCATACAGTAACTTTACATATGCAAAAGGCAGAAGGGACAAACCTCTGTTCTTCCTCTTCCTCGCTGTCATAATCGTCGAAGCTTGGACCTCCAAACTACACGGCGCCACTCGACTGGGGAGGAGGTATCGAGCTCACTGGGCACACTGCTAATGGAGCGGTTTGGGCAGCGTGAGGTGAGCCCGAGTCACCATCGTCCCTCAGATCCTTCTCCTTCGCGGGTGAGCTCATAGAGGAGGACACGTCTTGAACACGGAGGCGCTTGCGAGTCCGAGCCTTGGCAACATCGGGTGCAGGCGAAGCTTCAGCGAGTGCCTCGTCCACCTCTTCCTCTTCAGCATTTTCTGTAGGAGAAGTGGTAGCCGATGGAAGGGGCGACTCATCGGCTCCCTTTGATGGCACATCTTGCACCTCCTGCACCTCTGTCTCTTCAGTCGGGCCGTTCTCTGGAAGGGGAGGCAGAGTAGACGCAGTCGAGTGGCCCTGTATGTCATAAACGGGAGACGAAAGTCAGACAAACCAGCAAAATGGCAACGCAAAGAGACAACAAAACTCGATAGATTCACTAACCTCTGGCAAAGGATTTTCAGCCCCATAAGGAGTGACAGGGCAGTCGACGTTGCAGGGCTCGCTGACTTTTGTGCTGGTGATGGACCGCACATGTGACACCGGCTCGCTCTTTGACATCTCCTCCTTGTTCATTCGAGTGGAGTCGAGAGGACCTTCATACTGCCACATGATGACGTGAAACACACGTTCGTTGGGAGACCCCAAGAGGAAGGTATGATGTAGTCAGCAGCAAGTTTTCTCTCAGAAAGAAACCAAGGTTATCGAACCAGTAGGAGCAGCAACTCTTCAGAAGGTTGTCAACGGCGCCAGAAAAATAGCTGTCGCAGGGAGTCTGGACTGTTGACGTGGAATCTGCACACAACACAATCAAACTAGTTTGCCCCAACGAAACAGTGAGGTTGTCAATCTCACTGGCTTGCTGAAAACAAATGATTAAACGTATGGTGTGGAAAATGAGTATTAAATTGCAGAGAATGAAAAAGGAACAGTTTGCAGTTTGTGGTTGTTTAATCAGTGTAAAAGAATGGACCGGGGTCCACAGTTCACTAGTGGTGTCTCTCCATAAAAGATAACTAACATGTTGGGTGAACAAATTACAGCTGGGCAATTGACGAATAGTGAGCGCATGACAATGCATATACATGACATGTTGACTACTATGATATTTAATTGGGCATTACGACATAATACATAGACCGTTATCCAACAGCATCTATGACTAATAATCCACCGCCGGGTTGTCATCCGAGTCCCCCGTTGGTATTAAGTTGCAAGCAACGGATAATTGCATTAAGTAAAGTGCGTAATGTAAACAAACACATATGCCCGTGAACATAGCAGAAGGGGGGCCCGCGCCCTAGGTGCGTGTGGCCTCCTGGTGGCCCTCCTCTGCTGCTCCTTCGCTCCGTCAGGCGTGTTCTGGAAAAATAGGCACCCCCGTGTAGTTTCGTCCAATTCCGAAAATATTTCCAGACTAGCTTTTCTGGAATACAAAAACAGCAGAAAACAGGAACTGGCACTTCGGCATCTTGTTAATAGGTTAGTCCCAAAAAATGTATAAAAGTGATATAAAGTAGATGCAAAACATGTAGCAATTGGTATAAAACAAGCATGGAACATCAAAAATTATAGATACGTTTGAGACGTATCAGCATCCCCAAGCTTAGTTCCTACTCGTCCTCGAGTAGGTAAACGATAAAAACAAAATAATTTTTGAGGTGACATGCTACTATCATAATCTTGATCATATAATATTGCAAGGCACATGTAAATGAATGAAGTGATCCAAGTCAATGGTCTATAATTTGCTACCAAATAGATAATGAGTAAACAATGAATCACACAAGCTAAACGTTTTCATGAATAGTACTTTCGAGACAAGCATCAAACAGTTTTGCATAAGTGTTAACTCATAAAGCAATAGTTTCTAACAAAAGGTATTTAATCAACACAAAGGAAGAATTTAGTTTCAGCATTTGCTTCAACTTTCAACATATTTATCTCATGGATATTGTCAACACAAAGTAGTATAACAAGTCCAATACATTGCATATAACGCATGTTGTAACAAAGTTGACACTAGTGTTTGCTTGTGGAAGACAGAAAGAATAGGAAAACTGACTCAACATAAAAGTAAAAGAAAGGCCCTTCGCAGAGGGAAGCAGGGATTAAATCATGTGCTAGAGCTTTTAGGTTTTTGAAAGCATATAGAGATTGCATAAAATATTTGATACTCCTCCCAACCTTGCTAACACAAGCCATGGCTAACCGAATCCTCGGGTGCCTTCCATCAATCACATACCATGGAGGAGTATCTATTTTTGAGAGGTGTTTGTTAATTGTCAACGAATGGTAGCGGGTGAGAACAGTATTCTACCTGTCGAACGGACTTTTAAGAGCGGCTCCCATGAAGGACGTTATTTCTACCAGCAAGGCAGATCATCCCTCTTTCTCTTTGGTTTACACACATTCAGGTATTTCACTGTTTGTCATTGCTTACTGATGAATCAGGGCAAAAGTGTGAAGAGAATTAATTGGTTAAAGTTGTAATTAATTGGGACTGGGCACCCCGTTGCCAGCTCTTTTTGCAAGTTATTGGATAAGCGGATGTATATGCCACTAGTCCAGGTGTAAAAGTCCACTCGACAAATAGAATAAAGAATAACCACACTAATTCCTCATGAGCTAGTAAACATTGACACAAAAAGGGAATAATAACATTTTGAATAATTTAAAGGTAGCACATGAAAAATTTACTTGGAGTGGCAAGGAAATACCACATATAGGTAGTTATGGTGGACACAAATGGCATGGATTTTGGCTCAAGGATTTGGATGCACGAGAAGCATTCCCTCTCAGTACAGAGTTTAGGCTAGCAAGGTTATGTAAGCAAACAAGAATATCAACCCGTACACCAAGTTTTATATGACAAACATATTGCAAACGTTATAAGACTTCATACCGTCTTCCTTGTTAACCAAACCCTGTTATTAGAAAATATCTAGACCTTAGAGGTACCACCGATGCAAACCAAATTTTCAACAAGCTTTACGGTAGTTCTTCACTAATAGGCTTAACTCATGTGATGCACAATTTAATCATGATCTACTTGTTAACTCAAAACAATTGACAAGCATCAAGTTATCCATTTTAGTGATCTACAAGATTAAGCAAGTTTTTCCTTATACCAATTACCACATGCAACATTTTCTGAACCAACCAAACACCAATCAATTTATTTCATCAACTCTCCAAACAAATATAAGTGAAGCAAGAGAGTACTTTCTACAAAAGAAAGCTAATAGCTCTGACAAGAGATACATGAAAACAAGAGCTAAAAGCTGAACAGCGCTAGATATGAATACTCAACAAATATAAGTGAAGAATAGGAGTATTCTCATGAAAAAGCGGAGCGTGTCTCTCTCCCAATCAAGAATGCTAGGGTCCAGTCAAGCTTTATTGAAAATAAAAGTGCAATACTGAAAATAAAAGCACACAGACGCTCCAAGAAAAGCACATATGATGTGAAAGAATTAAAATATAGTTTCACTAGAGATGACCTGATAATTTTGACGATGAAGAAGGGGATGCCTTGGGCATCCCCAAGCTTAGACGCTTGAGTCTTCTTGAAATATGCTGGGGAGATCCATGGGAGCCTCCCCAAGCTTAAGCTCTTCACTCTTCTTGATCCTATTATATCATCCTTCTCTCTTGACCCTTGAAAACTTCCGTCACACCAAACTCAAAGTAGATCTCATTAGAGGGTTAGTGCATAATCAAAAATTCACATGTTCTATAAAGACGCAATATGATTTGTTACTTTAAACATTAGCTACAGCCACTGATGTTATGTGAAGCTCTTCCACCCAAAAAAGAATTTCACTCAACACTAGTAAAAGAGAGAATGCAAAAATAAAAAGGCATAATCTGTCTAAAACAGAACAGTCCGCAAAGACGAATTTTTTCGAGGCACTTACGACGCTCAGATCGAGAAACTCTGAACTAATGAAAGTTTCAGACATTCATAAAGATTACGCACAAAAATTTCAGATTTAATTAACAATCTGGTGATTTTAGGAATTTCGTACAGTGAACAGCAAAAATCTGTTTCTGCGCAGCAATCAAAATTAAGCATCATCTTATCATTAGAGGCTACTCTTGGCACAACAATGCGAGAAAATAAAGATACAAAGGAGTTGCTACAGAAGTAAACAAACACCTTGACTCAATAAAAGAAAAATTGCAGAAAAATAAAATGGGTTGCCTCCCATAAGCGCTTTTCTTTAACGCCTTTTAGCTAGGCACAAAGCATGCATCAAGTATTACCAAGTGAAGAAGCATCAAAAGAGAGGTCGGAAGTTTTCTCAACAATGCAATTTATCTTATCTATGTAGGTTTCGGAATTCCCTTTCTCAATACCTCTAGGCTCATCATTTTCATCAAATGGGTTCTCAGGAACAATCCAATCAAAATTCTTTTCTAGTGCCTCCTGCATTCCTATAAGCTTAAAAGGTATTGGTATTTTAACTTCCCCCTCACCATTAGTTTCCTTAGTGTACTTGAGCCTCTCTTTTTCAAGTTTTTCAAGTGTATTAACAACGTCAATACAATAACCAAGCATCTTGTATTTAATAAAAACTTTTCTAGCTTCCCTAGCAACATCACCAAATTCTTTAAGTAGGGTTTCTAAAACAAAATCTTTCTTTTCACCATCTTCCGTATCATGGAGTTTTAGAAACATGTGCTGCATTATGGGACTAAGGTTGACAAACCGAGCTTCCAACATGTGAACTAGAGAAGCTGTAGCAATTTCATAATTTGGAGCAAGTTCTACCAAGGATCTATCTTCAAAATCTTTAACCATACTAACATGATTAAGAATTCCTCAATGTTATCTCTTCCAATGATAGACCCACTACCCACAGATATTTCTTTTAAAGTATACTTAGGGAGAAGCATGATGAAATAATAAAAACCAAACAGAAAATAAACTAGATGCAAGTAACTAATTTTTTTGTGTTTTTGATAATTGAAAGCAAACAAGATAAAATAAAATAAACTAAGCAAGACAAAAACAAAGTAAAGAGATTGGAAGCGTGAAACTCCCCTTGCAGAAGACTGCTGTCTCCCCGGCAACGGCGCCAGAAAAATAGCTTGATGACGTGAAACACACGTTCGTTGGGAGACCCCAAGAGGAAGGTATGATGTAGTCAGCAGCAAGTTTTCCCTCAGAAAGAAACCAAGGTTATCGAACCAGTAGGAGCAGCAACTCTTCAGAAGGTTGTCAACGGCGCCAGAAAAATAGCTGTCGCAGGGAGTCTGGACTGTTGACGTGGAATCTGCACACAACACAATCAAACTACTTTGCCCCAACGAAACAGTGAGGTTGTCAATCTCACTGGCTTGCTGAAAACAAAGGATTAAACGTATGGTGTGGAAAATGAGTATTAAATTGCAGAGAATGAAAAAGGAACAGTTTGCAGTTTGTGGTTGTTTAATCAGTGTAAAAGAATGGACCGGGGTCCACAGTTCACTAGTGGTGTCTCTCCATAAAAGATAACTAACATGTTGGGTGAACAAATTACAGCTGGGCAATTGACGAATAGTGAGCGCATGACAATGCATATACATGACATGTTGACTACTATGATATTTAATTGGGCATTACGACATAATACATAGACCGTTATCCAACAGCATCTATGACTAATAATCCACCGCCGGGTTGTCATCCGAGTCCCCCGTTGGTATTAAGTTGCAAGCAACGGATAATTGCATTAAGTAAAGTGCGTAATGTAAACAAACACATATGCCCGTGGACATAGCATCGTTAGGTTATCCCTAGTGGCAACAGCACATCCACAACCTTAGAACTTTCTGTCACTGTCCCAGGTTAAACGGAGACATGAACCCACTATCTAGCATAAATACTCTCTCTTGGAGTTACAAGCATCTACTTGGCCAAAGCATCTACGAGTAACGGAAAGCATGCAAGATCTTAAATAACATATAAGATAGATTGATAATCAACTTGACATAATATTCAATATTCATCGGATCCCAGCAAACACAACATGTAGCATTACAATAATATGATCTTGATCATGTAGGGCAGCTCACAAGATCTAAACATGATGGCACAAAGTGGAGAGACAACCATCTAGCTACTGCTATGGACCCGTAGTCCAAGGATGAACTACTCACGCATCACTCCGGAGGCAGGCATGGCGATGTAGAAGCCTCCGGTGACGATTCCCCTCTCCGGCAGGGTGCCGGGAAGAGGTTCTGAACCCTCCCGAGCTAGGGTTGACGACGGCGGCGTCTCTGGATCTTTTCGTGGATATTTGCTCAGGTACTTAGGGTTTTCGCGTCGGGGGAAATAAGTAGGCGAAAGGGCGGCGGCTACGGACCCCCGAGGGGCCCACACCACCCTAGGGCGCGGCAGAAGGGGGGCCCGCGCCCTAGGTGCGTGTGGCCTCCTGGTGGCCCTCCTCTGCTGCTCCTTCGCTCCGTCAGGCGTGTTCTGGAAAAATAGGCACCCCCGTGTAGTTTCGTCCAATTCCGAGAATATTTCCAGACTAGCTTTTCTGGAATACAAAAACAGCAGAAAACAGGAACTGGCACTTCGGCATCTTGTTAATAGGTTAGTCCCAAAAAATGTATAAAAGTGATATAAAGTAGATGCAAAACATGTAGCAATTGGTATAAAACAAGCATGGAACATCAAAAATTATAGATACGTTTGAGACGTATCACCACATAGGGTGAGCTCGCGCGCGGAGCGGCCACACCCGCATCTTCACAAAGGTGGCAAGAAGACGCACACCAGTGATGCTGTTTAGCAGTCCTCCAATCGTCTCCAGCAGAGGCGCCGCTTCCGCCATTTCTTCAGTCGAAAGCTCATGGTCCCAGGCCTTCGTCCTGGTCGACGAGCACATAAAACCACCTTTTCCTCCACCCTTGCGCCGAGTCGACTGGCTTCAGGGCAAAGTATCGGGTCACTGCGCACTTGGATCTGAAGGCCTCCAACTGGATAGGTTCGGCCGCCTCGGTTGTTTGGCCGGACCATGAAGATAGACTTCCAAAGGGCCCAGTTGGGAGCAACTCCCAGAAAGCACTCGCACAATACCATAAAACATGCAATGTGCATAATGTCGTTCGGGGTGAGATCATGGATCTGCACCCAGTAGGCGAACAGCAAGCCACGAACAAAGTCGTGGAGGGGAAAAGACAGACCACTAGGCAAAAACTCCGCAAAACATATGCGCTCATTTGCGCGAGGCTCAGGGATTACCTCTTTCGATGGCGCACGGACAGTGAGCTGGTCCGCCGGCGGCAGCAGTCCGTCCTCGCGGAACTTCTCGAGATGTGCCGCCTTGATCGTGGACTTCATCCAGTCGCCGTCGCTCTTCTTGAGGTCGACGGCGGACGCAGATGCGCTTGCCGCAATCTTCTTCCCCTTCAAAGCGGCCGCGTCGGTCGCGGGCGCGTCGGCGGCAGCTTTCCTCTTGGGCGCCATGGTTGTGGTGGCTAGGGAGTGAATACGGAG
The DNA here is from genome assembly GCA_947311845.1 of Poa pratensis. Classification (NCBI taxonomy): domain Eukaryota; kingdom Viridiplantae; phylum Streptophyta; class Magnoliopsida; order Poales; family Poaceae; genus Poa; species Poa pratensis. The sequence goes on along the minus strand of CAMZMU010000033.1, from coordinate 60,851,063 downwards.
CTCGGACGCAATAACAATGGAGGTGGAGCAAGAGGAAGACGATGGAACAGGGGCGGCGCACAGAGCAAATGGCAAGTAAAAATAATTCCAGCGCCGTCCCTCCTATTTACCACAGATCAAAATCGATCACAGCCGTTAAAATCGCAATCGTGCGCTCCGCACGCAATCCCACCGTACACGTGGCAAGCGCAGAAGCAACCGTCGCAGGCCACTCCGCCCACTATGCACGCAAAAATAGGAGCCATCATCACGCCTCCGTAAAAATGGGCCAGAGTGATCAAATCAAAGTCCAAACGGCACCGTCGTTCGGTCAGCGCTGCACAAATGGGCCCACCTATGTGTCACGTCCCATCCATCACAGCATAACGCACGCCACCGCGTGTCAGGAAGCGCAGTCGCCATAAACGTCATCCCTGACGTCATTACAAGGATCTGTTCATAAATACAATCGAATCTGCCCAACGCATATTGGTCATTCGACTGTTTTGTTTGGTTCGGGTGTGAAAAATCAACGTTAAAGCAAAATTGGTCACTCGACCGTTCCTTCGACTGAGTCATATTACTCCCATCGGGAGCATATTCAAAAATTCTTCGACTGGAGATGCTCAAGATAAAATGATTTTGAGATTATCCTCTATTACAAGCAATACATCATAATCTCGGGGCTACTCCCATCGGGAGCACTGTCGTGCACCCGATAAAATTACGGCAAAAAATTTCTTCGATTAACATATGCAAGGTGAGAGGATCTGAGATTATCCTCCATTGCGAGTAATAAAGCATAATCTCGGGGGCTACTCCCATCGGGAGCACTGTCGTCCACCCGATAGAATTACGGCAAAAAATTTCTTCGATTAACATATGCAAGGTGAGAGGATCTGAGATTATCCCCCATTGCGAGCAATAAAACACAATCTCGGGGGCTACTCCCATCGGGAGCGCTGTCGCGCACCCGATAGAATAACAACAAAGTGTCAGTCGACAAATATTTTGACTCAGTTCATATACAAAATCATACTCGAAACATCTCCGAGTTGCGTCCGCCGCAAATATCTCGGATGCTGCACGCATAGTACAAAGGTAAGACCCGCCGAACTTTCGAGCTGGGCTAAGGACCGTTCCAGCAACGTAAATCCTTATACTCTCCGTGTCAGCACACATGATGAAAAATCCTGACGGACGCGTTGGGTAAAATTCAAATCTATACTGCAGATCGACTCAGTAAGACCTCCGCGGCCTAGTCGAATCTGACCAGTTTGTTCCAGATTCGAGTCCAGGGACTCGAGTTTGATTGAAAGCTAGTAAGGTTTTACCCGAATGAGTAGTTAACCAGTCCCGATCCGTCGAGTGTACTGGGCCTGCTAAGCTATTATCCATTGATCATCATAAGCAAAAACCACAGTCGATGAGATACTCGACATAGCCAACATGTGCTATTCATACAAGAATTCCAATTATAATACAAAGCATATGACGTGCACTTACGAAAGAGTCCATGCCCGATTCTTCGAGTCAGACAAGTAATTGGGGGCTACTGACATGGGTATACATCTCGGGTACCCTACCATGAGGGTACCTGCTGCACGTGACGACTAAGTCCCAATAGCGAAGAGCCTATTCGAAGTCCAAGACCAGAGGCCCAAGAAGATGGAGTACCCTCCAAGATTAGTCATATACATAGTCGGTTAGGACTTTCCTTATGTGTAAATCAGGTCCGTTACGTACTCCCGAGACCCAGCCTATTTAAGGACTGGGAGGGGTGTCGATCTAGGACCAAACCATACTCGAACCACCAAAAGCTCTAGCGAGACATATACCTCGCCAGAGCTCCCCTGTAATCGCATAATCTCACACAATCAATACCAGACAAGCATGAAGTAGGGTCTTTAACTCCACCCGAGGGGCCTGAACCTGGGTAAATCTTTGCCTCTACTTGTCAGCCGACGAAACTACCAGTACTACCACGTTCTCTCCCCATAATCTCAACCCTAGATTCTTAACCATGAGATTTGATGAGTGTACCCCTCGTCAAACTCGCTAAAAGCGTGACACAGAAAATGGTGTAGGGAAATAATTTTTGCGATACTGCTAGGTCCACCACCGAGAAAAAACGACTCGAACGTTCCCAGGTACAATTAAGCCGGCATGAACAGACTCACGGTTTTGACCACCCACTCACCGTACGCGTGGAGAAGAGTGGGAGGCGCCTCAATAACTCCAATCTACCAACCTACCACACCCATTATCTCTACACCGAACCTCTCACTCTCCCTCCCCACGTCCCATCAAACAAACCACACGATGGATCCCTCGCCTCCTCAACAGCCAACGACGAATTTTCCACCAAAAGTCAGCACTGGCCGGCCTCGCCGTCGCCATCACCGGCCGACTTGAGTGGTACGGGAGTCGGCGGAGCACCTCCAGCCCACGGATTCGGTGTTGCCGGCCACAGTACCGCAAACACGGATGAGGAGAAACCAACCTTGGATTCGGATGAAGAATACTCCTCCTCCTCGGATGACGTTTCTATGGCATCCTACTCCACCGACGATGCCGAGGAACTCGCTAGCATCACCGACGATGACGAATTGCTGAAGCACGTCCTGGCGAAGTCGATACAGTCCGAACGGCGCAAGTTGACTTGCAACTGATGCATGAATCACGAAGCAAATCAAATGGTCCGAAGCAGTTGCAAGTCTACGACGTCATGCGATAATTCTCATTCGATTGAGAATTAGCAAAACCGCAAAAAAAAAAAAAAAACCCGGCTTTGTACGCCCAGTATTCAGCTGGTTTTGAAGTTTGAACAACTAGTCGATCCACCAGATGGGCACAAGCATTAATCCAGTTAGCAGCAGAAACTGCATGCAAACACGAGGACCACGGTGCACGTACGTTACGTACCCATTTTATTTCCTTGACGATCGGATGATCGACGTTTTATTTCCTTGATGACCGGACGATCGAGCCGACGCAAGTCTCCTGTGTCGTTCGTGTTCGACCTCATGCATGATGTCGGAAATGAGCTCACGCATGCTTGGTCCAGCCTACTCGATCGCAGCAGTGATCGTTGATTGATTCGACGACAGAAGTCATATACCGTGCGTACCAGATACGTATGGCATGCTCGTATAAGATGTATCCTGCCACGGAAACGGAATATATACGTACGTTGAACTTTGATGAAGTGCACTGACTCCCAATCTGGGTCGGAGGCAGGATTGAAAACTACTCCCTCCGTTCTAAATTAGTTGATTTATATTTGTCTAAATATGGATGTATCTATACTTGTTTATTGTCTAGATACATTCTTTTTTCTAGACAAATGTGTATCAAGTAATTTGGAACGGAGGGAGTAAATGGGGCCAAAGAAGGGAAAATAGTTTTTTGACGAAAAACAGCGTGAGTACTGTTTCATTTCAAGGTAGTAAAAAGAGTACAAACGACTCAAAATTGTAAAACGAGAAGGAAGAAAGAAGGCAGCATCTCAACCTCTCTAATGCTCCGTTCGGATGTTCGCATTGGGAGCTCCATATTGATATTGAGTTGAATATCAATATCATGCGATATTGATATTGAGTCTGAATGTCAATATTTTCTGTTTAGATGTGTTAGATATTCAGACCTAGACAAGATATTGAGTTTGAATATCAAATGTTGTTTGGATGTTATAAAAGCAGTTTTTCGAGACATTGATCATTGTACTGTTATATTCATGACAAAATGTGCAAAACAACCACATATTACGGTACAAACAACAACTAGACAAATATAAGGTTGTCGAAATACACAGAGGGAAGAAGATCTATCGATCCGTACCTCACAGCGAAGCTGCAACGCCGGAAACAAGTGCCAATATCCCCGCTTAAAACATGATGCAACAGATAGAACTACTGGCATACGAAATATACACACTGGATGGATCAGTCGGATGGATACGCCGGAAACAAGTGCCAATATCACATTTCACCAAAGTACACAGTAATATACACACTGGATGGATCAGTCGGCAAAGTACACAGTAATATTTCACCAAAGTACACAGTAATATACACACTGAAAAATCACATTTACACAAGGTAGACAGTCGGCAAAGTGCATTGCACATATCCATCAGCAGAAGGTAACAACTCCAATTTTTCTCCACAATTTTCTCTAGGAGAAAAATCACATTGCAACTCGAGCTGCAGGGGCGCCGGCCGCCGTCCATCGGTCCAATCCGTTCCCAGCCTTTCCCGTCCGCCGGGGCTCCAGGTCGGGATAAGAGACCAGCTCGAGCTGCAGGTGCTCCGGCCGCCGGGGCTAGCTCCAATCTTTCCCGTCCTGCACTGGATAAGAGAGAGATGAGAGGGGATGGAGAGAGCAGATGCGGTCGGGAGAGAGAGACAGCAAGCGGCATGGAGGGAGGGTGGCGGGGAGGGAGACAGCAGGCAGCAAGGAGGGAGGGTGGCTGGGAGGTAGGGGAGGACCTGCGCCGCGGCGCCGCCGTCCCTAGGTCTTGCGCGCGGGGATGGAGACAGGAGATGACCTGCGCCGCCGCGGTGTTTAGCCTTCACGCCGGGAAAGAGGAGTAGAGTCGGAGGCCGGCCGTTGCCTCGCCAGAGATGGAGGTGGCGCGGGAGGCAGTGTACCTGCGCCGCCGCCGCCGCCGCTTGGTTAAGCTTAACGAGCAGGGCTGCGGGGAGAGAAGCAGGCGAAACGGAGGGACTCGACCTCTCGCGAACAGGTACGGGTCGCGAATATCTCGCAATGTCGAGGCTAACCCCTCGACATTCGGTGCCCTCGTTTTTGCCTTCCCGAGCCAGCGCTCGATATTGAGCCTCAATACCTAGTTTCAATATCTAGCACATCCAAACGCACTGATTTCAGATATTCGGGGCTGAAACCACCCGAATATCCAATATCTTGCCTCAATGCAAACATCCGAACGCACCATAAGAAAGAAGAGGGGAGAGCACAACAACAACAATACTACACCCAAACACCAGAAGGACATGAGACAACAAGGGATAAACATGAGAATGACATATCCTCCTACCAAAGAGCTCGCGGATCAAGTCAAACACGAGGGACAGCATCAACTTCCATCACCATTTGATCAAGCAAGGCAAATACACTATGATCTTAATCGGCTAGTTGCCACCCAACTAACCCCTAAAGAGGGCCAGCGATCAAAGGTGGATCAAACTCACTAACCCGCTTCAGATTTGCAGCTTCAACTTCTTCCACAACTTGGATGGCCGACGAGATCCAAGTGCAAATCTTGGCTAGAAACAAATGGATTCACCACGTCCTGAATGGAGATTGGCATTATCCCACCACCACACCTCGAGGACCAAGGATCACTTAGCACCAAAACAACACCTTCAAGAAGAAGTGTGGCATCGCACAGCACTGCTGCACAAACTAGCGGGCTGGCCTAGGGTTACCCCTGGCGCTCTGCGGGAAGTGGAATAAGGGCTTCCATGACGCTCTCCAGGGAGGAATGGTGAGGCCCAAGGTGCCGACGCGTCAGCGTCAGAAAATTGCCGACATGTATTTCTCCCGAACCCTAAAGACTGCATCCTAGAAGGTCCTGGCCTAGGAGGTGAGCATAGTACCTAGATCCGGCGTCGATCCTCGCCAGGAAAGAAGGGCGCAGGTGCAACAGAACGACAAGAAGTGGGCGGCCGCAACACCTCATGTCGTCCGAGACCAGGGCCATGCCCCATCAAGCTCCGACTGCATGCAAAGATATGCCTGTCGAGCTCAGATTGGGCCCCAGATGGGCCCATAGGCTGCCCAAGCTCTGATCCACGCGAGCGAACACGACATCTGCCCCGCCACCCCGCCACTGCAACCTTCCATGAGCTACCTGGTGTACTCGGGTGTTTTTTCTTCCGAAATATGGTAAATGTCACTTAGGGGGGCAACAAAGTTAGTTGTGTCCTAACATCATGTCTAATCTAGCCTTAACTACATTTTTTTCATGGTGTACAACGCCATGAGGGGGCCCATGCCCCCCCCCCCCCCCCCCCCCCCAGTTCCGCCACTGCTTCAAATTATTCCACTCCCACTCCCTTGGTTCCTATGTATGAGATGTTTTTGTTTTTATCTAATTTATATATATCTAGACACGTTTTAATATAAATGTTCGGTCATTTCAGTGCGTATGTAGTAAATTATTAAGAATTGAGTTGAGTGAGTAGCCAGCAGATGGAGATGAGGAAGATGAGGATCCTAGCATACGCAGCTCAGCTCCAGCTCAATCAACTTCAGCTAGATTGTGTTTATCTCTATATTTTTATTTTTTTAGGAAATCCGTACCACCTACTCTCCGTTATAAATTAGATGATTTCCATTTATCCAAATATATCTATACTTGTAACATGTCTAGATACACTCACATATGCATAAAATGGAAGTCATCTAGTTGTGAAACGGAGGGAGTAATATATTCCAGTCGCCTACTCGCCTGAACTGCGAAAATTACTCAGGTTGTTTGGTTAGGTTTTTCTCTTGGCCGCAATAATATCTAAATATGTGATTTTGGCTTTTGACTTTTGCCTTTAAACTTATAAGCCAAATTCAAAAGGCAAATAAAAAGCCTAACCAAACACCCTCAGGCGCAGTTCACTGCTTGCTCTGCTCTCCCCTGGGGCGGGGACTGGGGGTCTTGATCAGCGCGTGCGCCATCTCCCCAGCCAGGCCACGGCTGCGGCTGCGCTGCACAGGCCGGCGCGCAGTCCGCCGTGGTCGCGGTCCCGTCCCCGGCCCAGCCGAGATGCGACGATTGCGCCGAAAAGACGAGCCAGAGCGCGCCGGGCGGCGCCTTCCCGGCCGACCACGCAGACTGCTACTGGCACGAAGCAGCTAGCCACAGTAATCACATCACACATGGATGGACAGCGTCAGTAGCAGGACTATAGAAGCTCTACGCCGGCCGGCCGGACTAGCCAGCTGAGCTGTGCGTGGTCCAGCCGAGGCCGAGCCGAGATGCTTGGACAAATCCCGTCGCCGTCGATCGCTGTTTGACCCGGCCGCGTAAGGGAAAGATCGTGCCTTTCTTCTACCAGGACGGCGAGACATGGCCGTGGGGCTGCGAAAACTACGAGCCGTGTGCCCGTCGGGCCCTACGCCGACGACCGACCGGCACGACGCACCGGGTGCGCGTCGCCGTACGCCATGCAGCGGGCCGGGCGCGTGTGGGACAAAATAAAGCGAGACCCCCGACCGGAGCAACATCGAAATATATGCTGCATCCCGACCCGACCTCCTAGTGTGACACTGCTGCTGGTGCGCTTGTGGTACGGTCGACCTCGAAATCCCACCGTCCACGACCGACCGAGACTGCTGCTTCTCATATGGGTAAGGCGTCTGGCTACTTTTTGTTTGACTTGAGCGAAATCAGCCCATTCGACAGCCCGATCTGCCTCACAAGTGCACTATGGTGCATCTGATCGTCGATATAAATTCACTACACATAAGATATTTTCTATTGATAAGTAGCATCGTCGCGACATATTCTCTAATAAACGTGCAACACCTGCAATATTTCAATCATATATTAAATAAAAATATTTATGTGGAATGTAATCCGGGAAGAGTAACTCCATGTACTCCATGCCAATGCTCATCACTTAAGAGGGTGTGGAAGGAGCGTAATGTTAGAGTTTTCGACATGTGACGCCTCCAGTGGTCATACTTGTTACTAGAATAAAAATTGAGGCAAGAGCAAACTGTTTGGCCGTAGCCAAATTTTGGCGGAATGTAATCTTGGGAGAGTAACTCCTTCTTTGAAGTCCTATGGCTTGTCCTACGCGCTTGTCTAAACTTCTCCTTAATTAATGAAAATGACAAATCTTTTGTCTTGTTTCCAAAATTATATATATTTCTACACGTAACAAAATCCTCACTGGTTTTTGTATCGCAACACATGCCACATAGAAACCAACACTATAAAACCTTAACAACGTGAACACAACGTTCCAGTGGATCCTTAAAATCATCGCAACATGCACCAATGTTTGTAGCAAACACATACATGAGTCTGTGACATGGCATAACAACCTATACACAGCAGTGGAATCTGAAAACAGCTAGCCATTCACAAAGAACAAATTTAAGGTGCCAACCCCAACATCTCGGCCTTAGGTACGGTAAGACAATAGCTATTCAGAGCCTCATGACATGCCAAAAAGTTTTTTGATCTTCGTCCACAACGAAATAGAGGCTTACATGAGAGGAGTGTAGAGGGATGTGTGTTGAAAAAAATAGGTAATACTGAACACAAGGCATAGTTCACAACTACTAAAAAGATGGTCGTAACAATTTTCTAGCAGTACGTAAATTAAATCTAGAATGGAAATAAAAGCTAATATTGATAGGAAAGACACATGGACAATCACCGTTGTCACACCGATGCTGCTAGAAACACAAAAACCAACGATGGACATTACCTACAAGAAAACAAAGAAAAGAACATTTCCCCACTCTTCTGGCTGTCGGCGTAGCCGCTAGACGTAATAAAGGAAGGGACCGAGGAGGTCACACGAGGAGATCGCTTAGGCGGCAGCTAGGGTTAGGAGGAGGAGGCGTTTGTATTATGTTGAACATTATCCAGATGGTCATGATTTTTGGTTGGTGTAATCTCAAACAATGTATATGTGTTTCATAAATTATAATATAAATCGCCACGATGATTATCTTTTTTATAAGAAACAGTTTCCTTCTGCAGGAGGCGTCCTCCCTTTATTTGTAGGATAGGGGAGTGTAAATATATTAGGAAACCGATAAGGTTTGTATGGCATGTCTAATTGCTTCCTATGGGAAGAAAAAGTTTCTTTGATTGTGGTGAATGAATTTTTCATGAGGTTAGATCTCATGTTATTTTACTACAAAGTTTGCACTACAATATTCATATAGGATTGTTTTCCTAAATCATATAATCCTATGAATCAAACTGCATCCAAAGAAGAAGAAATCCCATTGGATTTAATTCCTACACATATCTTCTGAAATACAATGAAAGGAGTCTTGGAGTTTCGTGACCCACGTGTGATGCGGTGGCATATACGACTTGATTTGTTTATGTCTTTATTTGCGTATGTAGACATATTTTTAGTGTGTTGATTCACTTCTTTAGAAACGGACGAGAATAAAATAAAAAAGACTAGAAAGTTTTATGTTTTGGAATGGAGGGAGTACAATACGCGTGTAACAACGCAACACGACATGGTAGCATTTTCTCAAGGACAAAAACAATACATCAACTGTTCTAAGAATGTTCGTAACGTCAAAGCAAACAGTGACCATGAACAGGAAGACATAAACGCGATCTCGCCGTACCAAGCGGTAATGTCAACTCGCCAATTAATAATCTGGATGTTGCTCGAGTCGACCTAGTAATAGCCCCCATGCATGGTTGACTTATGGAGGCAATCAAGCAGCGGATGCATTGACAGTGACAGGACCAGATAATACTTAATCAGTTGGATTCTTCTTGTTCTTCCTGGGAGTTGACGTAGGCGAGGAACCTCCCGAGCTGGCGGTTGTAGGCGCATGGCCGCTCGAGGTGCAGCAGGTGGCCGGCCTTCGGGATGCCCTGCAGGGAGCAGTTCTCGCCCAGCTGCCTGCAAAATATACCGTCAGGTTTCGCTGAGTTTTCTCGTAGTCATGGAGATTTTTAGTCATTCTTGAACAAGTGTTGGGTTTATTCAGAAATCTTGAAGTGGAAGAGGGGAGGGCAGGAAGGAGGAGGGATGCTTACTCTTTCATCTTCCTGGCGAGCTCTATGTCGAAAAGCTTGTCCTCCTCACCCCAGATCAGCATTATCTTCTGCAACCACGACAGGAAGTCCCTTATATTTCAGTACAGAATAATTGTCATGTTTTTTGTTGGATAACCCAAAGGCAGAATAGGATTTCGCGCTGGAAAAACATAATGGAGCTTTAGATTGCCCAAGCTGCAGCTAGTGGCCCAGCTTGGATCAAGTAACCATAAAAGTGTGCGTCAACTGGTACCCAGGAGTAGTTGGCCCATCTCAGATTGGGAGCCCATAAACAGGTCAGTTTCTGAGCCCATAAAAATTGGCACCTACTCAAGCAGAACCCCCGGTCCTCTCCTCCTTTCCCCATCTACAGTGTCTGGAGGCGATTTTTGGGCGTCTCCCCGTGCGACCAGCTCGCCGCCGGCGATCCGCTCGATTTCTCGCCCTCCGCGGCCGCTCCGGCGGCGGGAGACGGGGAATCGACGGATCCCGGCGTGTACATAGTCTAGGTGTGCGTGGGGTGCCTGCTGGCGGCGCTGTGGAGGTGGCGGCGTGGCCGGAGAGGCTTTTGGTGGCGGCGGTCCTCTCCTCTGTCCTCGGTGCTCCGGTGGAGGCCCTAGGCAGATCTGCCGTCTCGGGCGCGTCCGCTGCTTCTCGGAGCTGCGGCGTGCTTCCCCTCGAGCCGGCGGCCGTGATGGCGGTGCTGGCTCTTGTTCTTGGGGTCCGGCAGCCTCCACTTCGGTGGATGGTGGTGCTTTTGCTTAACCTCTTTGGGAGTTTGCAGGCGGATTGCTCTCCCTCCTCGGTGGTCGCGGTGGGTGCTGTGGAAGATGGGTGGCGCCTTCGTTTTCGTCTCCGGCGTGAGACGGCGACGGCGATCTGGCGGCGGCTCGAAGCCGATGCTCCTTCAGCGTTCAGATTCTGGCGCCTGCGTCAGATGGATCCTGCGGCATCTCAACAAGGTTGTTCGAGCCGGCTGCTTCGGTGCGAGGTGAGCTCGCTTCCTTCTTCCCCGGCGACGTGCTGCTGGTGCTCGAAGGTGGTGTGCTGCTCGGTGGTTCCGTCTCCGCTGTGTGTGGGTTGGATCTTGCCTCTGTTCGTGCGTGTGTGTTCGTTTGCTTGTTGATCTTGTACACGAACTCCCTTTCAAAAAAAAAAAAAAAAATTTGGCACCTATACATATACTTCGTCCCCGCAAAAACAAAGTTCGTCAATAGTAGGTTGCCTAGTTAGAGGGGGTAAAGCGGTAAGTGTTATTCGCTCCCGAGTTCCAGTGCTCCCTCCAGTTAAAAAAATTAAAAATTATATTTGTAAGTTTCAAAAATTTGTGAAAAAAATCAGGATGTAGGTAATGGTGTATACCATAAACGTGTAAAATTTCAGTTTGAAATACTTTATATTAACGGCTATACAAAAGTAACAAAATCTGATAAGACTTAGAGATTTGAAAATAGGCATATTTAGATCCACAATTGTCTTTTTTATAGCTAAAAATACAATGTATTTGGAGTTGATATTTTACACGTTCGTGGAATATACTATTGGCTACTTCTGGATTTTTTCAGAATTTTTTGAAACTCATAAATATGATTTTCAATTTTTTTTAAATTGGAGGGTTCACTGGAGCCCGGGAGCAAAAAGTCTCTACCGGGGGTAGAGACACTAAGGGCGTGTTTGGTAGACCGGCTCACCTAAGATAATCTCTCTCCATACGTTTTTTGGCTGTTTGGTAGCCCGTGTTTTGCTTATGGGCTATGCCCACCTCGCCCGGAAACCTCTCTCAGCCCGGTCGAGGAGAGAAGCTCAGATCGAGCTTCTCAACTCAGCCCTGCCGAGCACATACGGGAAAAATCGCACGCGTGGGCCCCACCCGGGCGCCTCGCCCCGAACCCCTCCGCCCCGTGCGGCATAATTCCCCCACCTTCTCTCCTTTCCTTCCACCCAGAAATCGCCCGTGACATTGCCGCCGCCCATCGCCGGCCCGCGCCGCCGCCCAACGCTGCCCAACGCCGCCAAACCCCGCCGCCCAGCGCCTCCCAATGCCGCCGGCCAGCCCCGACCCGCACCGCCCAGCTCCCTGCTCCCAGCAACAAGCTCGACAGGGAGGAGACGAGGTCAACGCCGCCGCCCAAGGTCGCCGCTCGCTCCCCTCCAGCCGTCGTCGGGTCATGCCCTCCTCCCGACCTCTTCGGACGGGAAGACCACCTAGCGCCGTCGCCGGAGCCGCGACGAGCAACTCCGCTCACGGTGGTGACTGGTGTGGCTGCGGATGGACCTGATTGTTTTTTTTCTGTTCAGGGTTATTTGTGTAAGATTGTGGACCTATTTGTAATTTCGAGTACTAGACTCTATTCTCAGCCTGTCCCAGCCCAAACAACCCATCAAACAGAATCTTCTTCCAACGTAGCTCAGCATATACGGGACACCAATCAAACTACAACATCTAAGCCCAACCTAGCCCATGTCGGCATGTATCAGCTGGGAAACGCATGGTGAGGTGATGCAACCTACCAAACACACCCTAACTACACACGCAATTCCGTGATATAAAATGACATATTTTGAGGTTTTAAAAACATATGCTCAGGAAGTACTATCTTGAAAAAGGTTTGCAAGGTTCCTATCATGAGCAGAGACTTGGCATGCATGATGATGCCACATTTGCAACCTCCAGTCACACTCACTAGACAACTGCTCTAGTTTCAGTGCTACCTCTATCTAAGAGATTAAGACAGGTTGGTGAACAAACACTAACTAGGTGTTGGTTGGTTTTGACTTCAAGAAGGTGTAGTACTGCTTACTTACCTGTTGGAATGTAGGATCTTAGCATCTATGTTGCTATCGAGCAACCCCTGAAGCAGCTCCAGCCTCTCCTTCCTATTGGTGAACATCGCCTACCATCGCCAAAGCAAACATATATACTTGAATCAATTTCTAACATTGAGATTTTGAAAGTAACAATCATTGGCCTGCTCGCTACATTGAGATTCCTATTGGTTTACGGGAAGGGATGAAACACCTTTCCAACAGCTCATCTGGCAAATCAAAATCCCAGCGAAACTACAGCTGTTTGCTTGGCTTGCTATTCAGGAAAGATGTCTTACTGCTGATAATCTAACTAAGCGCCATTGGCCACACAACCCAATCTGCTCCCTGTGTGGACTTGGTGATGAGACCGCAACACACCTGCTCGCTACATGTCCCTACTCAACTGGCATCTGGGCATTCTGCATGACCAAATTCAATTTCTCTTGGCAGTTTGTACCAAGTCAAAGCACTACAAACCTCCAAGATTGGTGGACAACATGCCTTACTACCATCCTGCACAAAGACGACCACATTTCTCTTCGCTGGTAATGATGGTGTGGTGGCAAATATGAAAAGAACGCAACGAGCGCATTTTCAACCACAAGGCTGTCTCTTTCTTCAAAGTGTGCAACATCATCATGGAGGAATTCAGTGGAGATTGGCTAAAGTCCTGGGAGCAACCTAGACCAACAGCACTGCTTGATTTGTTTTGCTATTCTTTTTTCCTTTCCCCTGCTCTATGTAATTACTTTCTCTCTACATAGCTCACACATACATAGATATTTAGTTTAGCTTACGCTGGTCCCTCACCCCAGCTTTCACCTTGTACTCTTGTACGATGCTTCTCTTAATAAAAGAAATCAGCGCTGGCTGTGTTTCGTCAAAAGTAACAATCATTCGGATTGTCATTTTATTAATGAAGAAGAAAAATAACTACTTGGTCACTGCTAAATGAAGTCAAACAAGAACTGAAACATGTTTTTCTTTAGTTACCTTGAGGTAGTCCTTGTACATCCTGTCCGGGAACCACATCTTCCTGTACATGGAAACGGAGAAGAGCGCCTTGAGCCCTGGAAGCGTCTCCGGCATGAGCAGCTCCGCCGAGGACCCGGACCCGAGCCGCGCCATGGTCTCCCTGTTCACCGCGTCCGTCATGGCCACCACGGACCCGGACACGGCCAGCGACCGCACCAGGTCCGGGCGTTCCTCCGCCATCTTGAACGCCACCATGCCGCCGTAGCTGAACCCGACCACGTCGCAGCGCGCCACGCCGAGCCGGGCCAGCGCCGCCGCCACGCCCCGCGCCTGGAACTCGGGCGACCGGTCGGCACTGTCCGTCGTGGACGACTTGCCGAAGAAGAGCAGGTCCGGGATGTACACGTTGTAGCGCGACACCAGCACGCCGAAGTTGAACTGGAACGTCACGTTGCCCTCGGCGGCGAAGCCGTGGATGAGGACCACGTTGGGCTTGGACTCAGGACTGTTCCGACGACGACGACGACTGCTTGATGGCTTCTTCTTCTTGGAGGTGGCGTCGACGGCGGCGCTGGGCTCGAGGGGGCTGATGGTGGTGGCTTTCTTGCCGGCGTGGTGCTTGGGAGCCCAGAAGTGCATGGTGGTGCCCGGCTCCAGCTCGACGTCGATGGGGCGGAGACCCGCCAGCCTCATCATCCCCGTCAGCAGCGGCTTCTGCGCCTCGATCAGGTTCACCATCTTCCTTGGTGATTTTGCTGTCTTGTTGCCTACGTGGTTGCGTGTAGAGTAGTATGCTAGTGTTTGAGCGGGGAATTGTTGGCTGTGCTTGGATTAATAGGGCGGACGCGGGAGCAAGGATCGTCGGAAACCAAGCATGCGAGGAGGGCCGGTGTAACGGCCGGAGACGTCGACGAGCTTGAGGACTGGTGGGAGTTGGGTGGCGATCGAGGGGTCAGGCGGCAGCAAGAAGGAATCGAACGGGAGCAAGGGACAGTAGGGAACGGGTTTAGTGATCTACCACCAGAGTGCACACATGCGCGGTAGCTTGGATTGGTGCAACCAACCAACCATACAATTGCTGTTAGCGTCGCAGTGGAAACTATGCAAAGCAACTAACAGTTCTGAAAATGGGAAGGAGAAAAATGGATGAATCTCCGTTGAAGGATCAAGTATAGTCCTCTAGATATGGGATGAATAGAAGACATAAATTTTTTGAGTACAGGTTGAAACTTTTTTAGCAAATTGAACATCTAATTGTGTAAGAACAAGAATACACAATTCTAACACGAAGCTTGCAGAAAAAAAGGTAAATGCGCAAAGCACAAGACATGATTTAGATGACTGCAAAACAAGGTTTCACGAAGGTTTAGATCACTAATGCAATGCAGTCCAATGTACTAGGACAACCGAAGCCTCGCCCACAAAGGCACGCATTTATCTCGAGTATATGGGACACCAAATTTGTCGATCACTCGTGGTAGATCTTCCTTGTGCTAGGAGATATCCGGTTGTCGCAAACATCTTAGCTTCTCCACACACTGAAGACTTCTCAGTAACATCTACTTCCTCCGTTTTTTAATATAAGATGTTTTAGCTTTTGTCCACATGCACATGCACACAAATGTATGTAGACACATTTTTATATGCATGTTCACTCATTTTAGTGTGTATATAGACAACATGTGTATCACCTAAAACATCTTATATTAAAAAACGGAGGGAGTAACCATTAATACCTTTGTTTAAAAAATGAAGCATATAAATTTGGCCAAAATTTACTAAATTTGAATAAATATATAGATGAAAATAGCAACATGTACAATATTGAATAAATACTCTAAAAACATCTTTTTTGTCGGATCTGTTGATATTGAGTTGCTATTGTAGATGTTCATATTTTTTGTCGGATCTGTTGATATTGAGTTGCTATTGTAGATGTTCATATTTTGTCGGATCTTGCTAAAATTCTCAAATCTTCTTCTCAAGATTTTTCTTAGATATCTCCGAAAGATTTACTCTTATACTGGATATAGCTCTCAAGTTATAAAACACATAGGAAGGGCTGAAAGGGTTGCCCTCCACAGGAGTGGAAGTGCTCCATATACAAAAGCCCACAAAAAACTAGCCATTATGTTGGGGGATCATAACCCGGTATATCCATGGACCAGGAAACATGACCCGCTAGGCAGGAGGCTAGGCGAAGTTAGCAAACCATCATCCTGGGCCGGGTTACAAGGTGGGCCAGTGAGCCTGGCGGTAACTCGGAAATAGAAGGAAGGTTCAGGAAGACCCGGAGGCGGTGCGTGCCATGGAGTCCAAGACTTGGAGGTCACGAAGAACCAAGGAGTTAGAGTAGGATTCCGAGATCGGGTATAACCCGGACTTTCCTTGTAAGCGACCAGGACCCGACAGCCTATATAAGCCGGCTCTTAGGTCATAGATCGATAAGCTCAGTCATATCCTGTAACCCTAGACTCGTAACCCGACGACATATCGTTCGCTGGTTATCGAGATCTTGATCATCAATACAAGCAAGCAGGAAGTAGGTCTTTATCTCCTATGGAGAGGCTGAACTTGGGTAAATCGTGTGTCCCCGTAGAGCTAGTCAATCTCCTGTATGCCACAGTCGCCATGTCCCCCAACCTAAGTTACCCCCAGGTAACATCTGCCGTGACAATCCCGCGACAGTTGGCGCCCACCGTGGGGCCTGCGTCCAAAGGTGTATTCATCACTGGAGAAGCTCTGCGAGACATGCAGAACCTTGCCATCGGCGAGGTCACCATCAACTCGGAAGGAGAACGCATCATCGACGATTTCGGGTGGAGCCCAGAGTCAGATCTGTTGGAAACTAGCGAGGTCATCCCGATTGGCCGGATCAACCTCTTCGTAGGCATGGTGCACTCCGCGAGACCCGGTCTGGAGGAGAGCGAATACGACTCTGTGTCAGGAGCCGCCACCATCGTTCAATCGGACGTTGAGGAGTCAGTAGGCACGACAGAGATCGAGTTAGCAATTGCCATGCAGGGGGAACAGCCGGAAGAGACGGCATGGACCACGCGTGGCGAGATCGATGAGGATACAGAGTCAATCTTGCCTTTGTTTGAATATCGGTATGGCTATGGAGTTGAGGAAGAGGAATTCGAGTCGTCCCCGGGTCCGGTGCGTCGGGTTGCTGTTTACACGGCGCCTGCGACGAACCTTGACCCGACATCAATCTCAGCAGCGGCTACAGCAACAGCTGCCACGATGACCCAGGCCCAGCAGCAGCAGCAGCAACAACTACCACCAGTAATTCAAGAGCCGCCGTGGGCCCGGGCCGACGGAGAGGCAGCATCGGTTAGCAGCGAAAAGTGAAGAAACAGCGCGTCGCCTGAACACGTTTGGATTCTTGATGAATAGAGCTCCGGAGAAGGGACGTCCAATGCACCAAACCCACCCGTCATGTTTAGCAACAATTTGGTGTTAGATCCTAATGTACTTACAGGTGTGGTAACTCCTGAGAATGCAGCGACACGTGCCAGGGAGCTGGACACGGCGCAGGGCCCTGCAGCAGCAGCGACGAGAGGTCGCAGCAGAAAAACAGCAGATGGCGGCCAGGCATCAGTAGTTGGAGGAGCATGAGAACCGCCTTCGACACAATGCAAGTGTTTTGGTGAACCGCCACAACGATCTGACCAGGGTGCAGAACAGGAGGCATCAGAGCCGGCTAGGCCTTGGGGGACACCAAGTTGACCCGGCTAATCTATTTGCAACACCACAGGATCAACCCACTAGGATAGTGCAGGAAGTCCCTGCTGCTAGAACCGGCGCAGGACAAACCGGAGGAGCCGGGGTAGGAAGACCCGGCGCAGCGCAAGCCGGGTCACCACGAGTGCCTACCGGAGGAGCCAGAGGCAACGACGGAGCCATGCCACCACCTGCGCCCAGATTCCACACGCCACCGGGTCATTATTCCAACCCACCAGATAACGTGTACGCCGCAACACTAGCACTCGACCATATTCCATTGGGGAACACACCAGCAGAATTGGAGGCCCGACGCGCCATAGAGATGTTACATACAGCTGTGGCTCAACAGGCCAACTATCCAGATAATAGAAGTGCACTTCACTCTACGCCATACAACAGCCGAACCAAGAGCCGGCAGGGAGAAAGCCCGAGGCAAATTCAGACCAGTTCAGCACGGCGAAGGGCGGCATAGGAGAATCAGCAACCACCGCCCAGGCAGCCGGCTCCCGTGGCCTCGGCTGCTCAGATTATTGTTGACAATTCACGTGCGAGACGCGTCGCAAATTCCGCATCACCTGCCAGAGGAGCCGGCGGGGCGCCTGCGGCCGCAGCAGCAGTAAGTTCACCAGCGCCAGGTGGTAGGACGGCTCCTATCATCGTGGAATCAAACTTAGGGGGACCTAAGTGTCTCTCAAATGCAATCAGGTCCGAGCCTTTCCCAGAAAAATTCAATGAACCCAGCAAAATTGCCAACTATGATCCTAGCATGGACCCGGTGACTTGGCTAGGCAGTTATGAGATGGCTATGTGTATTCGCAATGCTTCAGAGAACCTTTGTGCTAGATATATGTACCTCATGATGACGGATGGAGCCGCCAAATTGTGGTTTAATAGCCTTCTAGAAAAGTCCATCAAAACCTGGAATGAGCTAAAATCAGTTTTCATCAAGAACTTCCAGGGGACCTACAAGCGGTTCTTCACCATCGAGGACTTGGACAGATGTGTGCAGAAGAAGAACGAGTCAGCTCGTAGCTGGATGCGCCGGGTCATAGAGATTCTTCATTCATCTACAGATATTTTGCTGAGGAACGCAATTCAGTCAATGGAGAAAACCTGCAGATATGAGCCATTAATTCAGAAGCTGGGTCACATGAAGGCAAGTAGCCGGATCTCAGAAGTTACCATGGGAGAGTTGATGGATGCGTGCAATAAGCACGCTTCCACAGATAAAACCAAGGATGATAATGAGGAAGAAAAAGGGAAAGGCAATGTGAACAATGGAGGAAAGAGCCACAATGGTGGCGGACAGAACAACAACAATGGCAATGAAAATCAGAATAAGCGTTTGTACGGTGAAGGAAATTCAGACTTGGTTGCAAATACCAACTCAGGGTATTAGAAACAACGGAGAGATGGAAATTATGAAGGCAATGGAGACAACTACAACAGAGACAATAATTACCGAGGCCCGCCACGTCCAACCAGTCACGTAGAAGCTTTCAGGATGCCGTATCCTCGTCATAGCAAGAACGGCAGACCCGACAATCACTCGTTGGAGCAGTGTGTGGATCTACAGTGGTGGAAGAACGAGGCGATACAGCAGGCTCTGCATGGCGGCGGCCGCGGAGGAGGACCCGGCCAGGGAGGTAACCCGGGCTACGGACCACCACCCGGCGAAAACGCAGGAGCCGGCAACCCAGGAGCCGGCCAGAACAGAGATGACCTGGGTGGGTTTCAGCAAAACCCAAAGCAGCTTGGCCAGTACCACGTTCATACAACCAATACGACAAGGAGAGAGAGAGAAAGTTAGTCAAGCATGCAGTTAACGCAGTTTCATCAGCAGTTATGAGATACATGAAGTGGTCAGAGTACCCTGTCCCATGGAGTAGAGAAGATCACCCGCCCGTCGTCGAGCATCCGGGTCTCCTAGCCTTGGTGGTAGCACCCCAGGTGGGAGGTTATGTTTTACATAAGGTGCTGATGGACGGAGGTAGTAGTATCAATATCTTATATTACGAGACTTTCTTGCGTATGGTCTCAAAGAGTCACAGTTGCAGCCTACATCCACAATTTTTCATGGTATAGTCCCGGGCAAATCAGCACGACCAGAAGGAAAGATTACACTTGAAGTTGCTTTTGGCGAGTCCAAAGATAATCATCACTCAGAGATGATCACGTTTGAGGTTGTGAAATTGCAGAGTCCATATCATGCTTTGTTTGGCAGACCCGCCATCGCTAGGTTCATGGCGAGGCCGTGTTACGTTCACTTGCAGCTGAAAATACCGGGTCCCAAGGGGATCATCTGTAACATCCCAAATTTATAATAAGAATAAATAAGACCCAAAATTCAGAACCAACAAAAACTTTTTTGAATTACTTCACTAATGATTGTGTTTTCCTTTAAATTGTTCTGCTTGACCTTTTGTAACTTGATGTTTGTGATTGTTTGACTAGTAAATGTCAACCCAAGAAATCAACCTAAGTAAAAATATATTTAAAACTCTGGTGATCATGTTATTACAAGAATATATTCCATATATCTTTTCCATTCATATGTTGGCCAAAAGTCTATTTCAATAATCATTTGGTTTTAGCAGCAAATAAAATACCCACTCTTGAGAAGATAAAAGTATTTCCAAAATTTCATGTTTCAAAAATATGGAGATCTATCTGTGATCTCCTATCTATTCTTCAACCTTGATATTTTAAAATCCCTATTTTATAAAAACTCCTATGTTTCCACTCCATTTGAAAATAACTCTAGTGGGAAAAATATTACCTCACATATTTCCATTCTCAAACCTTTTTGAAAACTATTAAGATATGAGGTGAGACATTTCCTACCCATCATCTTGTCATAATTAAGTGGGATCACTTTCAAGATAGTATTGTTAATTATGGAAATGGTAGTATGATTTATTCTTGTGGTTTGAATTGTGTGGTCTTGTTTGTGATGTGAATATTGTTGTGTTGTTGATGTTGTTGTGCTGTTGCTATTGTTGTGTTATTGCTATTGTGTGTGATTTCTTGTGAGGATAATTCCTCAGTGGTGTTAATACTAAAATAGGACACACTTGGCAACCAAATTTGGAGTGCGACTTGATTAAGAACAAACCCTCTAAAATATTGCACACCCAAGTTAAACTCCTAAAATTTAGGGAGATGATCTCAATAAAACTCCCTCTCTGTCTATTCCTCTATTCTATGAAAACATTTATAATTTCCTTATTCTAGGAATGAGATGAAATAGTAATCATCTCAACCCCATCTCACTCCCTTTTCAAGTAAACCTACTTTTCGCGTTAAGACCAACCTCTCAAATTATTCAACAAGGAAATTAAGGTCAAGAATTAAAAATGATCTTCATAAATTATTTTCCCTCCCTATTTCTCTCCTTCTTTCAAACCAATATCTTCTCCATGAAAAATATAACTTATTTGAAGTTACATTATTTGTCAAGAAAGTTCCAAAAGCTCCAAACAATATTTTATCACTTGTTTCAAATTATTAAAGAAATGTAATTTAGTAATTACCAAAAATGACCTATTTAAAACCTATGAACAAAAATGGAGCAAAACATTTTATTTTGCAAAACCAATTTTTGTGAAGCTTCTACATGTAGATGGGAGGCTACTTGAATTTTCTCCAATTTTTATAAAATGTTTAGACACCCCAATTAAATCACTGAAAACCTGCTGGTATTAAAAAGGAAATAAAAAGAAATGGGCAAGGACCTATCTGTGAGAGCAGAAAGGAGTTCAGGGGGCGTTTTGCAAATTCGTCATTGACCTCCTGTAGCTCCAAAGCAACACGGCACACCGCCGTGCTCTTCACGCCGACGACACCGTGCTCCCCTCCCCTGACCCTCGCCCTGACGCACGCCTCGCCCTGGAGGAGACGATGAGAGCACCGCACGCTGCCTCCTCTGCTCTCCCTTGTCCCCCCCTCACCCTTTGGCCTGTGGCAGCGATGCGGCACGGCACAGACACCGTGCTCCACACACCGTCGTCGCCGTGCTCTCCCCGTGCAATGTCGACACCGCTGGACCCCTCCCCTCTGCGCAGACCCGTGAGACGATAAGAAGCACGCCAAGCCACCCTCTGCTCCCTCACTCATTTCCCCCACTCCCTCCTTCTCATTTTCTCTCCCGAGCTCCACCCTGGCCGAAGCTGCCATCGCACATCGCCGTCAATGGAGAGCTCCCCATCCAAATCCAAGACCACCCGCAGCTCCGCCGTGCCCTACTCTCCCTCCCTGCGCGAAGAATCGAGGAATGGAGCAAGGAATCGCCCCCATCGAGCTCTTCCCTTTCTTCTCCGGCCGTCACCTTCCCGAGAAGCTCGCGGGCTACCCAGTCCACCAATCTTCGCCATTGATGCATCTACGAGATACCCTTGCTCTGCTCTTACTCATGAGCCACTTCGTTTGTCCAGGGGTCGCCGGAATCACCGACGCCATCCACGCCGTGTCCCCTGCCGCTCGTCGTCGCTGAGGATCGGGAGGAAGAAGAAGCTGGCCGTACCCCTTCGCTGTGGGCCGGCCCATCTTCGGTTGGGGGGGGGGGGGATCTGGGCAGATCTGGCCTGTTTATTTATTTTTTTAGGTTAAATGCTTTCTCTGTTTCATTATATCTGTTAGATCTATCCTAGGAATTAATTCACCATTTATTCCCTGTGCTATAAAATTGAGTGATTTAAATTTTGTAGTGCTATGGTGTGTTTTCTTAGACATGTAGCACTGGTACATTTCAAAAATATGATTTGGTGTGTTGTCTAGAATAAATCTTGTAGAAAACATAATTTTCACTAAATAATCAATATCTAGAGTTTTATAACTCCAATTATTGCAAACTAAAATTCTATGGTTAGCCTGAAGTGATACCTTTCTAGATCTGTTGGTCTTGTATGCAAATGAAGTCTAAAACAAAAGTTCTATTCATTCTTGTAAACACATCAGTAGCACTTTAGTGATTTTTGTAGATTTTTGTGAAATGATTTTTAGAGTAAATCCAATTGGATTGTCTTCTATATTTGTAGGAGAACATATTCCTAGCTTGGCATGGTTGTTTGATTGACAGAACTCCCTAGGTGTAATATTTAGTAAAAATAATGTTTCTGCCTGTATTTGAAAGAAAGTAATTAAAATGGTCTTGTTATTAAAAATATGATCTATTCTTGCAAATACTTGTTTTGGTACTAATGCTTGCTAGTTACTATGGTTAGCATGTTGGCATATGTTAGTACTGTTAGTGAGTGCTATGCTTGTTTAACTTGTTGTTAAATTAGTTTTGTGTGATTACTTTTTTTTAAATTGTTGGCTAAAATAAATCGTATAGAAAGTAAATAAATCCATATCTCAAGATCTAGGAATCCAAATAAATCAAACTCAAATGCTCTGGAAAGCTTATGAAATTATTTAACTCACTGAAGTGGTTTCATCTCATTTAGTTTAATATTAAAAATGTGTTATTTAAAATGCCACAGAAGGTTTAGATTCTAAACTTGTTTGTTTCTGATACTCAAATAGTCCAAATGATGCCAATCCAATTTTGTTAGCTTAGTACTGTGATAACTTAGCTCCCCTATGTTTGGTAGAATTAATTGACTATTATTATTTAATTGGCATTAGTTTGGTTATTGGAAAACCTTTCTGGACTAAAACAATTATAAAAAAATAATGGTTAATCCAAATGGGTTAGGACCAATTTTGTTAGGTCACATTTAGTCAAGGTTAGATGCCCCTAAAAGGATTTGATTTTTGGATAAAAATAACTTGAGTTGTAGCAAAAACTTGATTAAATAGTTTCTGTAATAAAACAATTGTGTAGGGAGTTTAATAACTCCAAATGAATCAAACCCAATTGTGTGGTCTTCTACACATCAGTAGCTTTCTGTAGAAATTTAGTTTGTATTTTTGTGACCAACAGAACCCAAGTTATGCAATTAAACATGCACCACTAATTTCTGCCATATTTAAGGCCTAATTAAATAATAGTCAATTCAATTAAATTGAAATCAAATTGTGTTGCTTTGTGTGTGCAGTAGCTGTGTGTGATGCTTGAGAGTTGTTGTGATGCTTGATTGAGTAGTTTAGTAGTTGTAGGTATTGCTTGTTCATGTTAATGTCTTCACCTTCACTTGGTGAGATATTTTGGTTTACAGATAACTTTTGTCTGAAGTATTTCCTATTTAAATAAAGATGCTTAATCACAACTTTAACCATATCCTTATAAGCATGAGTAGCGTGGTGATTGCCCAACTTGTTTGTTAAATGATAGTCTTCCCTCTTGATTGTGTTTGTTAGTATTGCTTGATGCTGTTGTTGGAGTGTCCTACTGTGTGTTGATTGTGTTCTTTTCTTTTTGCGACGCTAGATATAAACGTTACCGGGGGATCGTTGGAAAGGATTTATTGAAGAAGGGTCGGAGTTTATTTCTTTGATCAGTAAGAAGAAGTCCAGGGACATCATGCTGAAATCAGGCAAGCTACTTCACTGAGCTTGCATTTATATACATCTACTTTGATCACATGAGTTTCACAAGTATCAAAGACTTTGAAAACCATCTTACAACTACAAGAAAACTATTTTTGCCACCCTATGTAGGAGTTTATGGTAGTTATCTAAAACTATAGGATGGAAAAACAATGTTAATTCAAAACTCCTTTGAAATTACTTGGATGAAGATGAAATGCCGAGATGTCGGCATGGTAGTGAAGAAGGGTGAAGAAAGTTGTTTATGAAAAATGCACATTGTGTCCTTGTACTTACATCCCCAGCCGAAAATCTGTGCGACCACATTTACCCACATATGGGAAAGGGCGTAGTCATATAATTTGCTCGTGTTAGTACTGGATGCCTCAACAACGAGGATGACCTCGTTCCATGAGGGGATGGTTTGGTGACCTGCCCCTGACCTGGGTCCTCTTAATAGAAGTCTACCGGAAGCCGGTATGAGCGTAAAGAAGAAAGAGGATTGAAGGGCTCCCTTGGGTCCGCCGGGCAGAACTACGAAGTCCTCACACTTAGTTTCCGACGGGCATGGATTTAAGTGTCGATGGAACCGGTTTCGTAGCGGTAGGATCCTATACTAGCATGAGCAAAGGACAGGCTATGGCCGGGAACTCAACTTCGCATACCTCTGGTATGGCGGGACGTGGCTGACACGATGAGTGACCGGATGGGTGTGGGAAAAGCGTACTACCTCTGCAGAGGGTAAAACTATTCGAATAGCCGAGTCCTCGGATATGGACAGTTGGGAAGAACTACTAAGGCCATGTGCAAAGTTTTGCAAACTCTGGATTGTGTTGAGGAAATTGAAATGGAAAGGGATATTTCCCACCTGTACCAATGAGTTGGTACGAGGTGGTGACGGGTTTGGAACCATGATCGGGGTATGGTTGGATAAAGGAGGAGTTTCGGGGAAACAGCTAAAATGATGTTTTCTTAAAGGATAGTTATAAACTTCTTCTCACCCCTTTTCAGTAAAGATTTTGGAGAGTTTTCAAATAAGAGTTTAAGAAATAAAACTAGAACTAGTGCTTACTCAAGTTGGGGTAGTTTGCGAGTACAATCAAATGTACTCACATTGGTTTCGTCCCTGGCTATTGTCTTAGCCAGATTCTAGAGAAGAGCAGATTAAGGAAGACGGTTTCGATGACGTCAGTGCGAACTAGGGCGCTTCCCAGTCAGTTGCTGCCTGTAGGGTTCTGGCAAATGACTTGGGCTCCACGTTGTTTGGTGATTTCCGCTGCAAGCACCTGATGAAGCTGATCACTTCCATCAAGTAAGTAAATAAATTCGGTATGTATGGATGTTCTTTGGTTACCAAGTTTAATTGTGCTTCAGCGACGCACTGATCATGGGATCGCTGATATGTAGGCACAAGGGTATTTCGGACAGTTAGTCCGGGGTCCCCACAGACTTGGTATCAGAGCCATCCTGACTGTAACAGACCTTAGTTAGCATGGACGTTAGTTAGGAAAGCAAATATTTTGTTAAAAATATATTAATACCAAAAATATCTTTATCTAGGGAAGTCCAAAAATGACTTCCACTCTTCTCATCTTCTCAAATAATTTCTGAGTCTTATCCTTCTATTTTAAGAATTACCAAGGATTTCTATACTCCCTCTTACCCGTTCAGAATGCTTGACGCTGAACCCCAAGTGAGACCTAGTTAGCTAGCACCTGCCAGAAGAAGCCTCCATCTCGAGTAATCAACATTCAACATCAAGGGATCAATCTGCAAATATCAAGATCATCGATAACAACAAAGCAAGAGACCCCGAAGACCTCAGCTCAACGTCAACAATTCTACTCAAGTTGCAACCTCGACAATCTCAAGTATTCCAGCTAAAGCCTAAGGTGATAAAATGTAGACTTCATCAACCATGTATAACTTATGATAGGAGCTTTAGTTATATTACCCGACTACCACGAGTAGTAGGCGTCCATTGGTACTAAATGTACCTTGTGTGTTGTTTGTCTGTGAAGTTCCTTGCTTGTGTGTGCTCTGTTTGTGTGAGGTTTTTCATGTGTGTTTCACAAACACGCCTTGTCGGCAGCACAAAGTAATTTCAAAAATTTCTCCTTATTATAAAAACTCTTTTTGTCACCTAACCAAAAGAACCATTCTTGACCTCTTGTCCATAGCTGCACCTTGTTGCGGATATAAACCCGCCTAGGAAATCTTCTCAGGTATTTTTCCCTCTCATCTAAACCATCTCCCAAACAGAACTGACAGTTCCGCAAGATACAAAAGACCCCCGATCTTTAACCAAATAGCCTGAGATTTTTGTACCCTTTCGAAAGTCCGACTTAGAAAACCCTTCAGAAAATTTTGTCCTAGTAAAAGGAACAAGATATCGAATACTCTCTACTTCAACCCTGAGGCCCAAGACTCAACGACCTTCTGCAAGACGGATAGCGGCCTTCATACATCGTTTTGTACAACCACATCAAGCTATCAAGAAAGATGAAGATTCAAGACCCGACGTTAGATGACATTAGTCGTATCCCGTCGGACTAACAAAAGATTATGAAAACTAACATAACTAACCTAATTGATCTAATTTTAAATCTCTCATCTAACCAAGTTTTGCAAAGCTACTAACTGCTTTTTCTAGACAAAGGAAAGAGATGCCATAGGACGACTCAAAACTATTTGGTGGAAAGGAGAACTTTAGGAGGATATAAGAGTGTTGAACTCTAAGATTATTAGTTAAAAGGATCCCTTAAGAATCTAGTTGATGAGATCAAAACTTGTTGGATGATGTTGGTAATATCAAAAATTTGGGGTTTAGAATAGAAGTAAAAACTTGGAGTGGATCGATAAATTAATTGGATTTGGACAAATGATATATCTGATTTATGCTCTGGGGCTAACCAGTTGTGGTCCCCAACCATTGGTGATTATCTGGAGCTAGAAGATGTGACCCTTGATTTGAGGTTTAGAAATACAGGTGAAAGTTATTGGATTTTTAGGAAGCACTTGCTGATAAAATGATATTTGGATTGGTTAGAAGCAAGTAAATTAAGAAGAATACTCCTGTGTTGGAATGTTTAGGGTGATTCTTAGCGCAAGTGACCTTTGTAATAAATTCTTATAGAATTATAGGAAGTGGTCAAAGATGAGTTAGCAAATGAGCAGATCGTTGTATGCAAGAAATAATTGGTGGAGGATGAATGAATGTTTATCGGATTCTAGGAATCAATATGACTTGGTCTAGTAGCCAGGCATTCTAGGTGACAGTAGTTTTCAGAGCTTGTCACGCTCTGTTTGGATTGTTCTTAGAAAGATCATTTATCTTTGATTATGAGATCAAGGCCCAAAAGTGTTGAGATAACAATCTGAATTTGGTTAGAAAGTGGGTCAATTCTGGATGGTATGATCACATGATTGTTGGATGCTTCATTTAGCTTTGATGATATGGTCGTGGGAAAATGGCAACCTGAAGGAGTCAGATATTATGAGGTATGCCTATCTGGAGAGAAAAATCAATCAGGAAATAATTGGTGGAGCACTATGATTTTTGTGATAGAAGGCAATGGGAAGACTATGCCTAAAAAGATTTGATGGGTACCCGATAGATTGAACTATACCATGATAAAGAGTTTATGCCCAAGGAAGATGAGGGCAGATTAATAATTTTAGCCTGGGCAAGGACCATGTTTTAAATTAACTAGTTGATAGTAGTGGCCTTACCAGAGATTTTGGAATGGCATTTTGAAAAATCAAGAATTAGAGGCCTAGGTAAAGTTGGACGTTTAGGATCTTAGGTATAATAAGTTTGATGTTTAAGGTATGGCACCCAACTCCCTTGAAAACTAACATAAGCCCCTCAACCCCAAAGTTTTCCGGGAAAACCCTAACTATTCTGGTGCACTCTAACTTACATGTGAAGACACCTGCGAAGCTGTGTGAAGACCAGAACCAAAGAAGCGATATACCAAACTATCATTGAGTATTTGGAAACTCTTATATCAGAATCTATTTTTCTTAACCTCTCTAGAAATAATGTGATATTCCACTGTTCGTGTTATATAAAAGTACTTTGGTAACAAGCCTCATGAACTTGTTAGCAATTCACTTTTGTATGCTCAAACAATTGAGTGTCATATACAAATAAACAGAACGTCAGATAATTCAGTACATCTCAGCCTCTGGAATATGAAAAGTAGTTTGATGACAAGACTAGCTACCTTGTTAACAAATTCTTCTTGTATGACTAAGGCAATTCGATGTCATAAAAGACACCCACATTCTTATACAACTACCCAATAGAAGGCCTCGCAACATCAAGTTGTTAAGATCTCACATGGCGACCTCACTAAAGGAGCATCGACTTCGGAAGTATATTCAGCCCAAAACCCGTGCCCTCGTACTCCCCTGTAACCCCGGGGCAAATCTCGGGACGAGATTTATTCTAAGGGGGGAAGGATTTGTAACATCCCAAATTTATAATAAGAATAAATAAGACCCAAAATTCAGAACCAACAAAAACTTTTTGAATTATTTCACTAATGATTGTGTTTTCCTTTATTGTTCTGTTTGACCTTTGTAACTTGATGTTTATGATTGTTTGACTAGTAAATGTCAACCCAAGAAATCAACCTAAGTAAAAATATATTTAAAACTCTGGTGATCATGTTATGACAAGAATATATTCCATATATCTTTTCCATTCATATGTTGGCCAAAAGTCTATTTCAATAATCATTTGGTTTTAGCAGCAAATAAAATACCCACTCTTGAGAAGATAAAAGTATTTCCAAAATTACATGTTTCAAAAATATGGAGATCTATCTGTGATCTCCTATCTATTCTTCAACCTTGATATTTTAAATCCTATTTTATAAACTCCTATGTTTCCACTCCATTTGAAAATAACTCTAGTGGGAAAATATTACCTCACATATTTCCATTCTCAAACCTTTTGAAAACTATTAAGATATGAGGTGAGACATTTCCTACCCATCATCTTGTCATAATTAAGTGGGATCACTTTCAAGATAGTATTGTTAATTATGGAAATGGTAGTATGATTTATTCTTGTGGTTTGAATTGTGTGGTCTTGTTTGTGATGTGAATATTGTTGTGTTGTTGATGTTGTTGTGCTGTTGCTATTGTTGTGTTATTGCTATTGTGTGTGATTTCTTGTGAGGATAATTCCTCAGTGGTGTTAATACTAAAATAGGACACACTTGGCAACCAAATTTGGAGTGCGACTTGATTAAGAACAAACCCTCTAAAATATTGCACACCCAAGTTAAACTCCTAAAATTTAGGGAGATGATCTCAATAAAACTCCCTCTCTGTCTATTCCTCTATTCTATGAAAACATTTATAATTTCCTTATTCTAGGAATGAGATGAAATAGTAATCATCTCAACCCCATCTCACTCCCTTTTCAAGTAAACCTACTTTTCGCGTTAAGACCAACCTCTCAAATTATTCAACAAGGAAATTAAGGTCAAGAATTAAAAATGATCTTCATAAATTATTTTCCCTCCCTATTTCTCTCCTTCTTTCAAACCAATATCTTCTCCATGAAAAATATAACTTATTTGAAGTTACATTATTTGTCAAGAAAGTTCCAAAAGCTCCAAACAATATTTTATCACTTGTTTCAAATTATTAAAGAAATGTAATTTAGTAATTACCAAAAATGACCTATTTAAAACCTATGAACAAAAATGGAGCAAAACATTTTATTTTGCAAAACCAATTTTTGTGAAGCTTCTACATGTAGATGGGAGGCTACTTGAATTTTCTCCAATTTTTATAAAATGTTTAGACACCCCAATTAAATCACTGAAAACCTGCTGGTATTAAAAAGGAAATAAAAAGAAATGGGCAAGGACCTATCTGTGAGAGCAGAAAGGAGTTCAGGGGGCGTTTTGCAAATTCGTCATTGACCTCCTGTAGCTCCAAAGCAACACGGCACACCGCCGTGCTCTTCACACCGACGACACCGTGCTCCCCTCCCCTGACCCTCGCCCTGACGCACGCCTCGCCCTGGAGGAGACGATGAGAGCACCGCACGCTGCCTCCTCTGCTCTCCCTTGTCCCCCCCTCACCCTTTGGCCTGTGGCAGCGATGCGGCACGGCACAGACACCGTGCTCCACACACCGTCGTCGCCGTGCTCTCCCCGTGCAATGTCGACACCGCTGGACCCCTCCCCTCTGCGCAGACCCGTGAGACGATAAGAAGCACGCCAAGCCACCCTCTGCTCCCTCACTCATTTCCCCCACTCCCTCCTTCTCATTTTCTCTCCCGAGCTCCACCCTGGCCGAAGCTGCCATCGCACATCGCCGTCAATGGAGAGCTCCCCATCCAAATCCAAGACCACCCGCAGCTCCGCCGTGCCCTACTCTCCCTCCCTGCGCGAAGAATCGAGGAATGGAGCAAGGAATCGCCCCCATCGAGCTCTTCCCTTTCTTCTCCGGCCGTCACCTTCCCGAGAAGCTCGCGGGCTACCCAGTCCACCAATCTTCGCCATTGATGCATCTACGAGATACCCTTGCTCTGCTCTTACTCATGAGCCACTTCGTTTGTCCAGGGGTCGCCGGAATCACCGACGCCATCCACGCCGTGTCCCCTGCCGCTCGCCGTCGCTGAGGATCGGGAGGAAGAAGAAGCTGGCCGTACCCCTTCGCTGTGGGCCGGCCCATCTTCGGTTGGGCGGGGATCTGGGCAGATCTGGCCTGTTTATTATTTTTTTTAGGTTAAATGCTTTCTCTGTTTCATTATATCTATTAGATCTATCCTAGGAATTAATTCACCATTTATTCCCTGTGCTATAAAATTGAGTGATTTAAATTTTGTAGTGCTATGGTGTGTTTTCTTAGACATGTAGCACTGGTACATTTCAAAAATATGATTTGGTGTGTTGTCTAGAATAAATCTTGTAGAAAACATAATTTTCACTAAATAATCAATATCTAGAGTTTTATAACTCCAATTATTGCAAACTAAAATTCTATGGTTAGCCTGAAGTGATACCTTTCTAGATCTGTTGGTCTTGTATGCAAATGAAGTCTAAAACAAAAGTTCTATTCATTCTTGTAAACACATCAGTAGCACTTTAGTGATTTTTGTAGATTTTTGTGAAATGATTTTTAGAGTAAATCCAATTGGATTGTCTTCTATATTTGTAGGAGAACATATTCCTAGCTTGGCATGGTTGTTTGATTGACAGAACTCCCTAGGTGTAATATTTAGTAAAAATAATGTTTCTGCCTGTATTTGAAAGAAAGTAATTAAAATGGTCTTGTTATTAAAAATATGATCTATTCTTGCAAATACTTGTTTTGGTACTAATGCTTGCTAGTTACTATGGTTAGCATGTTGGCATATGTTAGTACTGTTAGTGAGTGCTATGCTTGTTTAACTTGTTGTTAAATTAGTTTTGTGTGATTACTTTTTTTTAAATTGTTGGCTAAAATAAATCGTATAGAAAGTAAATAAATCCATATCTCAAGATCTAGGAATCCAAATAAATCAAACTCAAATGCTCTGGAAAGCTTATGAAATTATTTAACTCACTGAAGTGGTTTCATCTCATTTAGTTTAATATTAAAAATGTGTTATTTAAAATGCCACAGAAGGTTTAGATTCTAAACTTGTTTGTTTCTGATACTCAAATAGTCCAAATGATGCCAATCCAATTTTGTTAGCTTAGTACTGTGATAACTTAGCTCCCCTATGTTTGGTAGAATTAATTGACTATTATTATTTAATTGGCATTAGTTTGGTTATTGGAAAACCTTTCTGGACTAAAACAATTATAAAAAAATAATGGTTAATCCAAATGGGTTAGGACCAATTTTGTTAGGTCACATTTAGTCAAGGTTAGATGCCCCTAAAAGGATTTGATTTTTGGATAAAAATAACTTGAGTTGTAGCAAAAACTTGATTAAATAGTTTCTGTAATAAAACAATTGTGTAGGGAGTTTAATAACTCCAAATGAATCAAACCCAATTGTGTGGTCTTCTACACATCAGTAGCTTTCTGTAGAAATTTAGTTTGTATTTTTGTGACCAACAGAACCCAAGTTATGCAATTAAACATGCACCACTAATTTCTGCCATATTTAAGGCCTAATTAAATAATAGTCAATTCAATTAAATTGAAATCAAATTGTGTTGCTTTGTGTGTGCAGTAGCTGTGTGTGATGCTTGAGAGTTGTTGTGATGCTTGATTGAGTAGTTTAGTAGTTGTAGGTATTGCTTGTTCATGTTAATGTCTTCACCTTCACTTGGTGAGATATTTTGGTTTACAGATAACTTTTGTCTGAAGTATTTCCTATTTAAATAAAGATGCTTAATCACAACTTTAACCATATCCTTATAAGCATGAGTAGCGTGGTGATTGCCCAACTTGTTTGTTAAATGATAGTCTTCCCTCTTGATTGTGTTTGTTAGTATTGCTTGATGCTGTTGTTGGAGTGTCCTACTGTGTGTTGATTGTGTTCTTTTCTTTTTGCGACGCTAGATATAAACGTTACCGGGGGATCGTTGGAAAGGATTTATTGAAGAAGGGTCGGAGTTTATTTCTTTGATCAGTAAGAAGAAGTCCAGGGACATCATGCTGAAATCAGGCAAGCTACTTCACTGAGCTTGCATTTATATACATCTACTTTGATCACATGAGTTTCACAAGTATCAAAGACTTTGAAAACCATCTTACAACTACAAGAAAACTATTTTTGCCACCCTATGTAGGAGTTTATGGTAGTTATCTAAAACTATAGGATGGAAAAACAATGTTAATTCAAAACTCCTTTGAAATTACTTGGATGAAGATGAAATGCCGAGATGTCGGCATGGTAGTGAAGAAGGGTGAAGAAAGATGTTTATGAAAAATGCACATTGTGTCCTTGTACTTACATCCCCAGCCGAAAATCTGTGCGACCACATTTACCCACATATGGGAAAGGGCGTAGTCATATAATTTGCTCGTGTTAGTACTGGATGCCTCAACAACGAGGATGACCTCGTTCCATGAGGGGATGGTTTGGTGACCTGCCCCTGACCTGGGTCCTCTTAATAGAAGTCTACCGGAAGCCGGTATGAGCGTAAAGAAGAAAGAGGATTGAAGGGCTCCCTTGGGTCCGCCGGGCAGAACTACGAAGTCCTCACACTTAGTTTCCGACGGGCATGGATTTAAGTGTCGATGGAACCGGTTTCGTAGCGGTAGGATCCTATACTAGCATGAGCAAAGGACAGGCTATGGCCGGGAACTCAACTTCGCATACCTCTGGTATGGCGGGACGTGGCTGACACGATGAGTGACCGGATGGGTGTGGGAAAAGCGTACTACCTCTGCAGAGGGTAAAACTATTCGAATAGCCGAGTCCTCGGATATGGACAGTTGGGAAGAACTACTAAGGCCATGTGCAAAGTTTTGCAAACTCTGGATTGTGTTGAGGAAATTGAAATGGAAAGGGATATTTCCCACCTGTACCAATGAGTTGGTACGAGGTGGTGACGGGTTTGGAACCATGATCGGGGTATGGTTGGATAAAGGAGGAGTTTCGGGGAAACAGCTAAAATGATGTTTTCTTAAAGGATAGTTATAAACTTCTTCTCACCCCTTTTCAGTAAAGATTTTGGAGAGTTTTCAAATAAGAGTTTAAGAAATAAAACTAGAACTAGTGCTTACTCAAGTTGGGGTAGTTTGCGAGTACAATCAAATATACTCACATTGGTTTCGTCCCTGGCTATTGTCTTAGCCAGATTCTAGAGAAGAGCAGATTAAGGAAGACGGTTTCGATGACGTCAGTGCGAACTAGGGCGCTTCCCAGTCAGTTGCTGCCTGTAGGGTTCTGGCAAATGACTTGGGCTCCACGTTGTTTGGTGATTTCCGCTGCAAGCACCTGATGAAGCTGATCACTTCCATCAAGTAAGTAAATAATATGTATGGATGTTCTTTGGTTACCAAGTTTAATTGTGCTTCAGCGACGCACTGATCATGGGATCGCTGATATGTAGGCACAAGGGTATTTCGGACAGTTAGTCCGGGTACCCACATCATCACTGTCCATGGAAGCCGGGAGATGGCAGCAGAATGCGATGATGGCGATGCCGCCTTAGCTGAGCGGGCTTGTGCAGAGGAGGAACTCAAATTTTACAAGTCCAAGGTAGACCCGGATGATCGTACAACATTGAAAAGGCCAACTACTGAAGATAAAGCAAAGTTCAAGGCAGCACAAGACACAAAGATGGTTGATTTCACACCCGGAGATTCTTCCAAGCAGTTTATCGTGAGGTCTAATCTAACTGACAAATAGGAAAGCACGCTCATCGAGTTCATCCGTGAGAATAGGGACGTTTTTGCATGGACATCTAGTGACATGCCAGGCGTACCTACCGAACTCGCTAAGCACAGGTTACATGTTGATCCTAGTGAAGCAAGGACTGCGCAGACTTAATGAGGAAAGACGCAAGATTGTTGGAGAGAAGAGATAGCCTGGCTTTTGGCTGCCGGCTTTATCGTGGAGGTTTACCACCCAAAATGGCTAGCTAACCCGGTTTTGGTACAGGTAAAGAATGGAGAGTGGTGCATGTGCATAGACTACACCAGCCTAAACAAGGTGTGTCCTAAAGATCCTTCTGCATTACCTCGTATTGACCAGATCATCGATGCCGTTGCAGGCAGCGAGCTCTTGAGTTTTTTGGATGCATATTCAGGTTATCATCAAATCAAGCTCAAAGAGCAGGATTGGGAAAAGACCGCGTTCATAACTCCCTTTGGAGCTTTCTGTTACAAAAATATGACATTTGGTTTGAAGAACGCATGTGCAACTTATCAAAGGTGTATCCAGAAATGTTTTCATGATCAGATTGGTCGTAATGTGCACGCGTATGTTGATGATGTTGTGATCAAGTCGCAGAAAGCCGAGTCTCTCATTGATGACCTGAAGGAAACCTTTGCTAACCTGAGTCGGTATAATATGAAGCTTAATCCTACCAAGTGTGTGTTCGGAGTGCCAACAGGAAAACTCCTTGGTTTCATTGTGTCAGAGCGTGGAATTGAGGCAAACCCGGAAAAATCAAAGCTATCCAGGCCCTGAAGAAGCAAGAGGAGTTGAAAGACGTCCAGAAGCTCACAGGATGCATCGCAGCTCTGAGCCGGTTTATTGCAAGGTTGGGAGAAAAAGCCATACCCTTATACCGGCTCTTGAAGAAAATAGATAACTTTGTATGGAACAAAGAAGCAGACGACGCGTTCGAGTTGTTGAAGAAAAGTTGTCAGAAGCACCAGTCCTTGCGGCTCCGGCCCCAAAAGAGCCCATGATGTTGTACATCGCCGCGGGACCAAGAGCTGCCAGCGTTGTCGTAGTAGTGGAACGCAAAGAGGAAGGAAAGGAGAACCCGGTCCAGAGGCCGGTTTACTATGTTAGCCAAGTTCTCACAGAAGCAAAGCAACGTTACCCACATTGGCAGAAACTTGTTTTCGCGGTCTTCATGGCAACCCGGAAGTTGAAGCATTACTTTCAGGAACATCCAATCACGGTGGTCAGCTCCATCCCCTTAGCAGAAATCATCAGAAACACAGAGGCCACCGAGCGAATCGCCAAGTGGGCAATCGAGATGGGGCCGTATCATATCAACTATGAGCCTCGTAACGCTATCAAGTCACAAGCTTTGGTAGATTTTGTCAATGACTGGACAGAGACGAACGCGCCTCCAGTTGCACCCAGCACCAAGTGATGGATTATGCATTTTGACGGTCTAAGCAGCTTGAGGGCTCAGGAGCCGGCGTTGTCCGAACCTCGCCCAGAGGAGTTAAGCTAAGTTATGTACTGCAAATTCACTTTGACTGCTCTAACAATGTGGCCGAATACGAGGCCCTGTTACATGGTTTGCGTATGGCAAAGGAGATGAACATCAAGTGAATTTTGTGCTATGGAGATTCAGACCTCGTAGCACGGCAAGTTTCAGGAACATGGGATAGCAAAGATGCAAATATGGTGGCTTATAGGAGAGAAGTGGACAAGGTTACCGGGTTCTTCTCAGTCTACCAGGTGGATCACATTGACCGCAGAAAAAATGAAGCTGCAGACGCTCTGTCAAGACTCGGCTCTCGCCGAGAGCCGGTTCCACCTAATGTTTTCTTAGTTGAGTTATGGAGTCCATCAGTCAAGATACCAACAGAGGAAGATCTTGCATTTCCAGACCCGGACGGAGAGCTGGTTGCCTCCTTGCAAGCAATCCCAGAGTGGACCGAGCCATATTTGGCGTACCTTTTGCGAGGCGAGTTGCCGGCCCAGGAACTGATAGCCCGGCAGATTGTGCATCGGGCCAAGTCATATGTTGTCATTGAGGGAGAGCTCTTTCATTGAAGTACCTCAGGAGTGTTTCAGCGTTCCGTGTCACCAGAGGAAGGCCGGAAAATTCTCAGAGAAATACATGAGGGGATTGCGGTCATCACGCTTCCACCCGGTCCTTAGTAGCAAAAGCTTTTAGACACGGATTCTATTGGCTCACCGCGTTAGCAGATGCAGAGCGTTTGGTGCAGAGATGCGATGGATGTCAGAGATACGCCATGCAAGTACATGTGCCGGCTCAGGAGCTACGGACCATACCTTTAACCTGGCCTTTCGCAGTATGGGGTCTTGATATGGTGGGACCTTTCCAGATGTCCCTTGTAAGAAAACCCACCTCCTAGTTGCTTTTGATAACTTCACAAAGTGGGTTGAGGTTATGCCAGTCACAAATTGTGAGGCAGCTACAGCAGTAAAATTCTTGAAGAAAATCATACATCATTTTGGATACACACACAGCATTATCACAGATAATGGAACCAACATGTCCCTGGGAGAGGTAGCCAAGTTTTGTGGAAACAGCGGCATCCGCCTTGACGTTGCTTCAGTTTCTCATCCGCAAGCCAATGGGCAAGTTGAGCATGCAAACCAGGAATTGCTCAGAGGCTTGAAACCCCGTCTCCGGGTCCCGTGCATCAGAGCCGCCGGAGCTTGGGTCGAAGAATTACCATCAGTGGTCTGGGGTATTAACACAACACCAAACAGATCAACAAAGCGCACGCCGTTCTTCATGGTGTACGGAGCTGAAGCCATCCTGCCAAGTGACATCATTCATGACTCGCCTCGTGTGGCGGCTTATGTTGAGGCAGAAAATGAGCTAGCCCGGCAAGACGCTTTGGATATGTTGGAAGAAGAAAGAGCGCAAACTCTGGAACGATCTGGAATTTACCAGCAAGACATGCGCCGCTACCACAGTCGCCGGGTCAGGACACATACCTTTCCGGAAGGTGACCTGGTATTATGCTGGACGCAATCACAAGCAGGGATGCACAAGTTATCACCTCCGTGGGAAGGACCCTTCATCATAAGCCGAAATCTACACAACGGATCATATTATTTGGTGGATGCAAGAGAAGATGCTGATTTAAACAATACAGACCACTCCACCAAAGCACTTGAGGAGCGAAAGCGGCCATGCAACATTGCCCAGCTTCGCCCTTACTACACTTAGTATCAGAGCAAGTGTATCATATGTAACACACGATGTAACATGCAGCAGGTTTCAGACGCGCTCTTTTCATCGCCAGGGTACCTAAGGGGACTGGAAGGTTTTCAATGAGGCGGCTTGCTGACCTAAAATTATATGAGCATAATAAAGTTTGACAGAAAAAATATCATCTTTTCTCCTTGCAATTTTACTTTATAGTTTTATTTCTATGTATTGTGTAGTTTTGTTTGTTTTATTTTGGTTACAATTTATAACTCGGCGCCTCCTGTTGGGAGACCTGTTGTGGCTTTGCAGTTAATTATATTTTACGTCTTGGGGGCTGATTGCTTGAATAACACAGTTTTATACTCAAGACCCGGCCTTATGCCATTTTTGGTCATGGGACTGATTACCTTTAAGGTACAACTACAATCCTATGACCCGGCCAGAAGTCAGAGCCGGCAAATTTTCTTGGTTATCTTACTGATTGAGCTTGATGTGACTCGCAAATATATGACCTGATTGCTCACCTCTAAAATCAATCAGTCATTAGGCCCATTCGGACTTGTCTGACCCAGATTTTATCAGAGAAGATTGCAACAGAGAAAATCCATGCGAAAGCCTACTCACAGTCAAAAGAAACCAAAAGGGTCATCAAAACCAAAGAGTTTGCAGAACTAGCAAGGCATAAGTTCATTACATACGTAGCAAATTCTCAAGGTGTACAGGCACACCATCAGATTAAAGCCATAAGTATTAAGTTATTACATCATGCCCAACAGAGGGCCAAATTATAATTGTTTTTTGCACACACATCTGCAAGTAAATCAAGACTCGGCAATTTCTGTCGGGTCACGAACTTCGACGGAGGCTTGGTTATCCTGAGCAGGAGTTTCTTCAAGAGTTTGAGTCGGGACTTGGTTCTCACCCATGGGGGCTTCAGTGGCTGCTGCTTGGTCCTTGGGGGCCTCCTTATCTGCGCTTCCCTTCTCCACGTCGCTAGTACCAGCTGAAGAAATATGAGGAGCAGTAGTGCTTGCAGGTATAGTAGTGGTCCAGCAGATGGCATCTAGCCCTTGGAAGCAGTCATCATTGGCATTGCTTGGGTAGCTTGGAGCTGGGATAGTTGGAGTGGAAGAGCTTGGTGCAGCATCCGTGACTTGAGGGGTCCGGGTCTCCTACACAGGAGTAAGAAGGACAGGCACCGGGTCTGGTGTGATCACGCGAGCTGCAGTCTTGTCAAACCCATATACAAACTTGGTCAGATCCAGACTCTCTGCAATCACAGTCCCAAAATGCCGGGTTTGCCGGTCAATCACTTGGAATTCCTTGGCGCCAAAGACCGTGCCATCAGCGTTGAAATTGGGAAACCCGCCCGCAAGGATGGACGGGTCAATCTCTGGATAATAAGCTTTGGCCAAGGCCAAGGTCCTCATTGCTCCTTTGCGGCAGCCAGATAACTTCCACCGGGATATCCATTCAGGGATGGTGGATAAATGTGAAAGCACATTTGTAAGCTTGTTTGGAGGACGGGTTAAGCCTCGAGCAGCAGCAACAGCACACCCAACGCCAAAGTACAGTTGACGCACAAGTGTCAACAGAGCCGCCAATTTCTTGTCGGGTTGTTGAAGGTTCATTCCATGTCTCTTGCCTAGAGGAAAGCCGGGTCAGTAATTAAAGAAAAAACAATGCAAAGCAGAAGTAGAGTAGGAAAGAGATAGTTACCCCAAATGGCAGCAACAATGCCATTCAGCTTGGTCTTCATGTCATTGAAGGAGGTCTCCAGCTCAGAAATTTTTGATTTAGATGTAGCTAGCTTATCCTTCCATATCCTATCTTGCTCCACTAGAGCTTTCTTCAGTTTGGAGTTTTCTTCTGTGACCTTGGTCATAGTGCCCTAAGACTCGGCAAGGTGAATCTCCAATTCTTTGCGCAACGCAGTCTCTGTGGCTATCAGCTCCTTCATCTTGGAGACCACTTCGTTGCTTTGGGTAATTTGCCGCTGCAGAATGTTAAACGTTGTCAGTATGAAAGAGATAACCCGTCTAGGCCAGCATTGCGTGATATATAGAAATAACCCCAAGTTGTTGTAGGAAAGATAACCCAGAACTTGGGGGCTGTGTTAGATTTTTTGTTGTTCAGAAACCCCAAGTTACTGAAGGAAAGGTAACCCAAACTTGGGGGCTACAGTTTTGTGACAGGATTATAAGCAAAGTCCCAGGTTGCTGCAGGCTTACAACCCGGCACTTGGGGGCTACTCAGTTCAAATTTAAAGTTAGGTGGTTGCTAATAGATTTAAGTCCCAGGTTGCCGCAGGCATACAACCCGCACTTGGGGGCTACAATATTTGAAGCTTAAGTAATTCAGTTCTGAGAAGTCCCAGGCTGATTTGGACAGCTAACCCGGCACTTGGGGGCTACAATATCTGAAGAAATTTTTGACTAAAGTGCATAAAACATGAAGTCCCAGATTGCTGAGGACAGCTAACCCGGCACTTGGGGGCTACTGGGAGTATATGTCTATAAGAAAAGAGGATAGGAGATGCTCATCTTTCAAAGCTGTCACTAGCTTGGCTTCTGCCATCTTGTTGGAGTTGTATTCAGCTAGAAGTGATGACCAGTTCATATTCTCCAGAGTAGAAATCTCACTTTTACCATGGGGACGAGGAGAAGGCTTGACTTCCGGGTCAAGCACTTTGGCAGCCACGGTGGGTGGTTTATCAGTTAGAGCATGGCAAGAGCCGGTAATTTGAACCTCATCCTCCTTGGTGCCTGATCCAAGTGCAGGAGAATGTACTGGAGAGGCTGGCTTTTGAGTTGGTGAAGGAGATCGTGCTGGAGAAGCGAAACCCGGGCTTTCCACAACCCGGTCTTCAAGAGTGGGGTCTTGGTTGTGTGCCTCTGAGGAAGCAGGCACCGTCAAGTCCGGCTTTGGAGAAGCAGTAGGAGAAGGACCTGGTGCGTCCACAACAACGGTTTTAGCCCTGAAACAAGTGTCTAGATATTAGTGACAGTCCGGGTTATGGACAATATCATGAGGAAACAAGCTTGAAAGAGTGCGTACCCAACGTTAACCAAGAAGTCAGAAGGCATGCTCACGCTGTCCTCTGAGGTAACTGATAAAGATTGGGACTTAGGGACCCGGATCGTACCAGCTAAAGGAAATGAAGTCGTGGGAGCTTTGTAGCGATGACCCGGAGTTCGAGGAGAAGCAAGATTAGGAATACCTTGACACAATGGCTCGTTGCTAGTAGATTGCCGGGTCCTAGGCATCTTGGGAGCGTTCAACTCCTTCTCCTGCATATGCTGTTTCATATAAGATTTGAGACTGGGATCGAGATGTAAGCGGGAGTAAGGCACCTTCGCAACTGCAGACTGGGTCCTCTTTCTTGGAGCAGGAGGATCACTATCTGAAGCACTGAGACCCGGCGATGGGTCAGCCGGGTTATTAGTTTGATCTGGCACAGAGGTAGCCGGGTCAACTGGCTGGAAATCTTTAATAGTATCATGGTTTCCAATCAGATCAAGGAAAAGCCGGCCAGTCGAGTCAAGCTCACCTTCCTCCACCTCGCTGGAATCATTCTCCTCTTCTGCCGCTTCGTTGTCTTCGGCTTCAGGAGTAGCTGGAGGAGTGTCAATCTTCGACCAACCATCGTCAGCCTGAGAAAGGTGTAACCCGGATTGTTAGTTGAGGAATGTAAGATGCAAAGGGTAAAGAAAAATGCAAAGTAAAGAAGTTATGTTTACCGCAGGAGCTGGGTTAGTCACGCAGAAAGCCTGGAGACCCGTCTCGCTGATCTCGGCCCGGGTCTCACCAAGAAAGGCCTTGGCGGTCTTGCAGAGTAATCTCTCAGGGAATTCCTTGTTCGAGTAGCGGAGGGGGTCTGAGAGCTTGCCAGTGTATTGACAAAGGAGTTTGTTGCGGATGCTTAGGGGTTGGATACGCCACCCCATCCAAGTCTTAATCAGATCAGTGCCCTTTAACCCGTGAGTTGTCAGGACATTGACTTTGCGAAGGAGGGGTTGCAACTTCTCACGTTCAACAT
The DNA here is from genome assembly GCA_947311845.1 of Poa pratensis. Classification (NCBI taxonomy): domain Eukaryota; kingdom Viridiplantae; phylum Streptophyta; class Magnoliopsida; order Poales; family Poaceae; genus Poa; species Poa pratensis. The sequence continues at coordinate 60,809,780 of CAMZMU010000033.1, read as the reverse complement.
CAGAGGCGAAGGAGTTCATGTCATTATTAAGCACAAGATGGTCTACACTATAACCCGGAAGTCTAGGCTCGCTAGTGGGAGAGGTGTCTTTGCAGTAGGAGAAAGTTTTTTGCCAGTTCTTAGTGTGGCTAAGGAGTTTGAGAGTCGGCATGTCACAATTCTTGCGACGCTGGATGGTAACCCCACCGCAGACCAGCAGAGGGCCGTCTTTGTGCTCGCGTTGGGGGTTGCAATAAAAGAACTCGAGAAAAAGATTAAAATTGGGAGGAATTTGGAGGTAAGCCTCGCAAAGGACTACGAAGTTGCTAATATTCAAAATGGAGTTGGGCCCTATGTCTTGAAGACGGAGCCCGTAGTACTGGAGGATCTGGCGAATGAAAAGAGAACCCGGGGGGCGAAAACCCCGGGTCACGTTCTCGGGAAAGGCAATGATCTCGTTTTTGCCGGGTTGGGGCCGTACCTCGTCCTTAGCACCGCATCAGAGGATTCCATCTTGTGGAGGAAGGATCCGGGTCTCGGTGAGCTCCTGTAGCTTCAAGTCCGTGGCCATGGATCTACCCTAGTTTGCTGAGATAGCAGTGGATGGCCGAGCCTTCTTCTTCCCCGAGGCCGATGCGGCCGTGTCGCCATCTCCCTTCTTCTTCGCCTTGGCCTTGTGTGCTTGCTTAGGCGCCATGGATCTTGAACAGATCTAGGATGGGCACGGGTGAAGGGCGGGAGTAGCGGAGGAGAGATCTAAAATGTGGCGGCGCGAGCGAGGTGGCGTGCTGGGTCAAGAAATGGGCTGGCCGCGGCGGAGCTTGGACGGCAAAGGAGGTGCGGTGTGCGGAGCTCCAAATCTAGGGTTTGTGCGCCGCGGCTGGAGGTAGAAGATGAAGTGGCACGGGGTGAGGTAAATTGAATGTATTTACCCTATGGGCTATTTATAGGCAAGGGTAAAAACCCTAGGGGTATAAATGCGAAAGTACGAGAATAAAGAATGTGGACCGTGGTCAAACGACAAAATGATTGAAATGGGTAATATTCGTGAAGATCTTTTGGAGATATGCATTAAGTATGAAAGACCTGGAGGCGTAAGAACCCAAGCAGAGAAAAACCGGGTTATGAAATGGACCTCCTAGAAGAGCTGGCCTAACATATATAACCCGGGTTATGATCTTTACTTTGTGTATTTTTTACTTTGTTTCAGGAGGTTAACCCGGATAGGCAAGCTGGCAGTTGCTCCGGAGAAATGAAGAAAGACGTCACCAAAGACAAGAAGAGCAGGCCAGACTTGTATCCCGATTAACCTGGGGGCTACTGTTGGGGGATTATAACCCGGTATATCCATGGACCAGGAAACATGACCCGCCAGGCAGGAGGCTAGGCGAAGTTAGCAAACCATCATCCTGGGCCGGTGATGTAGCCCAACCTCCGGTCCATACAACAAGCGGTCCAATGACAGAGCTAGAGTCAAAGATCTACATGAAAAGGTGACCTTACTCCTATCTTTGTGTGATTTAGACACACCTTTGAACGGCTTGCTACTTCATTCGGGCACTCTTTGCATACTCAGGAATCAGCTCCATGAAGATCCCCAAGGAAGTGCCGAAGTTCGACAAGAATCGAGCCAAGAAGATGAGGAAGAAGGAGAGAAGAGGGGAGAAAGGACCCAGGCGGTGGTAGTACCGCCTAACCCAGCGGTACTACCGCCCGAGCGCTACCGCCACCGCTACCGCCAGAACCCCCTGCGGGCTCACCTTCCGGTACATGAAGGTACCGCCGCGGGTACCGCTGGAGGTACCGTCGAGGTGGAGGAATCGATACCAGCCCGCACCGGCGGTACTACCGACTAACCCAGCGGTACTAACGCCAGTGCGGGGACAGTTCGGGTGGAGGACCCGTGTAACCTCTCCCCACCTACCCCTTTTGGTCAACACTATTTATAGGACCCCCCTTTGCTACACTAGTACAGAACGACACATCGGAAAACGGGCCAAAAACCCCATCGGAAACGGAAAAAGGGTCCGTGTCCCCGATCCCGTTACTGATGTGAAGGCCCTCATCGGTAACGGAGGCGAAAAACCGTCGCTGATGAGGCGTCGGTTTGGCAACGGTTTGCACAACCTCCGTTTCTGATGTGTCGGAACATCAGTAACGGAGATTCTGTTTCTGCTCGTTTGCATTGAGGTTTCTTCATAAGCCTAGAGCAGGAATAAATTTGGCACTGGACATTTAAAATTTCACAGCAGAAGCACAAAAAGGCTAACAAATTCATTCATTCATAAGGTATAACAAATGTCACCGATACATTGCATCACAAGACAACCAATTACTTATCTTCATTGTCATGCCTCTCTAAATCTATCATTGACATGTCTAGCTAAATCTATCTATGTCATGCCTCTCTAAATCTATCATTGACATGTCTAGCTAAATCTATCTATGTCATGCCTCTCTAAACTTATCCTTGTCATTTCTAACTTAATTTATCTTCATGACTTGCTGTTAGAGTTCATGAATTCAATCTTCTTCTTGGACGGTGTCGCCAAAATATAATCAACTCGCCGCTTTGTCCCCGACCTTGTATTTAGCTCATTTAAATGAGCTAAACGGATCAGCACCATGCTCTGCACATAGTGCAATAAGCGAGTGCTGATGTACTGAAGGTGCCTCTTTTGTAAAGTGGTCACTGAAATGAAAAGAGAGAATATATGACTCCATGTTAGCTCACTATACATCTAGCATAAAGGACATACAACACAAAAGGATGCATAAGACAGAATAACAAACTTATAAATCCATTGTATAGTTGTTGTGTACCAACAATTATGCCGGACGACAAGCGCACCTTGGCTAAGGACCCGGCTTTTTATACAGTGTCACCGAAATGTACATCTGTTTTGCAAAGGAGATAAGTCAGCCATGAGTTTCATACACTACCGATTTGTGCTAGTTATGTTCTTTTCGAGCGACACTACGTAGTCGTCCTCAGTGGCGGAGCTAGAACATATTGAACCAGGATGCACACATGTTACCACAATACATTTAAAACAATTTTTAGGGGTGCATATGTGATGAAAAATTGCTAATTTACAAAGAAAAATTCCTTCTCCCGGTGTCCTGTGCACCCGGCTGGCTCAAGGTGGATCCGCCAGTGGTCGTCCTCATCGTCCTCGGATGTATTACAACCCTAGTTCTAGTTCTGTTCATGAGTGTCCTATGGAAGAAAACCTAAGCAGAACAATGACAACAACCCTAGTTCGTCGGCACGACGGCCGGTCACAAATAGATGTATTACCTTTGGATCTGGCGACGGGAGTACGTAGTCGTCCTCGTCATCCTCGGATCGACACGCCATGCGCCCTCCAGCTACAGATCAGGCGACGAGATCTGCCCGGGTGGAGCAAAGAACGGGTACGCGCTGCCACGGTCGTAGGAGAGGAAGATGCGGGCCGACACGGTCGGAGGAGAAGAAGATGCATGCCGCCACGGTCGGAGGGAGGTAGATGCGCGCCGCCACGGTTGGAGGGAGGGAGATGCGCGCCGCCACGGTGGAGCTAAGATCTGGTGCTGCGTGGAGGCGCCGCCACACTTTGAGAGTGAGGCTGAGAGTGAGCGATAGAGTTTAGGGTTGTGTGAAGGGCGCATTTATCGGCAGAACATCGGAAACGGAGGGTATAAACAACCGTTTCCTTTGATTTTTTCACTGACACACTGGGCTTATACTGATCTTTACTAGTATTGAAGTTGAAGAACATAAAAATAAATAACTATAACTACTCCTCGGCCTCCGCCTTCTCCTGCTCGTATGCGAGGAGAGCCGCGTAGTCGTCCGTGTCGTCGCGCGGTTCCTCGCCGACGATGTCATCGCCGCCCGTGCGCCCCTCCCACATCTCGTCGTCGTCGTAGGCAGGATCGTCGCGCAGCTCCGGCGGGAGGAGGAGCCGGCGGCTCTGAAGCAGCCTAACTCTTTCCGGCGGCATAGGCACCGACGCGCGGTTGAGGTGCCAGCCACCGGGTAGCCGAACCTTTGACCATGGCACTGGCCTCCTATATTGCCAGTGCCGCTCCGCGACGGCCTGCCCGACGATGACGCGGTTCCATCCAGGCGACCGCGGACGAGCGTCTCTCCGCCGCGGCGAGCGGCTGCGGTCGCGGGCGCCCGAGGATCCCGCGTCCTCTTCCGGCGGCATAGGCACCCTCCTGTGGTTGACGCGCCAGCCAGCGGGGAGGCTAACATTTGACCAGGGCACTGGCCTCCTATATTGCCAGTGCCTCTGCGCGACGGCCTCCGGCACGACGACGCGGTTCCAATTCAGCGAAAGCGGGAAACTGCTGCGGCGAACGCCCGAGGAGTTGCTAGGAGTATCCATGGCTGCGGCGAAGTGGCGTACTGAGATAGCAGGGAGATCGTGGGTTTTTAAGGAGTAGTGGGCGGTGCCACGGCGTCACTACGCCACTACGCCATAGCAGTTACTCCGCTCGCATCGAATTCTAAGAAGATGGAACGTGTCCACATTGCACACGGACACACAAAAGTCTCCGTTGCTATAGAGGCACATATCGGAAACGGAGTCAGAATTAAGACCGTTGCCAATACTATGGGTAACGGAGTTAATACTTTCTCCGTTACCTATGTTGATGGGCCAGCCATGGCCCAGGTCAGGTTTGTACGCACTGGCCGCGCGGAAAGCGCGATTCTCCGTCGCCTAACGCCTGCCGTTTCCATAGAGGGGTATCCGATGTGTCGTTCTATACTAGTGCTAGATCTAGGGTTAGACTGAGATTAGACTTGAGTTGAGCTTTGCTCCTTTTCCACCCATGTTGGTGTTGCCTCTTAGGAGATGAATCAAGGCCTCCCCATGTGGAGATGAACCAAGGCCTCCCCTTGTGGTGAAGACTCCTCTAGTTGATTCCAAGACTCCTCCTTGTAGTTGCGATTACTTGCCAATCATTCCTCTTGTGGTGACTTGATTGGACCGGTAGGATTGACCGGTGAGGGAAACAATCTTAAGAGTAAGGTGTGTTTAGAGAAGGAGAATCGGGGGCTGCCCTTGGGGACTTGTTACCGGTTGACTTTTGCCGAATTATGCTTTGCTAGTTATCTTGTTGGTATATTTTCCCCTTTTATGTTCTTGTTGTTCTTCGTGTTCATCGCCGAATCCGACCCAAATCCGTGAAGATCGGGACCAACCCACATCATATGGTATCAGAGCTCTAGGTTGCCACGGATTTTACTTTGTTTCCCCACAAATCCACCCAATTTTTCTTTGATTTTGAGAAATTCAAAAATTTCCACCAAAATAGCCATTTTGGGATTCGAGCGATTCGGTCGATTTGTTGCGTTTTTGGTAGTTTTGATCCATGGATCTGTTGCTTTAGGACACCATCCACCTTTGCTGGCGTTTCCAAGCCTCAATTTTGCCAATTTCCCATGAATTCGAGGAAGTTTTGAGCCCTTTTCCGCCAAAATCGCGTCGAAGACGAACAGATTCGTGAACAACGGTACTACCACCAAGTCCAGCGGTACTAGCGCCGCAGCGGTACTACCGCCTAACCCAGCGGTACTACCGCCAGGGCCAATTTTCAGAAATTTTTCTTTTTCTCCTCGGTTCGTTTTGTCATTTCCTATTTGTGGTTTAGTCCTTTGCTGGTGTGTTCTACGTCTACGACATCGACAAGCTTCCGCAGCAACGCTTCATCCACGACAAGCAACGACGACACCAAGGACTCGACATTTCCCCGACATCATAATCCGTTGTGAGCCCTTCTTCCTTTCGTGTACCTTGACCTACCGGACTAGCTCTTTGATATTGCGAGGCATTGCACTTGTGTTGATTCGAGTGATTGTCTTCAAGTATTGGCGAGTGTATATCGTTAGAGATCTTGGCACTAGCAAAAGTAGAAGGAATCATCGTCAAAAATCAAAAAAAAAAGAGAAAAGAAAATGAGTAGTTCCAAGTATTATCTCTTGAAGGTTGCGACAAAGCTTAAACCACCAAAGTGAGTGTGATAAATTAACACTTGTGCAAATCCGTTGCCCACCCAAAGGCAATTAAGCTAGCGTCCTTCTTGTGTTGGTGTGACACTTGAGCACATAGTCTTCGCTAGGTTGCATATCTTCGTGTGCTCGCCCTTTGGTCGCCCAACCCCATCCACCGCTTTTGTGTGCGTTTCTCCATTATTTGTGTGGTTGGTGTTCCTTTGGTAATTTGTTCATTGTGGATTTTCTCTACCTCGAACAATACACTTTTTGTCGGGTTTGCTTGTTTCTTTTGCCATTTCATACCTTCCTATCCTCATAAGTGTGTGTGTTGGGTGTGAGAATCGGATTCTCTTTCTTCAAGCCACTTTATTCTTTGGATATAGTTTCTCTTGGTTCTTCCATTTCCACACATTTCACTTGTTCTTGAGATCATATTTAGGGAAGTACAAACAAAAGCTCAAGCTCGGATGATGATATCAATGGAGGAATCCAAGGTGACAATGGCTATGTCACACATAACGAGTTCGTCGGTCTTCGACACCTTGTCCGTGATGGCCTACGCCGCTATGAGCGCCGCCTTCAAGCACAAGAAGCAAACTTCAATGCACAAATGGCGAATGTGACCGAAGCTCTCAACAACCTTGCGCAACGTCGATCTTCTTCTTCATCACGCTCAAGTCGTACAAGAAGCACCTCAAGGTCGACTCAACCAAGACAAGCGCATCATGGTCATCATCAAGAAGAACCGCAACATGGTCGCCAAGAAATACCAAGGCACGACGAACATGATCGACATCGCTATGAAGTGGAACGTCCACCTTCTCCTCGAGCGCACCATGACAATGTGCATCAAGAGCACCATCGCTAAAATGGTGGACGCCGTGAAGAAAACCATCACCACCACCGCAACATCACGATCATCGAGACCCTTTGGCGAATGACAATAGTGTTCCGGGTGCGAATGACTATGGTGAACAAGGCCATCGACACCACCATCCTCCAAGGCCGCGCCACCACAACCGTGCACATGAGAACCATGAAGAGCACCCAATTCCACACCATGAGCATCATCATCGCCATGAGCCTCATCAACGTCAAGAACATCCCATGATCGTCACCAACAACAACATGGACGTCGTACACCACCTCCCAACCGTCAAGAAGAATATGACAACTTGAGCAACCTTCGCTTTGATATGCCAAAGTTCTATGGAACAAGTGACCCGGAAGCCTATTTTCATGGGCACTCAAGGTTGACAAGATCTTCCGAGTTCGACGCTACTCCGACAACAAGATGGTTGCCTTAGCTTCAATGGAGTTTGAAGATTATGTCTATTGTGGTGGGAACAACTCCAAGATACACGCTTAGACAACCACCAATAACCAATCAACACTTGGGTTGAGATGAAAGAAGCAATGTACAAGCGCTTTGTGCCAAGTCACTACACTAGAGATTTGTACAAGAAATTGCAAGAGTTGAAGCAAGGGTTGAAATCGGTTGATGAGTACTATAAGGAGATGGAATTTTCCATGATGAGAGGCAATATTGAGGAGTCGGAGGAGCAATCCATGGCTCGCTTCATGAATGGTCTCAACTATCCAATCAAGAAGATTGTGGAGTTCCAACCATATGTCACCTTGGTTGAGTTAGTCCATCAAGCAACAAAGGCCGAGTGTCACGTACTTTAACAGCTAAATACATCAAGACAAAGACATTCTTCGCCAACAAGCCCTCATCATCCACGCCTACACCCACAAGCTCTACTCAAGCAAACACAAGAGGTCCTCCAAGAGTCTCTACATCGACACCTCAAGCACCTCAACCTTTCAAGAAAGTGCCTCCTTCAAGCACCGCTCTTCAAGGATCTTCTTCCGGCACAAGACTCTTGAAATGCTACAAGTGTGGAGGGCAAGGACACAAATATTTTGAGTGTACAAACAAGAAAGTCATGATTATCAATGACATGGGAGAATATGAATATATGAGTGAAGAGGAGTACCATGCTTTGAACCAAATCGCCACAATGCAAAGTGTTCAAGAAGAATCAAATGAGATATATTGTGATGGTGACAACAACCCTTCATTGGTTGTGGCAAGAACTTTGACCACCATTGTCCAAGTGGAAGAAGACCAAAGATGCAACTTGTTTCAAACAAGAGCGGGAATGAATGGAAAGTCCATCAAGGTCATCATAGATGGTGGAAGTTGCCACAACTTTGCGAGTAAAGAACTTTCTGACAAGCTCAACTTGAAGTTCAACAAGCACCCACATCCATACCATGTGCAATGGTTGAGTGATTCCGGATCTGTCAAGATTCAACACATGGCGCAACTGTCCTTCAAGATTGGAGCCATGAAGATACCGTTGAGTGTGACGTTGTCCTATGTCCATTTGCCACTTACTTCTTGGACGTCCATGGCAATATGATAAGGTGCTATGCATGATGGAAGACCAATTACTATAGCTTCAAGAGCAACGACAAGAACTTCGTCCTTCGTCCCATGACACCAAGTCAAGTCATTGCCGACAATGCCAAGACTATTGCACGGGCACAACAAATCGTTCTTCAAGTGAAGTGGTGAGCGAGAGACCCACCATAAAGTGAGTGAGAGCCACAAGCCAAATGAGAGTGACACTTCAAAGAGAGCCCACAAAATTACCTATTTGCCACCAAAAGAGAGTGAGGGAGTTGAGAGAGGACCCATCCACCCTCACTATGTGCTCATATGCAAGGGTGAAGTTTCTATGACTAACACTTTCACAAACCTTCCTCCTCTTTGTTGTCTCTTTTGAAGGACTTTGAAGATGTTTCCCTCAAGAAGTGCCACCGGGACTACCTCCTCTACGCGGCATCGAGCATCGCATCGACCTTGTTCCCGGCGCACCGCTACCAACCGCGCCCCATACCGCACCAACCCCGAGGAACCAAAGAGATTGAGCGGCAAATACAAGAACTCTTGTAATGGGACACATCCGCGAGAGCTTGAGTCCGTGCGCCGTGCCCATCATCCTAGTGGCCAAGCACGACAACACTCTTCATCTATGCATGGATTGTCGCCCCATCAACGCCATCACCGTGAGGTATCGCCACCCTATCCCTCGACTTGACGATATGCTTGATGAACTTTGTGGTTCCTCCATATTTTCCAAAATTGATCTTAAAAGTGGATAGCACCAAATAAGGATGTGTGAAGGTGATGAATGCAAGACCGCATTTAAAACAAAGCTTGGTCTTTATGAATGGCTTGTCATGCCATTTGGTCTATCCAATGCACCTTCTACTTTATGCGTCTTATGAATCATATCTTGCGACCTTTCATTGGGAAATTCATTGTGGTATACTTTGACGACATCCTTATCTATAGTAAATCTTTGGAAGAGCATAATTCTCATGTTGCTCAAGTTTTCTTGGTTCTTCGCAACGAAAACTTTTATGCAAATCTTTCTAAGTGCACATTTGCCACCACCAAGCTTGTTTTCTTGGGTTTTGTTGTTTCTTCGGATGGAGTTGAAGTTGATGATGCCAAGATCAATACAATTAGGACTTGGCCTTTTCCCATATCAATTGAAGAATTGCGACGTTTTCTTGGTTTTGCCGGATTTTACCACCGATTCATCAAGGATTTTTTCACCATTGCTTGCCCCCTACATGAACTTACCAAGAAAAATGTACCTGTCATTTGGGGCAATGCACATGATTTTGCTTTCAATGAGCTCAAGCGGTTGTTAACCGAAGCACCACTCCTTGCCCTTCTGGATTTCTCTAAGACATTTGAGATTAAATGTGATGCAAGTGGATTGGGCATTGGAGAGTGCTTATGCAAAATGGTAGACCCATTGCATACCATAGTGAGAAATTAGATGGAGCTCGTTTGAATTACCCCATTTACGACAAGGAGTTATTTGCTTTGGTTTGTGTTTTGGATGTGTGGCAACACTACCTTCGTCCTAAGGAGTTTGTCATTGATTCCGACCATGAATCTTTAAAATATTTGAGAAGTCAAACAAATTTGAACAAAAGACATGCTAAGTGGGTTGAGTTTATTGAGTCTTTTACCTTTATAATCAAATACAAGAAAGGTAAAGACAATGTGGTTGCGGATGCTCTATCCCGCAAAGCCAACCTACTTACACGTCTTGACATTAGTGTCTTGGGTTTGGATGAGATAAAGGACTTGTATGCTTCCGATGCTTTCTTTGGTGACATTTTTGCTCAATGCTCGGAGCACAAAGTAATTGGTGATTTCTATTTGCACCAAGGTTTCTTATTTAAGGCTAACAAACTTTGTATTCCCGAGTCTTCGCTTCATTTGCTCCTTTTGAAGGAATCACATGGCGGATCACCCATGGGTCACTTTGGACGCGACAAGACCTACGCCATGCTCGCCACCAACTACTACTGGCCAAGAATGAAGCGTGATGTGGAACGCCTAGTTCGACGATGTTCGACATGCCTCAAAGCTAAGTCTACTCTAAACTCTCATGGCTTATATACTCCTTTACCCATTCCGCATAAGCCATGGTTCGACATTTCTATGGATTTCGTCTTAGGCCTTCCACGCACTAAAACAAACAAGGATTCCATATTTGTCGTCATTGATCGATTCTCTAAGATGGAACATTTCATACCATGCAACAAGACCGACGATGCTTCACATATTGCCACTTTGTTTTTTAGGGAGATCGTCCGTCTTCATGGAGTGCCCAAGACCATTGTTTCGGATCGCGACGTCAAGTTTGTGAGCTACTTTTGGAAGACATTGATGGCCAAGATGGGAATCAAGCAACTCTTCTCCACCGCCTACCACCCTCAAACGGATGGTCAAACTGAAGTGGTCAATCGAAGCCTATCTACACTCCTTCGTGTGTTAATCAAGCCAAACTTGAAGAATTGGGAAGAGTGCATCCCACATGCTGAGTTCGCCTACAATCGAACACTACACCGAGCAACAAAGAGAAGCCCATTCGAGATCGTCTATGGCTTCAACACCTACATCGCTTTAGACATGCTACCACTACCACTACGTGAACAAGTTAACATGGACTTCGACAAGCGTGCCGATTACATGAAGAAACTACATGAAGACACAAGAACCATGCTAGAGAAGCACAATGAAGACCATGCAACAAAGATGAACAAGCACAAGCGCTCCATGATATTTGAAGAAGGAGACCTTGTTTGGCTACACTTGCGAAAAGAGCGCTTTCTGGATGCAAGGAAGTCCAAGCTTCACCCTGGAGGAGACGGACCTTTCAAGGTTCTCGAGCGCATCAACAACAATGCCTACAAGATCGACATCTCCAACTCCAAGTATTTGGTCCATGACACCTTCAATGTCACCGACCTATCGCCATAACTTGGGACATCAAGTGGTGAGGATGACCAAGAGTCGAGGACGACACTTTCCCAAGGGGGGGGGAGATGATGTAGCCCAACCTTCGGTCCATACAACAAGCGGTCCAATGACAAGAGCTAGAGTCAAAGCTCTACATGAAAAGGTGACCTCACTCCTATCTTTGTGTGATTTAGATACACCTTTGAACGGCTTGCTACTTCATTCGGGCACTCTTTGCATACTCAGGAATCAGCTCTATGAAGATCCCCAAGGAAGTGCTGAAGTTGGACAAGAATCGAGCCAAGAAGATGAGGAAGAAGGAGAGAAGAGGGGAGAAAGGACCCAGGCGGCGGTAGTACCGCCTAACCGCTACCGCCGTCGCTACCGCCAGAACCCCCATTCGGGCTCACCTTCCGGTACCTGAACGTACCGCCGCGGGTACCGCTGCAGGTACCGCCGAGGTGGGAGGAATCGATACCTGCCCGCACCGACGGTACTACCGGCTAACCCAGCGGTACTACCGCCAGTGCGGGGATAGTTCGGGTGGAGGACCCGTGTAACCTCTCTCCACCTGCCCCTTTTGGTCAACATTATTTATAGGACCCCCCTTTGCTAGATCTAGGGTTAGACTGAGATTAGACTTGAGTTGAGCTTTGCTCCTTTTCCACCCATGTTCTTTTCCACCCATGTTGGTGTTGCCTCTTAGGAGATGAATCAAGGCCTCCCCATGTGGAGATGAACCAAGGCCTCCCCTTGTGGAGAAGATCCCTCTAGTGGATTCCAAGACTCCTCCTTGTAGTGGCGATTACTTGCCAATCATTCCTCTTGTGGTGAGTTGATTGGACCGGTAGGATTGACCAGTGAGAGAAACAATCTTAAGAGTAAGGTGTGTTTGGAGAAGGAGAATCGGGGGCTTCCCTTGGGGACTTGTTACCGGTTGACTTTTGCCGAATTATGCTTTGCTAGTTATCTTGTTGGTACCTTTTCCCCTTTTGTGTTCTTGTTGTTCTTCGTGTTCATCGCCGAATCCGACCCAAATCCGTGAAGATCGGGACCAACCCACATCAGCCGGGTTACAAGGTGGGCCAGTGAGCCTGGCGGTAACACGGAAATAGAAGGAAGGTTCAGGAAGACCCGGAGGCGGTGCGTGTCATGGAATCCAAGACTTGGAGGTCACGAAGAACCAAGGAGTTAGAGTAGGATTCCGAGATCGGGTATAACCCGGACTTTCCTTGTAAGTGACCAGGAGACCCGGCAACCTATATAAGCTGGATCTTAGGTCATAGATCGATAAGCTCAGTCATATCCTGTAACCCTAGACTCGTAACCCGACGACATATCGTTCCCTGGTTATCGAGATCTTGATCATCAATACAAACAAGCAGGAAGTAGGTCATGATCTCCTATGGAGAGGCTGAACCTGGGTAAATTGTGTGTCCCCGTAGAGCTAGACAATCTCCTGTACGCCAGAGTCGCCATGTCCCCCAACCTAAGTTACCCCTAGGTAACATCTGCCGTGACAATCCCGCGGCACATTACACTCACAAGGGAAACATAACCACAAAAAACAAGCCTGCCTCCTGTGTCGCTCCCGCTCGGGGCGACACCGGAGCCCCCCAAGCCCTAGCCGCCACATGCCCGTCCCCGTCGACCTCCTTCCTCGCCGCCGGCCGGCCTGCGGCGGCGCCGGAGCGGCCCTTCCTCCTTCTCTGTGGTCTCCTGGTGCTGCGCCGTCCTCTCTGCCCCGTGCTGCGCCGCCTCGGCCCGCTCTGCTCCGTCCTCGAGCTCTCCGGCGTCCCTAGATCCCCGGCGGCGAGGAGCACCACGAGGCGATGGCGGCGCACTGTGGCTATCTTTTTGGGTCGCCGCGCCTCACGGATCTGGCGGCAGGGGTGCCTGCTCGATTCCCCTCGCACCTCCCTACTTGGGTCTGGGGAGGGCAGCCAGCCTGCGGGTGGGCTGGACTACGTCGGCGATGTGCCCACCCTCCGGTGGTCTCCTCCGATGCTTTATTCCTCGAGGTGATGCGTGTGTCGGACTAGGTGTGGTGGCTGCTCGATGGTGAGTAGTTGGTGTAGTGAGGAGTACCTCGCGCGGTGGCTGGCTTCGCGGAGGTGACCGTCGTTGGTTTACGACTGGTGAGGTTGCCATCCTCGGTACGTTGGGGCGGCGGCCCTGAGCGGTGGGCGCGGTGGTGCTACACGGCATGCTCCAGTTCATGCGGTGTTGGGCGGTCTCTTGGTCCGCGTGGGCGGCAAGGAGGCGCGCCGATGGGAGTTCCTGGCGAGGTCCGGCGAGGGTGCTATATCTCGCCCAGATGCTGTTTTGGAGGCTCTGTTGCAGCCATGGTGCACCCTGCCCTTCGCGGTGGGGTCGAAGCTGGTGTCTCTCGACGATGGGTAGGTGGGGTGGTCCGAGCGAAAGCTCAAGTAGTCCGTTGACGCCGGTGTCGGCGACGCCCGTGGTCGCCATTTTCCCTCTTGGGGGCGACGCTGTGGCTCCACCTCACCTCCCTCGTGTTTGCTCCTGGTGAAAATCCTGGTCTTGAACCCGATGGTGGCGGCGCTTCTGCGTCGTGACCTCCTTGGAGGCACCGTCTTGGAGGAGGGGTCCCCTTTCTTCGACATGGTTGTTTGAGTGCAAAATTGGTGCCTTTCCGTAGCCGGCGATCCGATGTGATGTTGTCTTGCTCTTGTGCTTTGGTGGAGGCACAACCTGCGGACACGGTGGTCCGATCTCGCCCCCTTGTGGCTGGCCGTCTCTCTCACGCAAGGGCTTGGTACTCACCGTTGCCGGTGTTGTCCAATCCCGCCCCTTGGTGGTTGGCTGTTTCACGCAAGGGTTCGGTGCTTGCCGTTGTCGCCTATCGGTGTTTTGTTCTCCGCTCGTCGATGTGATGCTCGGTTTTCTCTCCTTCGGGCTCGACGTCTTCTGGAGGCTCTGATCTTTCATCTCCGGTTTTCATCTTCGTTGTCTCTGCCCCTGGTGGCTGGCTGATTCACGCAAGGGTTTGGTGTTCGACGTAGTGTACCCTTTTTCTTGTTTTAGCTTGTCTTTGCTCTGCTTTGTAAGAGTTTCTCCTCAACACCTTTGTATCCTGTGGCCGACTGGATTTATTAATTTAAAACTGGGCTGTATAGCATTTGTACTAAAAAAAAAGCCTAGGTAGTACTAGACGTATTCAAAATTTGAATACATAGCAGGATAAACTTAGATCAAAGTTTGTGTTTGTATACCTAGAAGCACTACTCGTCCCTTACATAGACCACTTGAAACAGCCGAACCTCTAAGATACTGGATGATGAATTCTTATCAGTTCAGGAATTGGGACTCAAGAACAACTATTTCATCCAAAGAAATATACTCCCTCCGTTCCAAATTAGATGACTTTCGAAAGTCATCTAATTTGGAACGGAGGGAGTATAAACTTAGTAGTATGGAAAGCCAAAAAACCACCATAATAGAGAACACTGCAAAAAAGGGTGGACACAAGTTGCTAATTAAGTTCCACCTTGGCAGTTCTGGACTTGTACGTCATGCACCTCTCACGACGTGTTTGGTTTCCTGCAGTTATTTCTTCAACAGGCCCAACCGGGCCCATGAGAGGCTAGTTTGCTGGGTCAGGCTAAGAGTCACATTGTGCACTTAGTTTGGTTGGCTACATTGCATCATGTGGTCATTTAATACCCATCGTTTGGTTGCCTGCATGTAATGAGGAATGGCTCTCACGATGCAATGAAAAGATATATTTTTGCACCCTATATTTTTGGTCACCTCTTCTTAGTAGTGGTTATTTTACCAACAAACTACACCACTACAGATGGATTTGACGTGTGTCAATTGTCTCCCCTATGCCTAGCGCTTTTCAACATTGGTCCTAGTATGGTGGTTCATCATTACAATCCTATGAATAAGGGGGAAATCCATCCATGGCGAATAAGGGGCGGGGAGGGAGTTCATCGACATAAGAACGTCATCACATCCTGATCTTCTTGTTACGATCCATGTGCTACCTCTGATTTCCCACATTGTGTGATGCCACTCCATCCTCTTTATCTTCTACTCCCTCCGTTCCAAATTAATTGACGCAGATTTAGAACATAGTTGTACTAAATCTGCGTCAATTAATTTGGAACGGAGGGAGTAAGCAACATTATCATGTGCTTCCACACAATGATTTTCGTTACTTTCATCAACTGTCACATCCTCCTCTACTGACACATGCTCATCAAGACCAAACCCTAAAAATTAATTGTGAAGAACCCAACATGTAAGAACAAGTTTAGTTTGGGTATGGAAAGGGTTAGCCATAACTATGAGACTTGAGTCTGAGATTGAACAATTTTCTAGCAAGTCTCAGGATAGTTTTTTCAGGAGAACTCATTAAGATGATACATGTTTTTCCGAAGTATGGAATAAACCCAGGACTACCTTTAGGGACACTTATATCCATCAAGTCGACGAACAGTGTCTCCTGAAATGCTTGCATGACGGCTGATCATTCCAAACTATCCAAGACATGTGCACTTGAGACAGAAATCAACAACGACAAGCACATCTTTTGCCGATGTATTGCTTTCTACCCCTGAATGATGCACCATATCGCACCCTAGCAATCACATGACATGAGAATAGTTAGTACGGCCCTCCTTGAAGTGTGGATACCAACTGGTCTTCCTCATATCATCGATAGTGCTTGATGGCTTGATCATCTCTCCTATTATTTCACCAATTGAACACAACACTTGGTTGAAATATGGGTGGCTTGATCATCTCTCCTCTGATCTCACCAATTGAACACAACACTTGCTTGCAATATCAAAATATTGTCTCCGTGGATCTCCTAAATGTGTTATAAATCATTCTAAACCTCCGTTATGACCTACAACATGAAGAACATTGCAGGGTAATCATTTTTTTAGCATTGTCAAGATTTTTAAGTCCGTGTTTAGTTCAAGTACCACTCATGGTGGTACATATTTTTCTGCGACTCAATGTGGAATATATACCAAAATTCCAAAGAAAATTATCCCTAACCTTGTTCTATTTTCAATCTGTTTAGGGTCCCTTTTGAAACTTCCAGCTAGCATATATGACTAAACATGTTTAACACTAAGATATATTATTAATATCTGATCACTTTTTATTAATCAACCAGAAGTCCAGAACCCACAATTTATTCATATTAAATGCATCGAAACAATTTATTAATATTAAAATGCATCGAAATGGATAAAACTACATTTGAATCAAAGGGTGATCATGTCATATTTCATTCTGGATGCATTATTCACTCATGTCCCTCGCTCGATCGGCCTCAAACAGGTAGGCATCTTGATTCAGAATTCCCGTTTCACCACGTACGGCGCCATCCAGCCGTACCAGCACGCGAAGGCCGCGATGGACACCGCCGCCGCGACGCCGACAGTGGCATGCCACGCATACGTAGGCTTGTCAGCGCCGGAAGCAAGCACATTACGATGACCCGTCCACTTCCGGCGGCTCTCCTGATCGGCAAACGCGAGACCGCGGCTCTCGAGTTCGGCGGCCACGTCCCCGATCCTCGCGCCGCACCGAACGGCGGACGCCACCGCCTCATTCTCCTCCTGGCTCCCTCCTTCGAGGAACACACCAGCGACCAACCCGCCTCTGACCCAGCACGCTCCGAATTTTGACCCTCCCCCGGATCCGGGTGGCGGTGAGAAGTCCCCGAAGTGGACGGCCTCGCCGACGTTGTCGCCGTAGAACTGCCAGGACAGGGCGAAGACCCTGGAATAAAAGAAGGGCAGGTAGTCGAAGCCCTGCCCCTTCTCCGCGGCGGCGTCGGCGGGTTCCAGTATCGCCGCGACGGCCCGCCGGGCGGTTCGGCGCGCGCAGTCGACGTGCTCGAACCGGCGCACTTCCCCGCACAGGAGCGCGACGGGGAACGCGGCCACGTCGCCCACGGCGTACACGGCACTGTCGCTCGTCTGCATCCGCCCGTTCACCTTGATCCCGCCTCTCTCCATGGCCAGCTGGCCGTCGAAGAGACCGGCATTGGCGCGGGCGCCGACGCCGACGACCACCATGTCAGCGGGAAGGCGCCTGCCGTCTCGCAGGATTGCCGCGGCTACCTGCAATCACCGGTTGGCGGTGAGCTCGGTTCAGATCTTGCTAGCAATCCGAGTGTGCCTGATCCACAGAATCCCCCGCTGAAACTTTCATGTTTTATGTGGAATGGAGAAACGAACTGACCTTCCCATCTGATGCCTCCAAGGATGTAACCTTGGTTCCCTTGATGAAAGTAATACCCTTTGCAGCGTAGTAATTTTCATAAAACACAGCGATTTCCGGTGTAAAGAAACGATCCACTGCACAGCAAGCATCGCAGTTCATGTTTACACGAGTGAGTCCTTGGAAATTCAGAGTTCAGATTGCAATTCAGATAAAATTTGCACGAACTACTTACTGCAGTGTTTTCCCGGGAAGACCATGGTGACCTTGATCTCATTGGCAACCAAGGCAGCCGCGCATTCCATCCCTATGTACCCACCACCGATCACAACGGCGTTTCCACCATGGCAGGACCTCATCACTCCCACCATTTTATCGGCATCCTCGAGACTGCGCAGATAGCACACGTTGGCGGCATCCGAACCGGTCACTCCAAATTCCTCCAACTTCAAGGCCTACATATGTGAGGAACCAAAAGTTCTAGATCGATCTTGGTTTTGAATTTGTTTTTCCAAGGAGAATCATGTTTAGTCTGAATGTAACAGAGGTATGGGCAAAAGTCGAATTTTCACGCACCCGGGCACCTGTGGCGACGATGAGAGTTTTGTAACTGATGGTCTCTCCGGTGTCTGTGAGCAGTGTTTTCTGCCGGACGTTGGCAGAAACCACCCTCGTCGCAAGAACAAGTTCGATACCTATACTCAAGTAGCACAAATGAACGTGGATTTTGTGCACCCGGTGCATTTGCTCCCTTTTTTTTCGAAAAAATCGAAAAAATTGAAAACTGTTCGAAAAATTCCGAAAAAAATCATGCACGTACCTGAGCATGGCATGCACCATCGTGTAAAATCTCGCGACTAAATGACATCGCGGCCGCCCTGTGCAAAAATGACAAATCCCAGATCTGAAAATTCAAAAATTTGGATGCTATTTCTGTCAGAATTTTGTCATTTTTTCCAGGGCGGCCGCGATGTCATTTAGTCGCGAGATTTTGCACGATGGTGCATGCCATGCTCAGGTACGTGCATGATTTTTTTTCGGAATTTTTCGAATAGTTTTCAATTTTTTCGTTTTTTTCGAAAAAAAAGGGAGCAAATGCACCCGGGTGCACCTTGGAGTTTCCCCACAAATGATCCATAATTCTGAACAATATAACGAAATCGACCTGACTAGCTACTGAATGAAATCCAAGTGCACACAAGGAAATCCCACGTACTAGCAAGGCTCGGTAGAAAAACAATCGATAGGAGCAATACCGTGGTCTTTGTACCATTGTTCCGTGAGCACCTCATCATTAGCACCGGCGCAAGTATGAAACGCTGGAAGACGAGCAGCGCCTGCGAATAAAAGAATAAAGGACAACTCTGTAACAAATACAATTCGGGTGATGTGGTCGACTAGATGATCGAAGGAGAGCATGAGATGGGCGTGTAGGTAAGGTACCTCGTGGGAGCAGATAGCCTTTGCTCAGTGCAGGGCGTTCGTAAGGAGCGACCTGCCAAATCCAATAAGGGTTCAAGAAAAAGTCGAAATCTCAATTTCTACCGTTCTACGTGTATGAACCTGGCAGAATTATGAAAGAAGGGATCGGAAGAGCAAGCGAGAGCGGACGTACGGCCTCGTCGGAGATGATGCAGAGCTCGCCGGGGGAGGCGCCGTCGCGGTGGCGGACGAACTCGAGCGCCGCGTAGCCCGCGGCCACGCCGCCGCCCAGGATCACGAACGTGAACGCGCGCCCCATCTCCGAATTGCTCCGTGTCTTCCTGTGGCTACGGCACTCCGTTCGACATGGATGGGCTTTAGTTGCCGGGATATCACGCACCGCGGGAGCTGTGGCCTTGTTCTTGCCTTGCGAGGAGGAGATCGAGTGGGGACATGCATGGCGGGAAACAAAAGCCGTACCTTGCTCTTCTGCACACTCTTACTCTGCGGGACCACAGACCCTGCAATCTTCTTTACAGTTTACACTTGCCATCACGGAAAACATCGCAAGGAATGCTTCTCGCCTTCTCGGTGAAGGCAAACCGAGCCATTGTTTTCGAGACTAAATGCAGCCGCTGGGTAGTTCGATCTAAAGAGACTAAACTGAACCACTTTACAAGGAAAATCGGATCGAAAACCTACACATTATCTTGTTCATGAGAAAACGAAAAACCGCACATGCAAGGAAACAACGTCGTCCACATGTCCACATGCTGCTAGCCACCCACGCAACAAAAACACACCTCCTTCCTCTCATTGCTCCATGTGAACTGTCTCCCGTGCATGTAAATGTCCTTTTTTTTTTAGATAAAGGGCTTTATTACTCAAGTTTAAATATTACACCCGGCCTCTGCATCAACAATGCACACAGCCGCAATCCAGCGGAGGAAGTAAAAGTTATGCAACAATAGACGAATTATAATCAGCAAGAATAATGTAAAACGCCTATGTCATAGGCAAGCTTGACGGCCTATGGAGGACCAATCCGGCGATCAAGCGGCCATCCATGTTGTGAAAAAATGTCCCTCGCCACCTCTTCCAGTCGTGCACACGCCTCCGTAAAGAGGTCTCGATGTCCCACACGTTGTAAGGTGGACCACGAACGGAGAATACTTGTGCAACGGTAGAGTGCCTGCATATGAGAAACATCTTTATCGTTGAAAACCTTGTCATTTCTACTAAGTCAAAACGACCATATAACGGCTATCGCTCCCACCCTGATAATCGTTCTAAGCTTTTTATCTATCCCATGTATCCAGTTGCCAAAAACATTTGCAACAGACTTGGGAGAATATAAGTTAGACGCTATTTGGATAGATGACCATATAGAATGTGCGAAACTACACTCGAAGAATAATTGTTTTATTGTCTCTTGGTGTGGACAAAACATACACTTAGTACTTCCATGCCAATTTCATTTGACAAGGTTATCCTTGGTTAAAATGACACCCCTACGAAGATACCACGTAAATAGTTTTATTTTCAGTGGGATCTTCATTTGCCATATTTTTTTATTGTCATCGACTGGTATATCGGAGTGCACAAGTGCCCTATACGTAGAATCTACTGAGAATTCTCCATTCCCGCATAAATTCCACCGAAATTCGTCGGGACCTTGTGTAAGTTGGACTGAATCCAATCATGCCAGCAAAGCGTTCCAAGATGCTAATCTCGGCCCAAATAAATCTCGTCTGAACGTCACATTGGGTGGTGAGCACTGCATAACAGTAGCTATAGTGTCCCCTTTGTGCCGAACAATATTGTATAAAGCCGGATATTGCTCCCGGAGCGTGGTGTTTCCTAACCATTTGTCCTCCCAGAATCTAATCTCCGTGCCATCCTTAATATTAAATGCACCAAAGCGAAAGAAATGTTTCTTAGTCGCCATTAGGCCGGCCCAAAAGTGGGAGTCACCAGGTTTCCACGACACCTGTGATACCGCCTTTGTGCCGATGTATTTTCTTTTGAGGAGTGTTTGCCAAATTCCATCCTCGGTCAGTAACTTAAATAGCCACTTCCCGAGGAGAGCTGAATTCTTGACACAAAGGTCGTGAATACCCAACCCTCCTTGATCTTTTGGTCGACAAACAACATCCCATTTAGCCAGTCGATACTTCTTTTTCTCACCATCCCTTGCCAAAAGAATCTTGATCGAATGTAATCCAATTTATTCAAGACCCCTTTTGGTAATTGGAAGAAGGAACTCATATACAATACCATGTTTGTAAGTACCGGATTAATGTGAACCAATCTTCCACCAAGGGATAGTAATTTGCCTTTCCAACTAGACAGCCTTGCTTGTAGACGCTCCTCGACATGTCTCCATTCCGCATTAGTCAGTTTCCGGTAATGAATTGGTATACCCAAATACATTATAGGAAATTGACCCTGCTCACAACCAAAAATTTCGGCGTACTGAGCAGCTACGTCATGTGCATCGCCGAATCAAAACAATTCACTTTTATGAAAATTGATTTTTAATCCTGATAATTGCTCGAATGCTGATAATATCAATTTCAGATTCAGCGCTTTATCAAGATCGTGTTCCATAAAAAGAATTGTATCGTCCGCATATTAAGTATAGAAAGTCCCCCATCGACAAGATGTGGTACTACCCCTTCAATCTGGCCATCTGTTTTTGCCCGTTCAATCATGATGGTCAACATATCAGCCACTATATTAAATAGTATAGGCGACAGAGGATCACCTTGCCTTAAACATTTTTTTGTTTGGAAGTAGCGTCCGACGTCATCATTGACTTTTATCGCGACACTTCCCCCATGACAAAGTTACGGATCCATTCACACCACTCGTCAGAGAACCCTTTCATTCACAGAGTTTGTAGTAGAAATGGCCACTTCACTTTGTCATAAGCTTTTTCAAAGTCAATTTTGAAGATTACCCCATTAAGTTTCTTCGTATGCATCTCATGTACGGTTTCGTGTAGAACCACAACCCCGTCTAGTATATTCCTCCCTTGCATAAAAGCAGTTTGGGTAGGTTTAACCACATGATCTGCTACTAAATTCAACCTAATAGTCGCTACTTTTGTAAAAATCTTGAAGCTAACATTCAGGAGGCATATAGGCCGATACTGTTGTATCCTTTCAGCTTCCTGAATTTTAGGTAACAAAATGATTTCTCCAAAATTAAGGCGAAAAAGCTCGAGTTGTCTAGCATGCAAACAGCCAAATAACTCTAGCAAATCGGGCTTAATGGTTTCCCAAAAATGCTGTTAAAACTCAGCTGGGAATCCATCAGGCCCAGGCGCCTTATTATGCTCCATTTGGAAAACCGCCTTGCTTATCTCCTCTTCAGAGAAAGGAGCGATGAGCAGGTTGTTTTCCTCCTGAGTTACCTGGGTAATATCATCCGTTCGTGACTCGTCCAGAGTGAAGTTTCCTTCCTCCGGAGCTCCGAACAGACCTTTATAGTTTGTAATATATTCTTTCAGCTTGTCCTGACCCTCGATCAGACCCTCATCCTGATGAAGAGAATGAATACGTTTCTTCCTATGTCTGCCATTGGCGACATTGTGGAAGTACCTCGTATTCGAATCCCCTTGCAGAATGAATTGGGCCTTAGATCTTTGGTACCATTTAAGCTCTTCTTCTCGCAACATACGTCCCACCTGCACATTTGATTGACTTTTTAGTTCAGTCTCTTGTGCCGATAGAGGACGTATTTCTGCTAGATTGTCAAGCTCATCAATGATGGTACACATGCGCTCTTTTTCTTTTTTTTAACATACCAGTTGTATGCCTCGCCCATCTATGGAGGAATTTACGCAATTTGCGCATTTTAATATTCCACCGTTGGATGGCGCTGCCGCCCACAACCAGTTCAGACCATATCTTTTTAACCAGATCATCAAAACCGTCCCGCAATAGCCATCCTAATTCAAACTTGAATTATGACTTTACGGGGGGTAGTAATGTCCCAGTAGACAAGAGTATGGGGGCATGATCCGAAAAGGCCTCGATACGCTCCAAGGCACGAACCGTTACCAATGGATATTTATCCTCCCAACGGGAGTCCATCAGCACTCGATCTAGCTTCTCGTATGTTGGCTCAGGAAGACTATTAGCCCAAGTGTATTGTCTCCCCGTCATATGAACCTCCCTCAAGGACAAACTATCAATAACAACATTGAATAAGAGAGGCCAATGACTATCGAATCTACCCCCGCTTTTCTCGTGTCGGTATCTAAGCATGTTGAAATCCCCGCCTATGATGATAGGGTAAGGGTTATCCTTAGCTAGGTTAACCAACTCTCGAAGAAAAGCCGCCTTATAGTCCTCTTGGGCAGCACCATACACAGCAACTAGACTCCATATAAAGTTATCGGATTTGTTACGGATGTGGAACTTGATATGAAAATCTCCATCCGAAAAATCCAATAGCTCCATGGTATTTGTTCTAATGCGAGAAGCATGCCGCCCGATCTACCGCGAGGAGGACAAGAATGCCAAGTAAAATCCACTCCACCTGACAGGCGATCTAGAATGGTACTTGAAAAATCTCGTCTCCCTGTTTCCGAAATAGCCAAAAAATCCAACTTATGATCCCTTACATGATGCACTATATTTAAATGTTTAGCCAAGTCACCTAGACCTCTGCTATTTTAAAATATGCCATTCAACGGGAAACCGTTGGGGATTTTGTCTTTTTCGCGTTCTTGCGCGATGTTTAGTTTTTCTTATTTTTAGCAGATTTGGATCTCCGGCCTGAGGCATACAGGTCATCAAAAGATCCCAGCCTATCCTCGTCCAAATCCACCTCAGTAACCTCTTCTACGAGATGTGATAGAAGTTGTCCATCAATTGTGTCATTCGCCTCATCATCGTCTATAGGTAAGGTCACTGTCTTACTCGAAACACAAGGAGAAACCCTACGACGGTCATACTCTACATGTTTCAAAACGTTAGCCGAAAGCACCACTTCTTTTTCATTTCTGCCTAGACTGACGCCTACCACCGACAACTTGGTAGATAAAGTAGACGTTGAAAAGGACATAAATGAATGGTTGGTATTTGACGTACCAGCACCCGGAGAAGAGAACGCCGCTGCTTTGCGACGCATGGCCTTGGCCATAGAATCCTCGTCAGTCGCTGAAGCGCCATCCTTCGCCGTCAGGTGACGTCCACTGCGTCTCGGAGTCACCGTAGACAGCGGACGTCCCCCCGCTGGAGTAGACACAATGGGGGAGGGCGAAGGCGATGTAGCAGCCCTCCCAGCCATTGTGCACGATGTCGGAGACACCGTTGCCGCCGTCGCTGCTACCGGGGAGGACAAGGTCGAAGTAGTGTCCTCCACCGCAGTGGTACGGTCCGGCGTGACACTGTCCCCAACGACGCCCACCAATGGGCATCCAAGAGACCCCACCAGAAGCTCACCAGCCGACGGATCCGCAGCAGCTGCACCTGCCGAGTTAACCACCACACAAGCGGTGTACTGAGGTGCAGTCGCCGGCGAACCCATCAGCCTGCACACCTCGCCTCCACGTCCCGGTCCATCCTGGACTTGGGGAACCGGCCCGCCAGGAACAGCCTGGTGCTGCTGCCCGTGGGCGGGGCAAAGGCGTTCACCTCTACTCCGCCAGTGGAGCCGCTGAAGGTTGAGGCCCAGCCGGAGCGGGCGCCGGTGTCTCGCGCGGCACAGCCATTCGGCCCAGTCCAGCCAGCCCAACGCTGCACGTGGGGCGCTGCAGCGCACGAGCGGTACGCACGCTACTGCCGCCCAGGCCAGATGGGCCGCTCCGAGGAATGCCGCTAGCAGGCGATCTCTGATCGACAGAGTGCTTAGCAACGCTTGTAGCAGCTTCCTTCCACTGTTGTACCAGTTCGATTGCCCTTGGCGTCTGAGGGTTTGGGTTGAAAGGTGTGACGGCAATTCCCTTTGGACATGAGATGTGGAGGCACCTTGCGACTGCCCCCCCTCCCTCCCCCCTAGCCAGACTTGGATCGATAGCCATGCTAGTAGTTGTATTCCCAGACCCATCACCTTGTCCTGCTAGGTCACTGGTGACGTCATCTTCCATTCCATTGTCATCAGAGCCCCCCTTTCCTTTGCGTTGCCAAACAAACGGGACAAAGTCAGCTTCAGGAACATAGTCCTCGCCCTCTGGCCAGAAGGTAAAATCATAACCTTAAGTCGCAACACCCATCAGTCCTAATGTACAACCCCACCTCATCGGAATTTTTGAAGCAATCTCCCCACATCATACCAACCAATATCCGGACCACCCCTCGGCGACGGAGTGCGAGCATATCCACATCGATAGTGGTGCCAATGAGAGAACCGACTGCCCACAAGACCCAAAAATGCCTCAGCGGGTTTGGAACACCGGTGACGTGAACCCAAGTCTGTTGAAGCTCCATCTTGTGCTCCACATTCACCGGCTTCCATTGGCTGAACACAAGCTTGGTGATCTGAGAAGGAACCCCAAGCTCAATACCATCGAAGCGCAACAGATCCTCCTTGGACGGGAAGTTAACCGTGTAGGAGTCAACACCATTAGGGATCACTTCCCAACGCCAAGACTGAACGGGGCACAGCCGCGCCACCTGGGCTTCCACCTGTTTTGCAGTGGCGGCCGTACCTTGCACCTGTACCAAAGCAACTGGAACATCGTTGGGGATCAGATCATCCTTGTACAAGTTATCTGGGAATTGAATGAACATCGTGTCCTTATGCCCCTGACCAGCAACAATCACTGTGGGCCTTGGAAACTTCAGAGAGCGACACATCGGCGTCGGATGTTTGGCATTATCACTGATCTAACAGTACTGCTTCACTGGACATTCTTTAGTTGCATGTGTGTTTACGGCACACTTCCAACACCAAGCCTTAGGTGTTTTAGGACCATGCACAACAGCAACATCATCTACCCCTTCTTGCACCACTGCTACCTGAGCTGGAACCATAGGTACGGCCACCAGCTGAACCACACCCGGGATCATCTGTTGACCAGCGTGCTGTTGAACTCCGGCCCCAATGAGAACTTGTTGGTTCTGTTGGAGTGCCCCACCCACGGGCAACAAAACTTGCTGCTGCGCTTGACCTGCTGCCACATTGTTTTTCTTCTTCTTCTTTCTCGGAACCGGCGCCGTCACGCCGAACGCGAAACCCGCCGGCGGTTGATGAGGGCCAGCCGCGGTTGACGCGCCCTGCTGCACCGCACCAGTCTGCCGTGGCGTGAACGTCGGAGGGCTGGCGGAGTTACCGAACACGGCTCCACCTCCATGCCCATGTGCACCCACAGCCGCAGCCGCGGCCGGTGCCCAGGTCGGAGGTCCGCCATGGCCGGGCGGGGGCGCGGCCATCGGAGGCGGCGCTGCGGCGACCTCGGCGAACGATCTTGACAGAGATCGGGAAACCCGCGAGCACGGCAGAGGCGTGGCCGGCGGGATGGTCGGAGAGCATACGGGCGGCGGGAGCTCGATCGAACGAGATGGAGGGGAACGAGAGGATGGAGAAGACCTAGGGCACCGGTCAACTCTCCATAACCCCTCGAACCAACGGCCGAGATGCGGCCACAGAGATCGACGGTTCACGATACCATGCGGTTGGGGCCAGCTTGTCAGTGGCGGCAGAATTTGAATTCTCTGATCCATTTTTCCGCCCTCCTCTCCGTGATGGACGTCGTCTCGAAGCCGCCAGACCTCGCCGGCGACGAGACCTCGTCCCGCGCCACCGCAGCAGTTGGAAACTCAGGAAGGAAGTCGCCGAGGCAAGGAGGTGGCGTGATCCACGGTCGAGGGAGAGGACCACTGTCGTGGGTTTGTCACGTCAGGTGTCATTGATGACTTCGTAGGTGTGGGATTACGCGAGTCAAGCATCTCCGAGCTTGGGATCGCAGGAACAAAGATCAACACAGATTTACCCAGGTTCGGCCCCCTCAATGTGAGGTAAAAGACCTACTTCCTGCCTACCCTAGATTGGTATTGATATGATAATCGAGGTGTTACAATGGAGGCGATCCGATCTGGTACTCGCCGTATGAGCTAGGGTTTTGGGCTTGATAGCTTGACCCTCTAAGTCCTGCGAGTCCTCTTTATATACACAGAGGCTCGTCAGGTTACAAGAGTTCTACACGAAGCCTGATTATCTTTCTTGTCTTCCAAGGCAAGTTTGCACCGACCTTCTGGAACTTTCCTTTATCGAGTCGCGATGCGAGATTGGCCCATCTTTCACGTGGCCCAACAATGATAGCGCAGCCTTAAGTCGCGGGTTAATCATTCCCCCGACATTAGCCCCCAAGCGTGGCCTGAACTTCATAGTATTTCTTGATCTTGAATGTTTAGGCCGCGCTTTTCCTTATTTCGCGACTTATAATTGTGCAGGATTGGCCTTGACTCGCACCTGGAAGATCATCTGACTTCGTGAGCTTCTTTGTTAGAGTAGCCTGATAGCTTCAGAACTTGATGACGATCCATCTTCAAATTTTTGATGAATATGATGTAGCCCCCAAGGATTGAGAGGATGTAACGTGGTAATCATCTCAATTCTTCTCAGAGAATTCTGAAGGTCATCACCTGTAACTTGATATCATGAATAAAACAATTGTTAAGATACAAGTAATTGTAATTGGTGTTGCCGTACTATAAGCAGTACATCGACCTCTAGTTAGGCCATCTGAATCCTTAAGTGGGCACTCGCGCGACTCAGTATTTCCTAGGAACATGTGTGTTCAGGGTCGAGAGCGGCCATGATAGGCAATCAAGCTCGATTGACGCCACACCCCAGTACTTTGGCCACATAATGCGAGTAGCAATCCAACTTAAGGTAAATTTGATAATTGCCAATAAATTGGCTGTTTCAGGGTAACAAAGACCCCAAGAAACATAATGATATGCCATGATAGGCTAAGCTATGATAAGCTTTGATTATGATGACACATAAGGTCGCGCCTTGGTGGCAACCGAGTGTTATACATAGGGTTGGATCGCGCGTAGGTGGCGATCCATGGTGATACATGGGGTCGGTCGCGCCTAGGTGGCGACCAGAGATGATACAAAGTTTACGGCCGCGCCTAGGTGGCAGCCGGTTTCTGATACAAGGGTCGATCGCGCCTGGGTGGCGATCAGATGTTGCATAGGTCGCGCCTAGGTGGCGACCAAAGTTGAAGTTCTAGCCCTGAGTGGCTGTGATGATACTCAGCTATAAAGCTGGAAAGGATGATGCTTGGCTCTGATTAGCCTTTTCTTATGTATAGTACGGTCGCAGGTGTGCGACGTTCCAAGGGCGAGGTGCCTCGAGACGATCCTCGAAATCATGGCGTTCGCTGCTTTCTTCCCTTACATCCAGCAGATAGTACGACCCATTGTTTAGCTTCTTGCTGATGATGTAGGGTCCTTCCCATGGAGAGGACAGCTTATGCATTCCCTTGTGATCTTGTTTAAGTCGCAGTACTAGGTCGCCTTCTTGAAAGGTGCGGGTTTTGATGCGTCTGGCATGATAGCGTCGCAAGTCTTGTTGATATACCGCTGACCTTGATGCTGCCAAGTCTCTAACCTCTTCTAATGTGTCCACCGAGTCTTGCCGAGCTATCTCATTATCTGTCTCGATGTAAGCCGCAACTCTTGGTGAATCATGTATGATGTCGCTGGGCATGACTGCTTCTGCTCCATAGACCATGAAATATGGTGTAAATCCTGTGGATCTGTTAGGGGTTGTTCTTAAGCTCCACAGTACTGCTGGCAATTCTTCCACCCAACATCCTGGAGATGCTTCGACCTTTTCAATAAGGCGCGGCTTAATTCCATGGAGAATTTCCTGGTTAGCTCGCTCAGCTTGTCCATTGCTCTGCGGGTGTGCTACTGACGTGAGGTCCAATCTTATCCCATTGTCTGCGCAAAATATCTGTGTAGCCCCTTCAGAGGTGTTGCTCCCATTGTCTGTAATGATACTATGGGGGTACCCGAAGCGGAATATGACCTTCTTCAAGAACTTGACTGCTGTTTCAGCCTCGCAATCTCCCACAGGTTCTGCTTCTATCCACTTTGTGAATTTGTCCACCATGACCAGGAGGTGAGTTTTTCCGTTTGAAGACCGTCTGAAGGGCCCTACCATGTCAAAACCCCATACGGCAAAAGGCCATGTGATGGGTATTGTGCGAAGTGCTTGAGCTGGCATATGATCTTGCCTAGCGTATCTTTGACATCCATCGCACACTCTGACAATTTGCTCTGCATCTGCTAATGCTGTTAACCAGAAGAATCCATGTCGGAACGCCTTTGCCACCAAAGATCTTGACGAAGCATGATGGCCACAATCGCCTGAATGAATTTCGTGCAAGATTTTTCGTCCCTCTTCTGGTGAGACACATCTTTGGAATGCTCCTGACACGCTGCGCTTGTATAATTCGTTGTTGATGATTGTATAGGCCTTTGATCGTCGTATGATTTTGCGCGCCTCAATCTCATCGTCTGGCAGCACTCCGCGACTTAAATATGCCATGTATGGCTCTGTCCATCCTGGCTGTTCATGCAGGGCTGCGACTAAAGTTGAATCGTCCTCTGGCTCTGCAATGTCAATCTCTGCTGGAGGTTTGACTGATGGATTGTGCAGTTCATCCAGGAAAACATTGGGTGGGACTGACTGTCTGTTGGATCCAAGCCGAGACAGGGCATCTGCAGCTTCGTTTTGTCTCCGATCAATATGTTCAACTTGGTATCCAGTGAAATGTCCAGCAATTCTGTCCACCTCTCTTCTATATGCAGCCATGTTCGCATCCTTGCTGTCCCACGTTCCAGAGACCTGCTGTGCCACCAAGTCTGAATCGCCAAAACAGCGTATGCGACTGATGTTCATCTCCTTTGCTATACGTAGACCATGAAGCAGTGCCTCGTACTCCGCCACGTTATTTGTGCAGTTGAAGTGTATCTGTAGCACATACCGCAGCTTGTCTCCCTTGGGAGATGTTAGAACAACTCCAGCCCCCGAGCCTTGCAACTGTCTTGACCCATCAAAATGCATGGTCCAGTATTTGGTTTCTGCCATGCTAGGAGCGACTTGGATTTCTGTCCAATCGTTAATAAAATCTGCAAGGGCTTGCGACTTAATTGATGTGCGCGGCTCGTAGCTGATGTGATGTGGTCCCAACTCGATCGCCCACTTAGCGACTCTTCCAGTAGCTTCTCGATGATGATCTGCCAATGGTGCTGAACTAACCACAGTTATTGGATGTTCTTGGAAGTAGTGCTTCAGCTTGCGACTCGCCATGAACACTCCAAACACCAACTTCTGCCACTGTGGGTAACGCTGTTTGGAAGCTGTGAGGACTTCGCTCACGTAATATACTGGTCTCTGGACAGGGTATTCCTTTCCGTTCTTGTCTCTCCACAACCATGACAGCGCTCACAGCACGGGAATTTGCCGCTATGTATAGTAGCATGGCTCTTTATCCTTTGGAGCCGCCAGAACTGGAGCATTTGTCAATTGATGTTTCAAGGCTGTCAGAGCTTCGTCGGCCTCTGCGTCCCAAACGAAGGTGTCTGATTTTTTCAACAGTCTGTACAAAGGTAGTGCTTTCTCTCCCAATCTTGATATAAAGCGACTCAAAGCTGCTACGCAACCGGTAAGTCGCTGCACATCTTTTATCTTTTCTGGCTTTTGGAGATCCATCACGGCCTTTATCTTGTCAGGATTGGCCTCAATGCCTCTTTCTGATACTATGAATCCCAATAGCTTTCCTGCTGGTACTCCAAGACGCACTTTGTGGGGTTGAGCTTCATGTTGTATTTTCTGAGATTTGTGAATGTCTCTGCCAGATCACTAATAAGATCCTGGCTAACTTGCGACTTAACCACAATATCATCCACGTAGGCGTGAACGTTGCGACCTATTTGCTCATGTAGCAATTCTGAATGCATCTTTGGTAAGTCGCACCTGCGTTCTTCAACCCAAAGGGCATGCTGACATAACAAAAAGCTCCAAAGGGTGTGATGAAGGACGTCTTTTCTTGGTCCTCCCTCTTCATCTTGATTTGATGGTAGCCTGAATAGGCGTCCAAAAAGCATAACAGCTCGCACCCAGCAGTTGAATCAATCACTTGGTCGATTCGCGGCAAAGCAAATGGATCCTTTGGACAAGCTTTGTTAAGACTGGTGTAATCAACGCACATTCGCCACGTACCGTTCTTTTTCATAACCAATACTGGGTTTGCCACCCATTCCGGATGGTATACCTCCGTGATGAATCCTGCAGCCAGCAAGCGAGCTATTTCCTCTCCTATTGCCTTTCTCCTATCATCGTGGAAACGCCGTAGTGGCTGCTTCACTGGTTTAGCCGCAGGGTTCACTTTGAGGCTATGTTCTGCTAATTCTCTTGGTACCCCTGGCATATCTGACGGCTTCCATGCGAAGATGTCCTTATTTTCCTGGAGAAAAGCGACGAGGGCCTTCTCCTGCTCTTCTTCCATGTGTGCTCCAATGCTGGTTTGCTTGGATGAGTCGCCAGGAACAAGATTTATCTGCTTAGTGTCCTGGGCCGCTTTGAATTTCATTGGTGGCTCGGCAGATGGCGTGGTAACTACACTCATGTCGTTTGGGTCCACCTGCGACTTATAACCTTTTAGCTCTTCCGCGGCACAGGCGGATTCTGCGAAGGCCGCATCTCCCTTTTCACATTCTATCGCTTTTTCTCTATCTCCGTACACTGTGATGACCCCTTTTGGTCCTGGTATCTTCAACTGTAGGTACACGTAGCATGGCCTGGCCATAAACTTAGCAAAGGCCGTTCTTCCAAACAAGGCGTGATATGGGCTTTGGAATTTTACCACTTCGAAGCATAGGAATTCGCTTCTAAAGTTCTCTTCTGTCCCAAAAGTTACCCCTAGGGTTATTTTCCCCTGGCCGTGCGGACCTTCCTGGGACAATGCCGTGAAACATGTTGACGTGGGCTGCAGGCTGGAATCCTTGAGTCCTAGACGCTGGAACGTATCGTAGTACAAGATATTAATGCTGCTTCCTCCATCCATAAGCACTTTGGTCAGCTTGTATCCTGCAACGTACGGTGCCACAACCAGCGCCAACTTGCCAGGTTCCCGTACTTGTGGCGGGTGATCGTCGCGACTCCAGGTTACTGCGTATTCTGACCACCTTAACCAATTGGGTGTTGCTGGTATCACGGCGTTCACCTGCTGACTTCTGCGGCTCAATTTCTCTTCCCTTTTGGAGGTATCGATAACTATTGTGTGATACTGCCCCGTTTGCCTGGGGTTACTCGCGCCGTGCTGCCCAATATTTGTGTTATGAGCCGCACTAGGGTTTCCTTCATGGGAATTCCCCCCGTTGTGTTGGCTCTCTTCTTTCCACTTCTTGTAATAGTGGCATTGCGCCTTGGTATGGTCCGCTGGCCGTCCATCACCTGTCGCATGAAGGTCGCATGGCCGGTTGAAAACTTCTTGCATATTGATTGGACGGGAGCCGTATCCTCGACCCCTTCCACGCTGGCCTCTGAATCCTCCACGCGTATTGGCGACGAGCCCTGAGTGACCATCTTCGTTTTTGCGTTTGTTTTGATTCGCGTTGTTGTGGCTTGTTTGCTGCTGCTGGGGCTTGTTGGAGTTTTTCTTTCCTTTGGCAGCAACCTCCTCTTCTTCTCCGTCTGACGCGTCTCTGGTTTTATCTGAGCCGGCATATTTGTTAGCCGCAGCCATCACCTCGCTGAGGCTCTTGACTTTATCCTTCATGCGACCCAGCTTATGAATCAGCGGCTCAAACTTGCAGTTTTTCTCCATCACCAGGACGGCTGAGCTTGGTGGTATATTATCTGAGGAGTGTATTATTTCTGCCACCCTTTTCATCCAATGGCGACTTGACTCGCCTTCCTTCTGGACACAACGCTCTAGATCTTCTATATTGCAGAGTCGTTTGCAAGTTCCTTGGAAGTTCTTAACGAAGGCATCCTTCAGTTCCTCCCAAGTATTTATAGAGTTGGGAGGCAAATTTTGCAGCCATATGTGCGCTGCACCTTCTAGCATCATGTTGAGGTACCTTGCACATATTTCCTCTGAGGCGTTCAAAATGCTCATCCCCATCTCGTAATTGTTCAGCCAGGTGGTTGGATCCATGCTGGCGTTGTAGTTTGCCACCTTGCGTGGCCCTTTGAAATCTTCAGGAAAAGGTTCCGATCTGATCCTTTCAGTGAAACACGCCGGTCCCTTGAGTCGCGAGGACAGGGCTGTGGGCGCGCCGCGGGTTATCTGCGGGCCGCGTTTGCACCACTGGCATATTCGCCTGCGCTTCTGCGACTTGCTCCTGCTGCCTCTGTGCGACTCCTGATACGTTCTCTGGTGGCCTGCTTTGGACGCTTCTTTCTGCTGCAATCCTGTGATTGGCTGGTACGAGGGGCAGCTGTGCTTCGGCTTCCGCCCTATTGGCTTGTTGCAGGACTGCCGTACTTAGCATCTGAATCGCGCGCCGCGCCTCAGCATTGACCGGGTCATCGCCTGTTGGTACCATCTGAGTCAAGATATTAGCCGCAGCATACATATTATCGACAGGGTTCTGGTAATGGCCCTGCGGGGTGTGAAACCTCCTTGGTTGTTGCTGGGTCTCTTGATTTGTTGGTACCCTTCCTTCCGCAGTCGTCTGGATTCCCGTTCCCGCGGCTGGAGTGAGCGGGATTTCCACTGTTGGTTGAGTCGCGCGCAGTTGTGTTTGCGGGTCAACCTGTCGTTGAGTCGCAGCCAGCGCGGCTACTCTCTGCCGCTCCTGTTGGATTCCTTGGTTTATCTGATCGAGCCTGCGGCGCTCTTCTTCCATCCTTCGAACCTCATACAGGAGCTCGGCCCTGGCGGCCTCAATTTCTGTTGCACGGAGGGCGGCGTTCGTGGCTGACACGGGACAAGAAGTGGGTTGCTTGGGGGTGCCGATGCCTCGGTTTCTCCAGCAGTTCCTGATGCGCCTGCTCCTCCGGTCGTGTAAACCGCGACTTGCCGTCTCTCGATCTGGTGATAATGCGATTTCTGGTGGGTAACCCCAGCAACTTTCTTCAAAGGCAGGTATAATGGACCCAAACTCTTGCGAGTCCATGCTTTCCACGGATTCTTCCCCATCATCGGCGACTTCTTCTACTGAATCGCCTTCTTGGACCGATCTAATGGACCTGCCACCGATGAAGCCAACGAAGACGTTGATGGATCCAAACGGGATGACGTGGCCGGTCTCCAAGTAATCTGCTTCCGGCCCCCAGCTTGAATCGTCGATGAGGGGTGTGCCATTGACCGTGATGATACGGCCAACAACAAGATCTTCAGCTCCCTTCATGGATCCTGCGCGGAACGTGACGCTCTTGACCGCAGGCCCCACGGTGGGCGCCAACTGTCGTGGGTTTGTCACGTCAGGTGTCATAGATGACTTCGTAGGTGTGGGATTACGCGAGTCAAGCATCTCCGAGCTTGGGATCGCAGGAACAAAGATCAACACAGATTTACCCAGGTTCGGCCCCCTCAATGTGAGGTAAAAGACCTACTTCCTGCCTACCCTAGATTGGTATTGATATGATAATCGAGGTGTTACAATGGAGGCGATCCGATCTGGTACTCGCCGTATGAGCTAGGGTTTGGGCTTGATAGCTTGACCCTCTAAGTCCTGCGAGTCCTCTTTATATACACAGAGGCTCGTCAGGTTACAAGAGTTCTACACGAAGCCTGATTATCTTTCTTGTCTTCCAAGGCAAGTTTGCACCGACCTTCTGGAACTTTCCTTTATCGAGTCGCGATGCGAGATTGGCCCATCTTTCACGTGGCCCAACAATGATAGTGCAGCCTTAAGTCGCGGGTTAATCATTCCCCCGACAACCACGCCACCCCATCCGCATCGGAGGTCTTCGCAACGGCCGCCATGGAGGCACACTCCCCCTGGGCACCATAGCCGGCGCCGCCATCTCGGGGCTCACCGGAGTCGCCAATCCGGAGGACCTGCACACAGAAGACAAGGACTTACCTCGGGTGGCGTCGGTGCTCGTCGAAGGAGATTGCTCCCAGAACCTCGATGCCGGCGTCGGGTAGCCAACCTTCTCCCAGAACTCGGCCACGATCTCCTCATCCGACTTCGCCGGTCGCCGGATGTCGTCACGTGAAACCTCCCACACCTCAGCCAGAACCTCCTCCGCCGCCTCCATTGGAACCCTTCCGTCCTCAAGGCCTGACGGGGCGCAGCTAGTTCGCCGAGGCAGGAGAAACGCGATCCCGAGCATCCCGCATCCCACGCAAGCGGCGCGAACGTTTTCCGGCGGCGCCCCCCGACCTTAGTAACCGGCGCCGGCTCCTTCGAGCGGTCACAGAAATGGCCGGCAAGCCGCTGAGCGGGCGCACCGTCGCCAGAGCTCTCACCCGTCATCTCCCCCCCCAGCACACAACACGGGAACAAACCATCCATGCAGTTGGTTAACATTCTCTGATGTAAATGTCCTTAAGTTCGTGCTCGCTAAAAAGTCTCTAAACCGAGCCATCATCCTTCTTTTTAGGTTGTTTATAGTTTTCTGCCCTAAAAATCATGTTAAAGTCAACAATAGCTAGCCATGATCTCGGGCACAAAGCCCTACACTCCGAAAGTTCCCCAAGGAATTGATTTTTTGTCCTCCTGAGACTGCGGCCCGTACACTACTGTCAACTATCATAGACAGTTTTCTTTGGTTTTGATTTCTTTTTTGAAACGGGGCAAAAGCTTTGCCTTTTATATTGATATAGTAGGAGCAAACATAACACGGCCTAGGCCAAAGTAAAACTTGAATGAAAGGTGCAGATACAATCAACCAACACCGTCTTGTCTCTCAGAGAGAAAGATCGTCATATCTTGGGGTAGCGGTCGCCTCTAGGCAACGATCTCAGCAAGAGGCTTATCTCCAGCCAGAATCCAGTTCTTGCACTCATCTTTAATCTTCTGAATGAGGCGCAAAGGCATCGTGAAGGTGTTGTTGAAGACTCTAGCGTTTCTTTCCTTCCAAATTTCCCAAGTGATCAGCGTAACTGCTGACTTGAGACCTTTGGGGTGCACCGTGGGGGACTTGGTGGCCGCCTGCCAATAGTCCAGGACAGTAGGGCGACCCGTTCCCAGGTCTTGAACCAGGGATGGGCAAGAGAGCTAGGAGGCAGCCGCCTGCCAAATGCACCTTGAATATCTGCACTCGAAGAGGATGTGTCTTGCAGTTTCGTTATGACATCTGCAGAGCTGGCAGAGGGGGTTGTGAGGCCATCCCCTCTTAGCGAGCCGATCGGATGTCCAAAGCCTGTTCTGCACCACCATCCAGGCAAAGAATCTGCATTTGGGCGGAGCCCAAGTCTTCCAGACCAGGTTGTTGAAGGAGCAAGTGTTGGATCCGATGAATTGAGCTTTGTAAGCCGACCCTGTCGAGTATTTTCCATTCGGCGTGAGCGTCCAGGTTATGGAGTCCGTGATGCCTGGGTCCAGCGTGATACCTTGGAGGAGATCCCAAAGGTTGACGAACTGCGTAATGTGTTCCAAGGTGAACGCATGAACTGCGATATCGGACACCCAGTTGAGGTTTGCAAGGGCGTCCTTAACGCGTCTCTTCTTCTTCTTAGATGCCAGGAAGATCTTGGGGGCAAGCGCTCTAGGGGTGGCCCCATTGAGCCAGGAAGAGGACCAGAAGCTCGCAGTCAGCCCATCCCCGATGGCCACAATGGTGGCGGCATTAAACAACTCCCTATCAGTGTCGTCATTCGGTGTTTCGAGTCCCACCCAAGGTTTTTCCAGAGCCGTCCACTCAAACCACAGCCAGCGCAGCCGAAGTGCCCGGGCGAATTTTTCGAGGTCAAGAATCCCTAAACCTCCCAGCGTCTTTGGGCGGCACACCTTGGTCCAGCTCACTTTGCATTTCCCTCCAGTGACGGTGTCGCTTCCAGCCTGTCGCTGTGACGAGCCGAAAATGGAATCATCTCCTGGCGAGGAGTCCTTGCAGCCGGCGTCTGCAGTAGCGGCATCTCTGGCTGGCGGAATAGGGCAGCCACGACCCTCTGTGCCGTCGCAAGCGCGGCCATGTCCGCGTCGGCCGTAGGGAGAGGAGGTCCCCGATCGCCACCTCTTCATCGCGCGCGTCAATCACAATGGCGGGCGTTGCCGTGTTCTCCTCCACGGCAACCTCGACCTCCGCGTCGAACCAGGCCTCACTCCCACCTTCGCGCTCCAGCTCTTCATCCCACTCGAGCGGCACTCTTCTCACTGTTTGAAGCACGGGATCATCAACTCTGGAATCCTGCTCCACCACCACTTCCTCATCTCCCCAAGCGCTCATCTTTTCTTGTAGTTCAACACCGTTGGCCTCCACCCATGCCTTGTGCTTGTCGATGGTGATGCATGGCGTAGCAAGCTTGGACGAAGAGGCCGTGAACCCTGGCGGCGGCGATCAAAGGCCCGCAAGCCAGTCACGGCACACCGAGTTGAACGGCGAGGGAGTCGATGCGGCGCGGGGCGCGGGCCACGGCGACGGCACTCCGAGGAAGGCCGGTGATACGTCTCAAACGTATCCATAATTTTTGATGTTCCATGCATGTTTTATACCAATTGCTACATGTTTTGCATCTATTTTATATCACTTTTATACATTTTTTGGGACTAACCTATTAACAAGATGCCGAAGTGTCAGTTCCTGTTTTCTGCTGTTTTTGTATTCCAGAAAAGCTAGTCTGGAAATATTCTCGGAATTGGACGAAACTACACGGGGGTGCCTATTTTTCCAGAACACGCCTGACGGAGCGAAGGAGCAGCAGAGGAGGGCCACCAGGAGGCCACACGCACCTAGGGCGCGGGCCCCCCTTCTGCCACGCCCTGGGGTGGTGTGGGCCCCTCGGGGGTCCGCAGCCGCCGCCCTTTCGCCTACTTATTCCCCCCGACGCGGAAACCCTAAGTACCTAGCAAAAATCCACGAAAAGATCCAGAGACGCCGCCGTCATCAACCCTAGCTCGGGAGGGTTCAGAACCTCTTCCCGGCACCCTGCCGGAGAGGGGAATCGTCACCGGAGGCTTCTACATCGCCATGCCTGCCTCCGGAGTGATGCGTGAGTAGTTCATCCTTGGACTACGGGTCCATAGCAGTAGCTAGATGGTTGTCTCTCCACTTTGTGCCGTCATGTTTAGATCTTGTGAGCTGCCCTACATGATCAAGATCATATTATTGTAATGCTACATGTTGTGTTTGCTGGGATCCGATGAATATTTAATATTATGTCAAGTTGATTATCAATCTATCTTATATGTTATTTAAGATCTTGCATGCTTTCCGTTACTCGTAGATGCTTTGGCCAAGTAGATGCTTGTAACTCCAAGAGAGAGTATTTATGCTAGATAGTGGGTTCATGTCTCCGTTTAACCTGGGACAGTGACAGAAAGTTCTAAGGTTGTGGATGTGCTGTTGCCACTAGGGATAACCTAACGATGCTATGTCCACGGGCATATGTGTTTGTTTACATTACGCACTTTACTGAATGCAATTATCCATTGCTTGCAACTTAATACCAACGGGGGACTCGGATGACAACCCGGCGGTGGATTATTAGTCATAGATGCTGTTGTATAACGGTCTATGTATTATGTCGTAATGCCCAATTAAATATCATAGTAGTCAACATGTCATGTATATGCATTGTCATGCGCTCACTATTCGTCAATTGCCCAGCTGTAATTTGTTCACCCAACATGTTAGTTATCTTTTATGGAGAGACACCACTAGTGAACTGTGGACCCCGGTCCATTCTTTTAAACTGATTAAACAACCACAAACTGCAAACAGTTCATTTTTCATTCTCTGCAATTTAATGCTCATTTTCCACACCATACGTTTAATCCTTTGTTTTCAGCAAGCCAGTGAGATTGACAACCTCACTGTTTCGTTGGGGCAAATTAGTTTGATTGTGTTGTGTGCAGATTCCACGTCAACAGTCCAGACTCCCTTCGACAGCTATTTTTCTGGCGTCGTTGACAACCTTCTGAAGAGTTGCTGCTCCTACTGGTTCGATAACCTTGGTTTCTTTCTGAGGGAAAACTTGCTGCTGACTACATCATACCTTCCTCTTGGGGTCTCCCAACGAACGTGTGTTTCACGTCATCAGCCGGCATGGCGTCGCGAGCCGTGTCGAGGCCGGTCTACATCAAAGCTTGTAATTTGGCTGTGACCTCATCGACGGTAGGGGCTGGAGCCGGTGTGAGAATCGGGAACGGGGCGATGATGAGCGAGGGGAGGCGAGGCGCCGGTGGCGGTGCAGGTTCCGGAGCATGGCGGCGGCCGCCGTGACCTCGGCTGGGAGAGCGGCGCCGCGGCGAACGCTCCCGGACGCGCTCCTCGTGGCGCGATTGCGCCCGGCTAGAGCTTGGCCTACGCGACTGGCTGCGGCGGTTGCCGTCTCCTCCGCGCCCCACGTCATCTTCGTCGTCATCATCGTGGCGGTGGCTGCGCGGCAGCCCCAGGCAACCCGCTGCTTGTCCCGGTGTCAGCCGTCAACGCCGCCGTCCGTACGACAGAAATTGAGGCCGCCAGGGCCGAGCTCCTGTGCGAGGTTCGGAGGATGGAAGAAGAGCGCTACAGACTCGACCAGGTGAACCAAGGAATCCAACAGGAACGACAAAGAGTAGCCGCGCTTGCCGCGACTCAAAGACAAGTTGACTCACAGGAACAGGCGCGGGCGACTCAACCAACGGTAGAATTCCCTCCCACTCCAGCTGCTGGAGCAGGAGTCCAACCAATCGCAAGAATTTGGGACCAACGACTGACCAAGAAGCCCAGCAACTGCCATCGCAACAACCAAGGAGGTTTCATACCCCGCGAGGCCACTACCAAAGCCCCGTCGATAATATGTATGTTGCGGCTAATATCTTGACACAGATGGTACCAACAGGCGATGACCCAGTCAACACGGAAGCACGGCGTGCGATTCAGATGTTGTGCACTGCGGTCCTACAACAGGCCAACAGATCAGAGGCCGAAGGGCAGCTGCCCACCGTACCAGCCAACCACATGATTGCAGCAGAGAGAAGCGTCCAAAGCAGACCACCAGAGAATATTTCAAGAGTCGCACAAAGGCAGCATGAACAAGTCGCAGAAGCACAAGCTATCATGCCAACGATGCAGACGCGGCCCGCGGAGTTAACAACCCCATGGGCACATCCACAACCCTGTCCTCGCAACTCAAGGGGCCGGCGTGTTTCACTGAAAAGATCAGATCGAAACCTTTCCTTGAAGATTTCAAAGGACTGCGCAAGGTGGCAAACTACAATGCCAGCATGGATCCTACCACCTGGCTAAACAATTACGAGATGGGGATGAGTATTTTAAACGCCTAAGAAGAGATATGCGCAAGATACCTCAACATGATGTTGGAGGGCGCGGCTCACATATGGCTACAAAATCTGCCCCCAAATTCTATAAATTCCCGGGAGGAACTGAAAGATGC
This sequence comes from Poa pratensis, assembly GCA_947311845.1. Classification (NCBI taxonomy): domain Eukaryota; kingdom Viridiplantae; phylum Streptophyta; class Magnoliopsida; order Poales; family Poaceae; genus Poa; species Poa pratensis. The sequence continues at coordinate 60,769,364 of CAMZMU010000033.1, read as the reverse complement.
TTTCGTCAAGAACTTCCAAGGAACCTGCAAGCGACTCTGCAATATAGAAGATCTCGAGCGTTGTCTTCAGAGGGAAGGCGAGTCAAGCCGCCACTGGATGAGAAGGGTGGCGGAAATAATACACTCCTCAGATAATATACCACCAAGCTCAGCCGTCCTGGTCATGGAGAAAAACTGCAAGTTCGAGCCACTGATCCATAAACTGGGCCGCATGAAGGATAAAGTCAAAAGCCTCAGCGAGGTAATGGCTGCGGCAAAAAAATACGTCGGCTCGGACAAAACCAGAGATGCGTCAGATGGAGAAGAGGAGAAAGTTGCTGTCAAGGGAAAGAAAAATATCAGCAAGCCTCAACAAACCAGCCACAACAACGCGAGTCAAAACAAGCGCAAGAGTGAAGAAGGAAACTCTGGGCTCGTCGCCAACACGCGTGGAGGAAGCGGCTCTCGTCCAATTAATATGGAAGAAGTTTTCAGTCGGCCGTGCGATCTTCACGCAGGAGGTGATGGGCGGCCAGCGGACCATACCAAGGCGCAATGCAACTATTACAAGAAGTGGAAAGAGGAAAGCCAACACAACAGGGGAAACCACCATGAAGGAAACCCTAGTGCGGCTCATGGTTCAGGCGCCGGGCAGCACAATGCGAGTAATCCCAAGCAAGCAGGGCAGTACCACACAATAGTTATCAATACCTCCAAGAGGGAGGAGAAACTAAGCCGCAGAAGCCAGCAAGTGAACGCTGTAATACCAGCAACCCCCAATTGGCTAAAGTGGTTAGAGCATGCAGTAACTTGGAGCCGCGACGATCACCCGCCGCAAGTGCGACACCAGGGAAGCTGGCGCTAGTTGTGGCACCCTACGTAGCAGGATACAAGCTAACCAAAGTGCTTATGGACGGAGGAAGCAGCATAAACATCATGTACTACGACACGTTAAAACGCCAGGGGCTCATGGATTCCAGCCTGCAACACACGACGACCGTGTTTCACGGCATCGTCCCAGGGAAATCTGCACAGCCAGTGGGAAAGATAACCCTGTGAGTAACCTTTGGGACAGAAGAAAACTTCAGAAGCGAGTTCATATGCTTCGAAGTGGTGAAATTACAAAGCCCGTATCACGCTCTATTCGGACGAACAACCTTCGCCAAGTTTATGGCCAGGCCCTGCTACGTGTACCTACAGTTGAAGATACCAGGACCAAGAGGGGTCATCACGGTGCATGGCGATAGAGAAAAAGCAATAGAGTGTGAGGAAGGAGATGCAGCCTTCGCAGAATCAGCCTGTGCTGCTGAAGAACTAAAGAGCTACAAGTCACAGGTGGACCCTAACGACATGAGCGTGGTCACCACACCATCCACCGAACCACCAATAAAATTCAAAGCGGCCCAAGACACCAAGCTGATAGATCTTGTTCCTGGCGACTCATCAAGCAGACAAGTATCGAGCACACATGGAAAAATAATAGGAACGGGCCCTCATCGCTTTCCTTCAGGAAAATAAGGGCATCTTCACGTGGAAACCATCAGATATGCCAGGGGTACCAAGAGAATTGGCAGAGTAGCCTCAACATGAACCCCGTGGTAAAACCGGTGAAGCAGCCATTGTGGCGTTTCCACGACGACAGGAGAAAGGCGATAGGGGAAGAAATAGCTCGCCTATTGGCCGCAGGATTCATCACAGAAGTGTATCACCCGGAGTGGGTGGCAAATCCAGTCCTGGTTATGAAAAAAACGGCACATGGCGAATGTGCATTGATTACACCAGTCTCAACAAAGCCTGCCCGAAGGATCCATTTGCCTGCCACGGATTGACCAAGTGATTGACTCAACAGTCGGATGCGAGTTGTTATGCTTTCTAGATGCCTATTCAGGCTACCATCAAATTAAGATGAAAAAGGAAGATCAGGAGAAGACATCCTTCATTACACCCTTTGGGGCCTTTTGCTACGTCAGCATGCCCTTTGGATTGAAGAACGCAGGCGCGACTTACCAAAGGTGCATTCAAAATTGCTTGCATGCAGATAGGTCGCAACGTTCACGCCTATGTGGACGACATTGTGATTAAATCGCAAGTATGCCAGGATCTTATCAGCGACCTGGAGGAGACATTCAAAAATCTCAGAAAATACAACATGAAGCTCAACCCGACGAAGTGCGTCTTTGGAGTACCAGCAGGGAAGCTACTGGGTTTATAGTGTCAGAAAGAGGCATCGAAGCCAACCCTGACAAGATAAAGGCTGTAATGGACCTCCAAAAACCAGAAAAGATCAAGATGTACAGCGACTTACCGGTTGCGTCGCGGCATTGAGTCGCTTTATATCAAGACTAGGAGAAAAAGCACTGCCTTTGTACAGATTGCTGAAAAAGTCAGATACCTTCGTTTGGGATGCAGAAGCCGACGAAGCTTTAACAGCCCTGAAAAGTCAGTTGACAAATGCTCCAGTTCTGGCGGCTCCAAAGGATAAAGAGCCCATGCTGCTGTATATAGCTGCAAACTCTCGCGCTGTAAGCGCCGTGATGGTCGTAGAAAGACAAGAGCCAGGAAAGGAGTACCCAGTCCAAAGGCCAGTGTATTATGTAAGTGAAGTACTCACGGCCTCAAAGCAGCGTTACCCCAATGGCAGAAGCTAGTATTTGGTGTGTTCATGGCGAGTCGCAAGCTGAAGCACTACTTCCAGGAACACCCAATAACTGTGGTCAGCTCAGCACCGCTGGCAGACATCATCCGCAATCGAGATGCCACAGGGAGAGTAGCCAAGTGGGCGATTGAGTTGGGACCACATCATATAAGTTATGAGCCACGCACATCAATTAAGTCGCAAGCCCTTGCAGATTTCATCAACGATTGGACAGAAATCCAAGCGCCCCAGCATGGCGGAAACAAAATACTGGACCATGCACTTCGATGGGTCAAGACAGCTACAAGGCTCGGGGGCTGGAGTTGTACTAACGTCCCCCAAGGGAGACAAGCTAAGATACGTGCTTCAAATACACTTCAACTGCACAAACAATGTGGCGGAGTATGAGGCATTGCTTCATGGACTCCGTATAGCAAAGGAGATGAGTGTTAGTCGCATACGCTGCTTTGGAGACTCAGATTTGGTAGCTCAACAGGTCTCTGGAACGTGGGACAGTAAGGACGCAAATATGGCTGCATACAGAAGAGAGGTGGACAGAATTGCTGGACACTTCACTGGATACCAAGTCGAGCATATTGATCGTAGACAAAATGAAGCGGCAGATGCCTTATCTCGGCTTGGATCCAATAGACAGCCGTCCCGCCCAATGTTTTCTTGGCTGAGTTACACAACCCATCAGTTAAACCTCCAGCAGAGATTGACATCGCAGAGCCAGAAGATGATTCAACTTTAGTCGCAGCCCTGCATGAACAGCCAGGATGGACAGAGCCATATATGGCATATTTAAGTCGCGGAGTGCTACCAGAATGAGGTAGAGGCGCGCAAAATAACACGACGATCCAAGGCCTACACAATGAGCTATACAAACGCAGCGTTTCAGGGACATTCCAAAGATGTGTATCACCAGAAGAAGGACGAAAAATCTTGCACGAAATTCATGCAGGCGATTGTGGCCATCATGCTTCGTCAAGATCTTTGGTGGCAAAGGCGTTCAGACATGGTTTCTTCTGGTTAACGGCGCTAGCAGACGCCGAGCAGATTGTCAGAGTGTGCGATGGATGCCAAAGATACGCCAGGCAAGATCATATGCCAGCTCAAGCACTTCGCACAATACCCATCACATGGCCTTTCGCCGTATGGGGTTTTGACATGGTAGGGCCCTTCAGACGGTCCCCAACGGGAAAAACTCACCTCCTGGTCGTGGTGGACAAATTCACAAAGTGGATAGAAGCAGAACCCGTGGGAGATTGCGAAGCTGAAACAGCAGTCAAGTTCTTGAAGAAGGTTATTCCGCTTCGGGTACCCCATAGTATCATCACAGATAACGGGAGCAACACCTCTGAAGGAGCTACACAAATATTTTGCGCAAACAATGGGATAAGGCTGGACCTCACGTCAGTATCACATCCACAGAGCAATGGACAAGCTGAGCGAGCTAACCAGGAAATCCTCCATGGAATTAAGCCGCGCCTTATTGAAAAGGTTGAAGCATCTCCAGGATGTTGGGTGGAGGAATTGCCAGCCGTGCTATGGAGCTTAAGAACAACCCCTAACAGATCCACAGGATTTACACCATATTTCATGGTCTACGGGCAGAAGCGTTATGCCCAGCGATATCATACATGATTCACCAAGAGTTGCGGCCTATGTCGAAGCAGATAATGAAGCAGCTCGGCAAGATTCGTGGACACACTAGAAGAGGTCAGAGACATGGCAGCATCAAGGTCAGCGGTATATCAGCAAGACTTGCGACGCTATCATGCCAGACGCATCAAAACCGCACCTTTCAAGAAGGAGACCTAGTGCTGCGACTCAAGCAAGACCACAAGGGAATGCATAAGCTATCCTCTCCATGGGAAGGACCCTATATCATCAGCAAGAACCTAAACAATGGATCATACTATCTGCTGGATGTGAGGGAAGAAAGCAGCGATCGCCATGATTTCGAGGATCGTCTAGAGGCGCCTCGCCCTTGGAACGTCGCGCAACTGCGACCGTACTACACATAAAAAAAGCTAATCAGAGCTAAGCATCATCTTTTCCAGCTGCATATAGCTGAGTATCATCACAGCCACTAAGGGCTCCAGCTTCAAAATTGGTCGCCACTTAGGCGCGACCTGCAACACCTGTATCAGAAATCGGCCGCCACCTAGGCGCGGCCGTACCTTATGTATCAAAAATCGGCCGCCACCTAGGCGCGGCCGTATGTCTCAAAAGGGATCGCCACCTACGCGCGACCCAACCCTATGTATAACACTCGGTCGCCACCAGGCGCGACCTTATGTGTCATCATAATCAAAGCTGCTTATAGCTATATATCATTGTTTCTTGGGGGCTTTGTTACCCTGAAACAGCCAACTTACTGGCAATTATCAAATTTACCTTAAGTTGGATTGCAACTTGCATTATGCGTCCAAAGTACTGGGGTGTGGCGTCAATCGAGCTTGATTGCCTATCATGGCCGCTCTCGACCCTGAACACACATGTTCCTAGGAAATACTGAGTCGCGCAAGTGCCCACTTAAAGGATTCAGAAAGATCTAACTAGAGGTCGATATGTACTGCTTATAGTACGGCAACACCAATTGCAATTGCTTATATCTTAACAATTGTTTTATCTATGATATCAAGTTACAGGTGACGATCTTCAAAACCTTCGAGAAGAATTGAGATGATTATCAAGTCACATCAGCTCAATCCTTGGGGGCTACAACATATTATCATCAAAAATTTGAAGATTGATCATCATCAAGTGCTGAAGCTATCAAGCTACTTTGACAAAGCAAGAAGTTCACGAAGTCAGATGCATCTTCCAGGTCGCTCCAAAAGTGTGAGTAAAAGCCAATCCAACGTGATCATGAGTCACAGAGTAAGGAAGTGCAAGCCAGAAAGAGAAAAGTGCAGCCTAAACGTTCAAGGAACCCTTCAAGATCAAGAAAGCATATCAAGATATCCCATGAAGTTCAAGCTACACTTGGGGGCTAATGTCGGGGTAATAATTAACCCGCGACTTATTCAAAGCTAAAATAGCGGCTTCATCCTCATGATCACGCTACTATTGGGCCACGTAAAGATGGGCTGACCTAGGATCACGGCCTACCGAAGGAAGGCTCCAGAAGGTCGGCGTTAACTTGCCTTGGAAGATAAGAAGACGATCGGCTTCGTGTAGAACTCTTGTAACCGACGAGCCTCTATGTATATAAATAGGACTCGCAGGAATTAGACAGGGCCAAGCCCTCAAACCCTAGTTCATACGGCGAGTACCGAGATCGGATCGCCTCCATTGTAACACCTCATATATCATATCAATACCAATCTAGGGTAGGCAGGAAGTAGGTCTTTACCACACATTGAGGGGCCGAACCTGGGTAAATCTGTGTTGATCTTTGTTCCTGTGATCCCAAGCTCGGAGACGATTGACTCGCGCAATCCCACACCTACGAAGTCATCCATGACATCTGACGTGACAAACCCACGACAGCGGGCGATCATCACAGCGCGCGCCTGGCCTGGAACGGCTGCGCCCTTGGTTGCCGCGGGAGCGGCTCTGGTCATGGTCGCCACGAGAGCGGCTGCGACCCTCTCCCCGGCGCTCCGAGCGGCTTCCCGCGTCGCGCGCGTCTCTTTCTTCGTGCCTCCTGCTCTGGGAGGCCTGCGGGCGGTCCAGGCGGTCCCGACCCAGCGCTGGAATGGTGGCCTCCAAGATGCCAGAAGAGCCACCCATGGGGCCGCCGTCAATGACCCCCTGCACCCACTCCGGCAGCTCGCGCGACGAAGGCAAGAAAGTAGAGATGGCCGCATCTCCGTCCAGCGTCGGCGCGCCCGTGTAGTCCTCAATGGTCTCAACATGCAGCAGAACTCGAAAAGTGATACCTCTTTTCCATTGATCGGGTCTGTCGTCCGCGACGCGCACCAAGGAAGACAGCCCGCCTGGCGCCTTGTTTGCGAAGGTGCACCACAACACCTTTGGGATCAGTTGCGGGTCTGCCGTCCACGCCCAGAGGCTGAAGAAGGACGTGTTCTCCATGCTCGTGAAGCCGTCGTCGAGGCGTTGCACGGCACACCTCCGACCCACCACCCTGTCGACGATATCCGGGCGCCAAGCAAACGGCGGCAAGCCGTCCACCGCATTGTAGGCTTGCCCCACAGCCCTCCACGGCCGGTAATGGATGTCGAGGCCGTGGCGCTTGAAGCAGGCCCGGTCCTTGCGCAAGACCTCGTCCCGCCGGCTCGCCGAGTCAAATTTGACAAGGTAAGGCTCCGGGAAGTGGTTGCTGACGGCGAGCTCGGAGGCGCTGAGGCGGAACTCTCTCCTGAATGCGGACTCGACGGCCGCGCGGTCCATGCCGGGCGGTGGCTCAAGAACCCACACCCTCACCGCCGTGCGCTCCCAATCGACGCGCGCGGAGTCAAGCTCGAAAGAGGAGGCCATGACGGTGTGGTCCACCTCCGGGCGCGTTGCCGGAGCACCGAGGAAGTCCATGCCGCGCGTGGCGGAGTCGCCGATCATCTCCATGCCGCGGAAGTTCATGCCGAGCAGGGACGTCGCGGGTTCCGGGCGTGGAGGGCGTGTCGTAGGTGCGGGCGCCGGGCGCGGAAGACGTGTCGGAGGCGCAGCGTGCAAGGGGCGCAGCGCACGGGGCGGTGGCGGCAGAGTCGATGGCGTGAGGCGAGGAGCCTGTCGCGGGGACGACGCGCACGCAGACGGGCAGCCACGCGCCCAATGACCAGAGCGGCCGCAGGCGTCGCACCGCACTGGATCTCGGCAGGCGACGGCGAGGTGCTCCCGGGCGTTGCAGCGGCGGCACCGGGCAGAGCGTGAAACAGGAGAGCGTGGGTGGTGGTTGGAGCTTGGGTGGCTTCTGTCGACGAAGGAGTGGGACGAGCGATGGGGAATTGAAGACGAGCGCGTGGGGGGCAGGTCTTGGCGGCCCACAAGCAGAGCAGCGCGCCGCGCGCGACGCGACATCACGAGCGTCCATCCCTGCTCCGTCGTAGGGGGCGCAGGCCTCGAGCCCCTATCCGCCGGAGTTGGAGGAGATGGGCGATGGGACGGCTCATGAAGGCGAGCGGCAGGAGAGGACGGCATGGCTTGAATGCGCGGAGCAGGCACGTTGAACCTAACGGAGAGGCGAGCACGGGCCGGGTCAGAGCCTCTGCGAATTGAAGACGCGGGGCATCCCGCGATCTGCCATGCCGCCAGAGCCGAGTTAATGGCCGCGCAGTCCGCAGAAGAAGGCGAGTCGAGGTGGAGGGAGCCCACGATGGTGCTCTGAAGCCGCGCCGGCGGATGGGACGGCCGCATCTGACCCATGACGCCAGATCCAGATCGGGGGCGGGGCAGCCGGAGGGCACCGCGCGGCCAAGGAAAGCCGGCGTGAAGCCGCGGGGCAGGGTCGCGGGAGGGGGCGGCAGCCGCTGCGGCCGCAGGGAGGTGGCAGAGGCGTGGCCGGCGGCGCGGGTCGCGGGCAGGGGCCCGTCGCCATGGGCGTCGCGGGAGCGGTGGTGGTGGCTAACGGTCATTTTTTGTCTGCAACTACTGTTCTACGAAAACATTGTTGATCCCACGCAAGGAGAATTCCTCCTCTAGTGTCAATTGCCGATGTACGCAAACCCATCAAACGATGGGTCTAGACATTGCATTATCGACATCGTAAATTTGTCTACAACATTGAGATTCATCTCTTGGAGACATACTAAATTCACATGGACTGAATCAAAAAACTTCCTCACAGCACTTCTTTTAGCTGGATCGTTTTGCCCCTCAAAATTTCCGGGTTACAATTCATAATCAGATTGCAACAACACCACACCAACATAGGCTATTCAGTGCGCGCAAAGGTCTGCACTGCCCTCCAAGTTCAGTTCGCTGAAGTCTGGCATAACCTTGCCGAAGAGCCCTGCGATCATGCGGAGGTGTTCATCTCGGAGCGGGGAGTCAAAGGTGCGCTTAGCTGCAGCAGAGCTTCATTGTCCACTGACAGCTCGCTAGGTGCCATGCCTAATGCTGTCAGAAGAACAGTGTATGCTGCCGATGCCTTCCTGGATGGTCGTGGGGACGAGAAATTAAAAAAATTCAAAGAAAATTTTCAAATATTTCAGCTAAAATTTAAATTCCAGCGCTTAAAAATAATGAAAAGTACAGATTTGATCTCACAACCGTGCATACCATTGACTGGACGCTCAACCAACAGAGTAAATGCATATTTATGATGTATATTTGATTTCTGTTTTTTATAAAGCATTACCTGTTTGATTTTTTTATTTACTTGAAATTTTCGGCCAATATTAACTGTTCTCGCTCCTCTATGAGAATCGCTAATTTCGAGAAATTTGTCCAAATTTGGACAATTTTTGCCTGTTCCTTGTACGCCTCCGAGGCATGAAGGGTTCCACCTCTGCCCTGAGCTTGGAGGATGTCTCGATTTCACGCTGAAGAGGTGGCGCCAACGTTTTCAAGAGAGATGCACACAAGGATTTGATCTTACCAAGCACCACCACTTCTTGAGCAACCATCCCTACCGGCTCAACTTCTTCATAAACCGGAGTTAACCTTTTTTTTATGGGAACATGGTCGCTTTATTGAATAATAACAGGAGGTACAATAGTAGTGTCCCTCGGCTGCAACAGCCATACACGTAGCGACCATGAGCTAGGGTGGGAACAATTTTTAAGAAAATTGTGTGCTTCAGCTTAGATGCTCTGCCCTCGTGGATTATGCACTGGCAGAAAATTGTTTTGCTGAGGTTCACAAAATTGCGGGCCGAGCATGTCCAGGGCCGACCCATTGGCCGGGCAAGAAGGGCGACTGCCGAGGGTCCCGAAAAGTGAAGGCCCAAAAAACTAAAGTATATAGTAGTCGTTGTGCTATTATCCATTACTCCCTTGTAAAAACATTTAAAGCATGCATGACTTCCGGGTAGAAACAAATAATTGTTATTATGATTTTACTTATAATATGTGTAAAATATATTTTGACAATAAAAATGTATTCTACAAGATCAATCCATACACTTTGCTATTAATAGTGGCGAAAGACATGAATTAAAGATGGCGAGCAATCATACGCATCTTTAATTTTAGAATAGAGGGAATATTATATCATAATAAAATGGTCAATTTACGAAATAAAATACACAACACGGGTCTCTTGAGATGTTAGAGACCGGTGACAACAATTTTAGCTGCCATATTATTCCGTTTCTAGGGGAAGTCCCGAGTTTTATGGAAATCTGCGTAATTAAAATTACATGTTTATTTTTTTTCGAGAAATCGGCAGGAGCTGTGGCTTTCCCTTAGAAGAATAGAGTAACCAAAGTTTTACAAACCGAAGAGTGCCGGAGGGCTCTCCTCTCTGCGGCATGGGGATTACTCCCGAATGTAAAAACTACTAGATAAATGCAAGTGAATGTCGGCCAGATGCGGCACTTCCGTGTAGGGATTTCGCTTGCCTACGAGAATCTGCCGGTTCCGCTCCCGCCAAATGTTCCAGCAAGTGTAGATTAGATTTCTGTTACGCTCCTTTTTCTTGGGATTTTATGGCAAGGCCAAGGTCCTTTCCCACCAACCGTCCAGATATTCGAGATGACTACATGTAGGGGGGGGGGGTGGCTGCCCCAGGGCCGACGCCATCATCCTCAGAATCGTGCAAGAGAATGGGCATTCTTTGCAAAGGTGAGCGACCGTCTTGTTTTCCGCCAAGCAGAGCTGGTTGTGAGGCCATCCCCGGACCGCCAGATTTTATGTAGTTAAGATTATTCCATGGAGTACAAGCCACCCGAACAGCTTGCATTTAGGAACAGTACTAGCCTTCCAACACTTGTTCGGCAGGAAAGGTTTCAGTATAACAAATTTTTATTTCATAAACTAGTGGTGGACTTATGTACACTGGATGATAAAATACACATTTTTTTCCATTCGTGTTTACTTTAAACAATATTGTTTAAATACCAAGTACACAACTACACATCATGCACACTTTTTTAACTTTTGACTTGCTAGATTAGTATAATAATGACATATAGAAGTACCCTTAAATTTCGCTGGTTAATGACATATAACTATGACCATGATTTGTACTTATAATTTGTCCATAAAATTAGTATAATAATCTATGAAATGAAATAACGTTGTAAGACGAATCCAGCGGTACCATTCATACATTCTCAATCAATATAGTTTAGTATATATTAGTGGTCAAAAAAATCGAGAACCAAAGACCAGCACAAAAATAACGCGCCTTATAATTTGGAATGGAGGGAGTAATTTTTACCTCGAAAAGTAATAGGTTCAGCTTATAATACAGCTAAAAACTCCTATACATATACCTATTTATTCATACACTAGAAACCGCTATCAAATATTTGTTAAATTATACTCTTTATCTTTACCATCAATACATACAAATTATATAACTTATGTTAGAAGATATAGCTTACTATCTTTCAATGAATTCACTACAAATAAAAACAAATCAACTAATATTTAGAAATATTGACAGTTATGTGGTTAAACTATACGAATGAATGGAAAAATATACTTGCAATACTATAAGATGCTAAAAATAAGACCAATAGAAGTATAAAAGTTTAATATAAATTATATTTATTTTGATTTGCCCATGCCATATAATTTTATTGGACCGGCCCTGAGCACGTCGATGGGAGCTCAATTGGCGTCCTCACCATCACCTCTCCACTTCTTCCACACCCAGGCAGCATTGCCGCACCACCCCAGGATGAGGACGAGGACGTGGGTGTCGTCGGTCCCCTTTAGCCGCCACCTCCAAGTCAGCCCCGCTCGGTACTCTTCGTTGCGCTGTTCCAGGCCCTCGCTCCCGCTGCCCTTTCCCGGCTGGCCCACACCATGGACTCCCAGCCCTCCACTGGCGCGGGCGCTCAGGGAGAGGGGAGGGATAGCTTGGTTGACTTAGAGCGTCCAGGGAGGATTCTTGATTTTTTGATCTGAATATTTGCGGTGAGGATTTTGTTGATCTGACGATAGAGTTGCGTTTGATCATGTGTTAGTATTTGTTCATGTTGTGTTGTTTGATTGACGATTTCATGTGAGTGCTACAGGGACCCACATTCTTTGATGACTGGAACAGTAATAACGGTTGCTTTTGCGTCTTTATGAATCTTTGCTAGGTCTGCATGTTTTAGTAATCTTTCCTCCTCTTTCTTCTATTCTTCTTGTGCTGATTATTTAGGAAACTCGTAGTTCGTCTCTTGTCCCATAAGTGCGATTAGAGGCGTAAACCTTCACAGCTTCATCCAATGTTCATGTCCAGGTTCTGGACAATTGTAGACCAACTAAACTCACTGAAGCATCTTATCTTTGGGACCGAAGTACTGAACATAATTCGTATATGATATTCCCTTGTATATCTTAGTGTGTTGCACCTGTTAACGATAGAATTGCGTTCATCCTGTGTTGTATCCATTCTTTGACGATTTCGTGTAATTGCTACAAAGACGCGTAAAATTGTTCCAGGCATTATCAATGAGCTTAAAGAGTCACATAAGGCTATCCGAAGGCAGCATCATAATGACACATCATTGTATTGTGGGGTGAATGAGGATTAGTAAAATTGGCGAGATAAAAGAATACCGAGTTACTTTGTTGTGTCAAGTGAACTTTTCTTTAGGTAAGCACATAATGAAGTCCATTCATAGGTTCATTCCAAGAAATAGACAATGCCGTAGAGGAGCAGTCAAAGGATTTTTTTTTTTTACCCGCAAAAAAAAAGGATTCTTATTTTTTCAGCACTTGAGAGGATTTATCCCGCTTCATAACATGGACTGTCTTTAACAGTAGTGCAAGCTACATAGATAATAGACGATGGCCGCAACTTAAATTTTGGCCAAACAACCCAAGCTTCCCTGCGTACCCTCTATCTAATCTACTTGTTCCTGCTATTTTACTTCCTTCGCATACTGAGTTGCTGTAGCAGGTTTCATTACTTGGTTGTTCACGAAACCATATCTACTGCAGATTGTCATTGCTTTGCCCGTTGCATTTCCCTTTGGTTTATCTTCTTCAAAACACTTGCTGTCATCTTGCTCCTCCTTCCTTTCTTTTCCTAGCTTCTGCTTTTTATTTATGTCATCGCTCTGTCCATGTGATCTAGCCCTGTGCAGAAGAAATTAGTTCGTAACAGTGTTTTGTTAAATAACTTGCGGGAAACAACTATTATTAGCTGTACCATCAGCAGAGCCTCGGTTTCCGTCTTGTGCCTCAGCAGCCTTTCTGTCGCCGGTCTGCTGAGAGGTGTTCTACCGGCGTAGATAGGAGCGGTGGTAATCTGGCGTTCGCACCATAGGTTATGTGGTTGATGGGAAGAAAGCCGGTTGAACTTATCGCCATATATGTACCTTGTCAGCAAGCGATTATGCTTGATTCTTCAGCTCATTGTGCTCCAGAATAAGGCCATCACAGGTGACCTGCAACTTCGCGTGGTTCTCCCAGGAGAGCGTTATGGCTGGTTTGCAGAGTAGTGTGCGTATGGGACAATGCATTATGTGCGTGCTCTAAGTGAACATGTCGCTGAAGTAGATCTTCGTAAGTCTGTCGAAGCAACTCGACATCCTTTGCTGCTTTTTCAACTACTGCTTGATGCAGTCTTTGGTACTTCTCTGACGCAGCAAGCCATCTTTCCACTTTCACATACTTCTGTACGTAGAGGAACTCTCGAAATAGGCTTGCGCCCTGCTATATAAATATAGCAAACACCCGATACAACCGACGATAGATGCTGGGACGGAAGCAGCACAAACGCGTCCAAAAGAAAAGAAAAAAGAAACAAAAGCCGACAACGGTGGGTCGACAAAAACGAAGAGGCTCCATGACCGTTGCGCCCACCGGAGATCCTAGGACTCCGAAGCGCCGGTACTAAACAACACCTTCAAGAAGGAATGCGACGATGACGTCGCCGCCGCCTAGGGTTTCCCCCGGTACGTGGCGGGGAGGGAGGGTAACACTCGACACCCCTCAGGAAGGACTGGCGGCACCACAGGCGCCACCTCGTCGGTGTCGAACCAGTCGACAGGGATTTCTCCCGATCCCCCCATGACCCCAGGTACTCCGGAGCACTCCACCATGGCGTCCACCACCCAGCGCCACCACGATCAGGACGCCACTCACGCTATCACCCCGACACCGAGAAGGGAGACCTGCACAGTGAAGAGGAAGAGCCACCAGGGACAAGGGGCCGTAGCACCGCCGGCACGTGGGAGGGACCGACCTCCACCGTCACAGACGGTAACCGACCGGACGCAATAGCAGAAGCACACCAGGCCTGCGGGCCCACAGGCCTGGCCGGGCCCCAAGAGGCCCGTAAAGCTCCAGCCGTCGCGCTGCAGAAGACACGCCGTTGGCGCCGCTGCCCCCCGTCCAAGCCGCCGTCCCTCTCCTACGTGCAGAAGGCAGCACCGCGGAGGATTCGAGCCGGCCCACCTAAAACCCAGATGGGGCCCGGAGGGCCCCGATCTGGGCCAGGGGCGGCGAGCCGGTACAGCACCACGCCGGCCTCTGCCCCGCCGCCAAGGGGCGGCGCCGTCTTGTTCCGGCCACCCGGACCGACCCGGGGCCGTCCGGGACCGCTGACCGCCGAAGAGCACCGCCGTGACCCCACCGAGCCCGAGCCAGGCGATGGCCACACGCGGGGAGAGACGCAGGGGCGGCGGCAGGGAGGAGGAGCAGGGAAGAACGCAGGAGGGAGCTGGGCGGAGCCGCGCCGGTCGCCGCTCGGGGGCGACGCGGCGCGGAGCGTGGGGAAAAGGCGGTTGAGAATCTAGAACCCACCGTACGCACAGGAACTTGATGGCCATCTCTGCAGCACTCGCTACGGAGGCATACTGGCCGGGCATGTCATTGCCATAGAAAGTTCTTGCAACAGGGTGTGCATTGAAGCTATCTGGTGGCACGCTCATGTCGAAACAATCTCGGCGCCTCCCATAGTTGATCTAGTAGTGATGGCAGCGAAAATGTTCAGATGTAAGGGCACCTCCAATGACCCTCTGTAAAATGGACACCGAATGTGTCTTATTTGGTCCGTTTGGCGCCGTCCGCGAACACATTTTGGGTCTGTATCCGTTTGGGGCGGGTGCAGCCAACGGCCCTTCGCTTTTTGCCTCTGGTCCAGCCTTGGGCATTTTTTTTGTGGTTCAATTTCACACAACTTTAGAAATAAATATAAAATTATAGCAAATAAATTCTACTATATATAAAAGGCAGAGGAATCCGCCCCTCCTCGTGCTTCCACGTCGCCGGCAATCCACGGCCGTCCGATCCGCGCGACGGACGGCCGGGATTCGGCCACGTCGCTCCCAAAGCGCCCGACACTGTTCACAGTCGATTTTTGTCCAATCACGAGGCGCCACGTACACCCGGTCACCCGCCGGTCGCCCGCCTCCCAGCCGGTCTCCCACCCGGTCGCCGCGCCGTTTTGCAAAGAAACCCTCCCACTTTCACATATTCGCATGAATCCCACGTTTTCCTCTGCGGGGGGACCTTACTGCAATTCCACGCAAAGTCAAGGTCTTATCTGCAAAAACGCCAGCGCGCTCTCCTCTCCCCCGCGCGACGCCGTGGTCACTGCCGCCGCCACCTCGCCACGCCGCTCCGGCGATCCCCGCTCAGATCGGAGCACACGTCGATGTGCGCCACCGCCGTCTCCACCTCCTCGCACACGCTCGCCCGCCGGGAGGCCACGAGGACGCCGGAATCGACGCCGCCCCGGTCGCCGTCGTCCGCCGCGTCCACGCGCCTCCCCGGCCGCTCCGGCGACCCTTTCCGGGCGGCGCCGCCAAGTAGCGACAGCCCGCGCCGAGGCGCGTCCAGTGCGGGCAGCCGCGCGTGCTATATCGCGGCGGCGCGCCGCCGGCGAGCACGGCGCCGCCGCGGCCAGAACTGGCCCGTGACGTCAGCACGACGCTAGGGCGGGCCTACATGTCAGCTCCGTTTTTTTTAACTTCCCATTTTTCTCCAAAAAAAAACCCTCATTTAAAAAAAAAATTCCCAAAAGATATAAAACCAGGGAAATTTAATCTACCTACATATTAAAAAATGTATAAGAGAACACACAAAAAAAATGATCTCTAATTATGACATGTTCTTTTTTACTTTTCCCCAAAAAAAAAAACCTTATTTAAAAAAATGAAATAATTCCCAAATGATATAAAACCAGGAAAATTTAATCTACCTATATATTAATAAATATGTATAAGAGAACACACAACAAAATGATCTCTAATTATGACATGCGAGCAAAGTTCAAATTTAAAATTTTGGAGTGCTTTCCAAATTTATTCACTTTCTTAAAAGCTACAACAATTCAAATATGGATAACTTCTCATTTCGCAGGACTTCCCGAAATATGAACAATCTTCACCTAACATTTGCAAAAAGTTAAGAAGGAAAGAAAACCATGCCGGAGCTTCCTAATCCAAATTTCAAATTCAATCTTTCGAAAAAAACTAATTTTTTTCCAAATCCACGGGCGCGGAGTCCGCGCTTATTCCCTAGTAGTCCATAAATAGATAAATAACATAGTTTATAATTTTAAAACAAAGTTCGCACAATGAAATAAATATTATAGTTCACACAATGAAATAAAATGGATAGATTTTCAATGATAAAGATTTTTCTCGTTTGCAGGTACTCTACCGGTGCACAAGTATTCTCCGTTCGTGATCCACATTACAACGGGCGGGGTATCGAGGTCTCTTTATGGAGGAATGTGCACGACTGGAAGAGGTGGCGCGGGATATTTTTATCCAACATGGATAGTCGCTAGATCGGCGGATTGGTCCTCCATAGACATTCACCTTTTATCGCCACATGATAGTAATTCGTTTAGTGCTATTTTTATGTATCTTTTTGGAACTTGTGGATTGCCACTGTGTGCATCGTTAAAGTAATAAAAGTTACAAATAGGTCCATGGACCACCTAGCGACGACTACAAACACTGGGACGAGCTGAAGGCGCGCCGCTGTCATCACCCTTCCCTCACCGGAGTCGGGCAAAGCTTGTCGTATGAGAGCTTGTTGTAGTAAACAGACGGATAGTCGTCGTGCTAAGGTCCTAAAGGGCCAGCGCACCTGAGCAGCAACCATCGCCAAAGATGAGAATCGTAGATCGAAAGAAACTGACATGGGTTATAATATAAAGTAACCTAACTATTGTATATGTTGGTTATATGGTTGGCTATATATGACATGACAATCTTTTATAGCCAGTTGTTGGTTGTACTATTGAACTTGTTGATTCACGTAGTACCTTATCCGTCAAAATCTCCAATCGGTTCAAGATTCAAACAAGTCGATCTCCTATACTATTGTTAAAAGAGCAAACATGTGTTGACTTGTGTTGATACATTAAATTTAAGCCGTTCAATATCTGATTAATCGAACACACCTTTTCACCTTATCGTTTTCATGAAAATCACAATATGGATATGTCCCTCGCCGCTCCTCCCCAAATTACAGCGATTGCCACCATGGGTATGTACCTCGCCGCCCGTCCCCAACGCGAGCACGCCGCTGCCTGCACGCGCTCACCCTCGAGCCGCCTTTGGACTGTAACGTCTGTCCATCGCCGTCCCCGACGCCCAGCGAGGCATCTCTCTCATCTCGCACCAATGGCCAACGAATCACAGGGGACCGGGAAGGATTTTGGCGACGGCCGGACCGGCAAGCAGGTCGGAGTCGTTCTGGCGACGGCCTCTCGCGCAAGCAGGGCCCGACGCACGAAGCCACGAACCGCGAGCCATCATGTCTCGCTCGGTCATTCCCAACCCGAAGCTCCTGGTGGCTAGGGTTTGCCGACGTCGGCCTCTCCGTCCTGCGCTCCCAGCTCGCCGCCCGCCCCCTCCCCCTGCAGCTCCTCCCTCACGACCTTCTATCCTTCTCCTACGATGACGCCGCCAGGAGCGGCCGGTACTGTCGAGACCTCCTGTCCCCTCCTCGCGGTACGAACTGCTGCTGCTGCCGACCAGGAAGAAGGAACAAGGTGAGACACCTCCTGATCCCACACATATTTGTAGGACTTGGATGTTTGGGTGATTCAGATATGTAATTTTGGAATGTTAGGGATTGCATATGTGTGTGTGTGATTCAGATCTGTGATTCTTTGTTTGATTTAGAACTGCATACTTTGTGTGTATGATGTATATATACTTTGTGTAAACACTAGCTGTTCATATATGTTTGGTGCAAATTTCTGTCACAGAAAGCTTCAGATGATGATGCAGAAGAGAACAACAGACATTCAGATGCTTGGCATGTCATAGCCGCCGTTTTTCGATTGATCGTTAACTTTTGTCTGGGAATTTAGATACAACTTAGTTATGCCGGTAGAGTAATCATATATTCGGGGGTCATCATACGTAATAGCGTTCATATCTTCTGCTCCTAGAAAAGTATCGTTTCAGTTGAGTTAGTTTTAAATATATATGTTTGATGCCCAGTTTTTTATCAATTTCATTTTCTGCTATAGGGATTAGGCCTCAACAACCATCTGCTGAATACTTAATATTTTCGCCACTTCACCCTGAAAAATAAAAGGAATTGCGATACATTGCTTCTCTGTAATGCTCCATGTTCCAACTAATCATGCAACGTTTGTCAACAAAGTACTAAGATTTTATCGTTTTATCTGAGTTTGATTTTATAATTGTGGGTAAAATACATATGTTTTTTTATCGGGGGGTAGCTGGCAGCTAGATGGGTTCAACCGAATACCAATGGAGTTCCATTCTTTTCTGGAAATATATTCTTCTTCTTGATTGTCTAAGTGCATGACTCAAATAGTATAATTGTGAGACAGAATTCATATCATCCTTTTCCCAATGAAGATAATACGTGACTGATGAGACCAGGGGCGGAGCTAGGGGGGGACCAGCAGGGGCCAGGGCCCCCCCTATGCCGCATCTTCCCAGGGACATAGGCTTAGTTTCCATACGATGGTTGGCCCTCGTGAACGTACGCCATGGGATCTGGAGCAGAGGGAGTCGTTTGGCTGGTTGAGGAAGACGATGAAAGACTGAAAGTCACGCTTGATGGCATGGGCCTCGGCAGGAAGCAGGCCTGAAGTTCCCAACTCTAAGGCCCATCAGACAGAAGTAGATGGAGTCACGTACTGCTTCAAGAAAAAGAAAACGTACTCCTTCAAGATCATCTTGTCACCTAGCAGCCAATTTATTATATGCTAAAAAAAACCTTGCAACCAGTTTATGCTAAGAAAAAGAACCTATCGACCAATTAGTACTAGACATTAATGTCATCAATCTGTAATAAAAAAACAGCACTGTCATCAACCTAGCCCTTATATGCTTGAAAAAAAAAAATCTGGCCCCCCCATGTTTGTATCCTGGCTCCGCCCTTGGATGAGACCAAATAGTATCTCTTATTTAAATAGATAGCTAAGTATCCTGAATTTATATCATGGTTTTCTTTGTCCATCCTTTTGACATTGTGAATCTGATAGCACCCCACTGAGGTCAAGCGACACTGCTTAATTTTCTATTTCTCTTCAGAAAATCAAATGATGTACTTACACATGTTGTGGATATTAATATTTGACTTAATGGAACACCTTTGTGTTGGTGCAGGTTGATATGGAAAAGCTGGGCTTTTCAATAGGGGTGAAAAGGTATTGAACATGGCTCGGAAGCACGGACTGGCAGATACGATATCATACAATACTATCATTGCAGAGTACGCGCAAAGTGGAGATTTCCGCAGTATGACTTACTTCGTCCAGAAGATGCAGGATTTCCTGTTTATCTCGAGGCATACAATTGTATGCTGAATGCTTATGGAAAGTCAGGCCAGCTGGAGGAGTTCTCTGCTGTTTTGCAGAAATGAGGAGAGCAAAATGCGACTTCGACCGTTACACTTACAATATTATGATAAGTATATATGGGAGAAAGGGTTGGATCGAAGGTATTGCCTATGTTCTTTCAGAACTAAAGAGCCGTGGCGTTGAACCAGACTTGTACAGTTACAATACCTTGATAAAGGCTTATGGGATAGCGGGAATGCCTGAAGATGCTGTCAAGCTGATGCAAAAGATGAGGATTAAAGGTATTAATGCTGATCGACTAACATATACTAACCTGATAGCACCTCTACAAAGGAACGAAAAATTCCTAGAAGCGGTCAAGGGGTCCCTCTGGATGAAGCAAACAGGAGCTGTAGGGGTTGAAAGTCGAGTATGATGTGGCATAAGCATTCAGGTTTTGTTGCACATAAGTATGCGAAATACCGCCATTGTTCTGCTTGAGTCGAGTACGTACATATATGGTGCCGTTGTACAAAGCAGCATAGCTCATTGATTGTTCTGCCTCTGTTACGTACAGGGCTTTACAAACTTGTAGATGAAATTCAGTCAGTGTAAAGCAAGATGGGAAGTTGTATCATACCTATCATACACACAGATCTAAATACCATGACACTG
The DNA here is from genome assembly GCA_947311845.1 of Poa pratensis. Lineage (NCBI taxonomy): Eukaryota > Viridiplantae > Streptophyta > Magnoliopsida > Poales > Poaceae > Poa > Poa pratensis. The sequence goes on along the minus strand of CAMZMU010000033.1, from coordinate 60,749,272 downwards.
TCTTGAAACTTCGGATGATCGACCAAAGGAAGTCAATGAGAAATTCAAATTTAACCTGGCCTCAGGCCTGTTCTTTTCTTGTTATATTCAGGATGTCCATGTGGTTTCTGCGGCCTCTATTCAGGCTCTCTTGTGAAATTCCTTTGAAATGTCTGCAAAGAAAAAAGGCCAAAATAACATATGACTGATCAATTTTGTGTTGCGTCGGGTTTTCTTTATTTATGACTCCATCCGTTCCAAATTATGAAATCTTTTGGATTGGACTACACAGATGCCGTGTTCATTCTCCTACAAAAGAACCTTGTGGACAAAAGAAAAGTTAGATCTAACAAGCGATGTGGACCAACCATCTAGAATTCATGACGGAGATTGATGGGAGTAGCAATCAATCTAATATCAACTTTGCAGTTTTCATGCTCAACATATGAATAATTTTACAAGTTTACGATGGATTTGGCCAATTCGTGCTGAAAATATGCCATGGATGTGGTGAATGATACATATCTATTGACTATGTTTGTCCTGATTCCGGACATCTTAACCTAGGATGTACTCCCTCCGTTCCAAATTAGATGACTTTAATTTGTACAAAAGTGGATGTATCTAGACATGTTACAAGTCTAGGTACATCCACTTTTGTACAAATGGAGGTCAACTAATATGGAACGGAGGGAGTAGTACATAGACAATGTCGAACGTGTTTGATGTATATATAATGCCTGATTTATCCAGGCACCATGGTATCTGTTTTGAAATACTGGATGGCGGCGACAGAGTTGGTCGACGTACATGGACGGCTGGAGAGTTGGCCAATCTGTCGAGGCATTCAAGGCTAAAACAATTAAAGTTTTTTTATCCTCCATCCATTTTTAGACCGAATTACCGGTCCTTTCCTGATTGAGCGATTCTCTCTTCCATTGTTAGCTGGAACTGTATAATCAAGTGCAAATATGGTTTATTCCAACATTGAATATATGTATTTAAATTTAATTCATGTCAATTTTGAAATAATATTTGACATTTTTGTTCTCTCTCGAAAGACAAGTCATGTATTTTATTGGAGATGAGTCTTTTATATTTTTCCATGAAAATCATCTCATTTTGTCGTCTCTTCTAAAGTTCTAGTTTGCAATTTCAAAGATATGAATATTTTAATATTAAGTGAGTATCACATTAGGTATCCGTGTTAATATTGACTTGTATCAAATAGCGTAATCGAGATAGGTATGGCTTTTCCTACCTATAAATTGTCCCATTTTTCTTTGCCAGGGTAGAAGACGTCCAACTTGTAAATTATCCCATTTTGATTGTGAAAACGTAAGTTGCACGTACATGCCAACTAGTCTACTAGCAAATACAAAATTGGTGTACCGGTACTACATAGATCGACCCTCGACTCAAACTACTCTTCTACTTGCAATGGAGCTAGACTGCAGCAGGAGAAATGGTGAAATTCGCTAGCAGTGTGAAGTGAATAGCTCTCAACTGATTGGACGGCTGTGGAGCCGGCTGACACGTAGTGTGCCTTAAATTAAACTTAATGCACTGACACATGAATTTAAAGATTATTAAGCTTTCCTCATAATGGAGAGCTAACATATATTTCCCCAAATCCAACTCCTTTTCAAATCCGTACAAGACTCAAACAAGTCTTCTACTTGTAAATACAGAACTTGCTGTATCGGTATTACATAGATCGACCCTCGCTGCGCAAGGAAACGATGGACTCCAACCTAATAATCAATGGTGCCAGCGACGGCGCCGGCTCCAGCGTCTACGAGGATAGGATCAACTGCCTTCCCGACCACCTACGGCTTCACTACATCCTGAGCTTGAACGGCCTCACTACATCGCATCCTGATCTTCCTGCCCACGGTAGGATTTTCGAGTTCCACGATCGGATCAGCCTCCTCCCAGACGACCTGCTTCATCGCATCCTGAACTTCTTGCCCACGCAGGATGCAATCCGCACGAGCGTGCTGTCGCAGCGGTGGCAGCGCATCTGGATCAACCTCCCGACCTTTTGCGTTCTCCGACGACACGCGGTCGGCAGCAGGGTTCGCGAACTCGGTCGACGAGGTGCTCGCGCACAGCTACGGCATGGACAAGCTCGAGATATCCGTCAGGCATCCTTCGCACTTGGCCCGTGCGAACGAGTGGCTTCAGCATGCCGCCAAGCGTGCCCGTGAAAAAATCAGCTTCATCTTCCGCTACAACGGTGAAAGTATCTTTGCAACGCACGATTGTGACCGGGTGGTCTTGGATTTGCCGTGCGGCGGAATGGCCACCGCTATGGCGTTCCACCTCCGCCCAATTGGCGTCGGTACCCTCGTAATCCCGCCGGCGTCCGCCGCCGTGTCCAGCTCGTTGACCCAGCTGGAGCTCAAGCGCCTGAGGATTGATGGAAGCAGCCTCTCGAACTTCGTTTCCTCATGCTGTCCGCACCTGACAAAGCTTGTCGTACACACCTTCGGCGACGAAGATGTCATCCGGCTCTCCAACGATGCCCTGGAAGACCTTGACCTTGACTTCTACTACGGCGGCCTCCGGCGACTGGAGGTGTCGTCGCGCAACCTCCACCGCCTTCGCATTCGTTGAGATCTTCTCACCGGAGATTATGGCTCACGAAGTGCATGACGGCAGCAAGGCGGCCAGCTTCCGAACTCCCCGGCTTGAGGTTCTCAGTTGGAGACCCAGCGCAAGCATCCACCCGAGCAGGGTCGAGTTCGCCCACAGCTTGGCCACTATTCGCCAGCTTGACGTCGGGCTTGCAACCCACTTTATGGTGAATCGTACCCTCTGGCACTACAACAGACTGGCTGTATGGCTTCTTTAGCGCTGTACAGGTGTCCGCGGCCTTACAGTCGCCCTCTGCAATTTACACCCCAGTGTAAGTAAATATACATCAATGCGTTTTTTTTGCTAAAACATGTTTTTAAGTTTCATCAGTTAATATTGCGTAATTTTTTTAATGTATTGTGGCGTCAGTTACTAGTCCATCCGCTTCATAATAGTTGACATTGTCCTAGGATGAACGAAAATCAAAATTTTCTAATGTTGTCTCTTAGAGTCGTACTCCATCCGGTCCTAAATATAAGATGATTTAGATGTTTCAAATGTTGTCTAGATACAGACTAAAATGAGCCAACATAAATAATAAAACATGTATAGATACATTTGTATACATGTGAATGTGTACAAATGCTAAAACGTCTTATATTTAGGAACGAAGTGAGGAAATATTATGTATCTTTTAATACTTCTACAAAATTATACACATAATTAAATAGAAATGCTATTTAGTGCTCACTGCCTCAGTCGAGCCCTATACCATCGGATTTGCATTGCGATTACTGCAACTATGAGTTGCGGTTCAGTGCACCTGAGTTTTTTTAGTTGTAGATGGTAAAATGTCTGAACCATTGGACTTGCTTCTTGATTTGTGCTAGTCATGAGTTGCAACATGGATTGCAACTGATGTTTGATGATATTACTTTAATGAGAACTAAGTTAGTTCTCAATTTGCACCCATAATTAAAAGATAAATAATGACAGATGGAAACGTGGTGACTATTTGTCCGTGGTTGATTTGTAAAAAGTTATATTTAGAGCAAGACTAGTTTTGTAGTCATTATCATATTTATTTATATTTAGGTTGAGAAACAATCAAAGTGGTTATTGACAAGACTCACAATGTGTGTAGGGGATGGCTATGTCTGCCAAGATAAAGTCAAACTTAATGAAACTTCAATCTCTTAGGAGTTAACTCCCATGATAAAATTCAGTGACCTAGAAACGTGAATGACATAAGAGTAGCAATTTATAATGGTAAAAAAAATAACTTTTCGAGAGTTATCTCCTAGCACGAGCCACAAAAAAAAGTACTCCCTCAGTACACAAAAGGATGTCTCAATCTTTTTTAGATTTGTGTGTATCTGTGTGAACGGAGGGAGTAGCTGGTATAAGACTTAGTTTTGTTTTTGCATTCCCTGTTAGTTAAATTGTAATAAAAATGGTGCCATCATACTATATACATAACAGTCTTAGCGAAAGCTAGCTACCACAACTTATATAAGCCTTGCGCGGGATTGTGTGCAAGTACCAGTCAGCTCATTGATTCATATAATATTTTGTGTGTGTTTTGCTTGCCTTATGGATGTCTAAGTATATGTACTTTTGTAATGAACTAATAATGTTCCTATGCCTATATATATGTTTGTGTTTGTACACAGCCAACTTTTATGTCTGGGGTGCTCGACGAGACTTCGTTGTCCCAGTACGAGGATCTGATGGTAGAGGTGCCTCAGCTTAGCACTGTCACTGACCTAACCGTGTGCACCCTCTTGGACCATCACGCTTACGGAGCCAGCATAGCAACGCTACTCTCTAGATGCAGCTACGTAGAGATGCTGACCGTCATTGTCGACGAGAAGGTAAATTTTTCGCTAATTCTCGCCACCACCAAATTAATCAAGTGATTGGATGCTAAATCGATTCCACGTATACTTGTGAATGCAGAGGTTCGAGCATGAATATGTTTGCGCGCGCACATCGGCTTGCTGGTGCAAGCGTCCCACAGACTGGTGGGGGGAGAAGCTCCGTCTTGAATTTCTCCGGCAAGTAGACCTAAAGGGCTTTATAATGGCTGACTGGTTGCCAGACCTCGTGAGCCTCTTGCGTTGTTCGAGACCACAAGCGCTAATAACTGTTCATGATATACATGAACGGTATGAGTTAAGTGATGCATCGACTCTACAAATACTACAACACCAAAAGAGAAGGATGATTGCGGGATAATCCTCTGGTCCTTTTTTACACTTATTAGTTTCGTCTTAAGTCAAAATTTGAAAGGTTTAACCTACTTCATCTTGAAAAATGTAAATACTTACAGCTGCCTGGGTTAGCGAGGTTAAGCTTGTCGAGGGCACGTCGGTAGGCATTCACTAGTAGAGAATAGGCTAGTAGTGGCGTGTCGATTTCTCTACTGGCATTGGGCACCCGACTTAGTATCATGCTACCGGTAACAGATATCAGTGGTGTTCCTGATGTGATGCGAGCATAGGTACAATGATGCCCCCAGTGGGTGACGAGACAAAGCGTCGTCGTCGTCGAGATCGAAGCGGTCAAGGGTTTTAACCCGCAGCGGTGGCTCGAGAGGTCACCGCACCGTAACCCTCAAGAGGGTCACCACACCCACAACAATGTCGTCGTTGGCGTCGAAGCATTGGGGTTTCGCCCTATAAATCACTCCCGCGCCACAATCAAAAACCATAGTGCACCCACTCCCACCAAAAAATCTCAAGAAGAGCCTCCAGTGCGGAAACACCGCCAACATAGGATTCCACGTCGTCCGCTACTTGCAATCCACATACTCAAAGAGAGAGAGCCATCGCCACCGCAGTGTTGTCGCCATAGAGCTGAACGCTCATACCACCATCCATGGATACCACCGAGGGTCTGAGGACTCAGACCAACAAGTCAACGAACCCCACGGGGCAGACAACGTAGACGCAGTAGGGTTCGCCATTGTGTTGCCCGCGGGATGACCAGGAGCCTGAAATGTGTTTTTTTCTCATACTCTCTGTATCTCTTGGCTTGACTCCCAACGGTGACCCTGACGGACACCTCCATCCACGGCCTTGCTCCTAAGCTGCCGTCAACAACAACACCGTTCGTCATCCACCTGCATCACTATCAGCTCTAGGTACATATATCGCGCTATCAGTTGGTCGTACAACAACCAGGCATCGCTATCTTCTCGCTACTGTAGTCTGCAGACCTTCGTCTACGTCAACAATGAATCAATCGACAACCTGTCCTAGATGAAGAGCCGACATTAACCTCTATGCGGGGACCTGCCAAAGACCACGCGAGCTACCGCAAAACACCTGCGCTAGTCGACGGGAGCGGTGCGGACGATCGCGCCCGCCCAAACTCGGGGTAGACATTGTGCTTTAGCCATCTTTTTGCCAGACATAAGATGAAGTGAGCTTTGCACCACTACAAGGCCACGAAGGTGCAGAACGGGTCAGTACCCATTGGCTGGGTCGTAGTGGCGCAACCCCGGCAACCGGAGTTCGAGTTGCATCGGGGTCGAATTTTCAGAATTCTCGCAAAGGAGCGCTTCTACCTTAATGTCATTCTACCTCAGAAGGTATCTGAGCTTAAGTGTCTGAGCTAAAAGCCAGAGGTGGGGCCAATGTTCAACACTCACCCTCCCAACCCAAACTGCCTAAATTGCAGTAAAGCAATCGGTCCCACCCCCGCGTCGCCCGCGTCTGTGGCGACACAGGGGAAACCCTAGCCGCCGCCGGTCTACCAAGCTGCTTGCGCACACCACGCAGTCGCCGCCGGACGGAGGCGCCGGCAAAGCCGCGCGCACCCAGGGATGGTGGCGGCGGGGCAACGGTTCTTCCTCCGCTCGAGCTGCAGTGAAGGAGGCACGGAGCGATCTGACGTCTGGCCGCGGTGTTTGGCGGCGCGGCGAATGGCGCCGGTGCGGAGCGTCGGCGCGGGTGCGAGCACGGCGGAGGCGCGGCGAGCTGGTACTCGGCGGCGCGGGTGGCGCTCGCCTGGGCTCGATCTGGGCCGCGGGCGGGCCGTGCGGGCCGCGGCCCTGGTCTTGCGCGGCTGCAGGGGTGTGACGCCGGCGGGTTGAAGGTGGGCGGAGACAGCGGGGCATCCCCGAGCGGGGCAGCGTGAAGGCCCTTCGCGGTGCGCGATTGGAGGCTGAAGAGGAGGTTGTTGTGCATGCCTGGCGTGCTTCATGGGACGAGGATGCCGGGGCGGCGGCCCTGGAGCGGCGCCGACATGGTAGTTGTCGCGGCTTGAGGTGTCGCGGTGGCTGCGGCATGTGGTGGAGCTCGGTGGTCGGCAACGGAACCATACTACCATCTTGCTACTCCAGAGAGCTTTGCGGGTGGGTCAAAATCCGGGCGAAAGCCTTGCACGGAACTCGGTTCGTGCCGACGACGGCGGCGCTTCGGGCGTCGTTCCCTTCTTGTTTGCGTCGTTGTAGAGCTTCGACCCGGTCCGACGCGTTCAGTCCGTTGATCTCCGGGTGAAAATCTAAGCTCCGTCGTGAGCGGGCGACGGTGACAAACGCGTCACTACCTTATTGGAGGCGTCGTCTTGGAATTATCGGCTCGCGGTGCGATTGGTTTGTGGCAGCTGGCGGTTGGTTTCTGTGGCTGGGGGAGCGGATCCTGGGGCGGCGGCCCCGGACGGTGGTGGATGTCGAGGCGGCGGCCTCGGTCTCCCACGCTACGACGGTTCTATGAGGCAGAGCCGTTGTTTAGCGTGGGTTTGGGTGGCGACCTGGATGAAGACTGCGCGGGCAGAGGGTTCGTCGACACGACTGGATCGCCTTCGGGCAATGCGAAGGTCGATCTGGTTGCTACGCCGGGGTGATGGCCCCGGAACAGTTTGGTTTTGGTGGCGACCTGGATGAATACTGTGCGGGCAGAGGGTTCGTCGACCATGACTGGATCGCTTTCGGGCAATGCGAAGGTCGATCTGGTTGCTACGACGGGGCGGCGGCCCCAGAGCGGGTGGGATTTGGTGGCGTCCTGGTGCTGTGCGGACAGCAGGCTCGTCGACCTTGACTGGTTCGGATTCGGACAATGCGGAGCTTCGTCCTGATTGCTACGTCGGGGCGGCGGCCCCGGGGCAGGTGGTGTGTGTTGTGGCGTTTGGTCGACTTGTGTCGTGTGGGCGGCGAGTCGCATCGTCTGTACAGTTTGTATGGTTTTTGGGCCCGGTTTCCCTTATAAATTGGGTCAATTCTATTCTATCTATTTGAGCGGTGAATATCGACCACCTTAAGCTCAAAAAAAAAGTCAGAGGTGACATATCATCCGCTTTGATCACCTGGGTCTTTAAAAAGGTGCTTCAGTTACAAGTTTAAATTCTGAAGAAAAAAATATCTTCAGCTTTGACTGAAAACCCTTGCGCTCTTGGATAAGAAGATTGGACAGGAGTATACTGCAACACACTGCGTAAGACATTGCAGCATATAACGCACATATATAAGAAGTAATCACCAAGTTCCTTTTGGTGTTTTATATGATGGGCACTCAGAGTTCCACAGGTAAACAAATGTTAATATCAGTTGACTTTTTGACTTGTGCATTTTACGTACAGGAAATCATAATTTGTAAGAGCTTAAGCTCACACGGAACTGTCTTCTCGAAAAGTACTCAAGAAATTTAATGATATCAGGTACTTCTTTTCATGAACCATCATGTATGTTCAGGGAAGTTTCAACGATATCTCACCAAGTGGATATGTAGAAAAGGAACTACAGTGTTCAAAGAATGTCCATTAACAATTGCATACCTATTATATACACAAATCTCTATTGTATCTAATCGGATGACACGGATACGACCGCCTTAAATCTAATTGTCGGAAACATCCAGCTCTACGGCAACCATGGCAGCATCTTCTTGCTGCTCGGCGGTGGCTGCCTCTCAGCCTCCCTGCTCCGAGCGCGTGAGTCCAGCCCGGCCTCCCCTGCCTCGGCCTCGCTGCCTCCAGCGCACTCGTACGCGGCCGTCGCTGCTGACTCGCCGGTGTCTGTCCAGCGCGCTCGTACGCGGTCGTCGCGGCTGCTTCGCCGGTGTTCGTCGATCTATCGCCGCGGCTGCCTCGCCAGTGTCCGTCGTCGCGGCTGCCACGCCGGTGTCCGTCCGATCTGCCGTCGCGGCTGCCTCGCTAGTGTCCGTCCAATGCGCTCGTACGCAGCCGTCATGGCTGCCTTGCCGGTGTCCGTCCAATCTGCCGTCGTGGCGGCCTCGCCAGTGTTCGTCCAGCGCGCTCGTATTGTATGCGGCCGTCACGACTGCCTCGCCGGTGTACGCCCGCTCTGCCATCACGGCTGCTTCGCCAGTGCCTGTCGAGCGCGCTCATACGCGGCTGCCTCGCTGGTGTATGTCCGCTCTGCCGTTGCGACTGCCTCGCCAGTGCCTGTCCAGCACGCTCTTCATAGTTGAACTCTGTTCTGATGTTGGAAAGCGGTGTCAAACCGTTCAAACCGTGTAAACCAGCCCGCACCAGACCGTCAATCATCACGTATGTAAACAGTCTAAACCGAACCAATCCAGTCAAACCTGTGGCCAACGGGCTGGTTTGAGGAAACTGTCCAAACCGGGTTAAACCGTGAATGCCCAGGCTTAAGTGGAACATAGAACGCTGGGGCTCGATCCTGGGCGTACGAGGCCACGGTCCATTAAGAAGATCACAGACAGAACGGTCTTGGGCGTCATCAAGAAATGAGCGATCAAGTGCGGCGGCGCGAGATCAGACTTGGGGAAGATGAGGAAGCGGCCAACGGAAAGGGATGCCACAAGGCGATTCCTTCTACAGGATGGATCAACACGGTATATAAAAAAAAAAAGTGGCCGTACTGGGAAGAAGCTAGCAGGGCTATTTTTGTGATAGAGGTAAGTGTGCGTACTCACCGAAAATGCGAGCGCGGAGGCACGATCTCGGGCGGGTGGGATGTATCAGCACATTCCCTCCACCGGGCTATGCCTCGGTCCACTCAACACGGTATATATGAACCTAGCGGGCACTGTCGGACGGCGAGGCGTGGTTGTTGGCCGTGAAGAAGCAGAGCGGTGGTGGACATGCGCCAAAGCCCAAAAGGCCAGCGTGTCGGGTTCAGTGTTGTTGTAGTCGGCTGATTAGCTTTTTTTTAGAGAGGCTGATTAGCTTAAGTAGTGTAGGAGCAGCATGGGAGCTGACGGCGAGCTCGGTCGAGACTATCACTATCTTGAAGCGCGCGTACACCCCTCATTGTACAGCGAAGGAGAGGACGACGTCAGCTCGGTCAAACACCAGTCAGAGTCTTAGTCAACGTTTTCTGGACTCAAAACCATCTAAGTGTATGACATATTAGCTCCAAAACCACCCGATAAAGCGATTTGTCTAGTTTTATACATTCGAAGCCGGAAATCAGACAAATCCAAGTTTATGGGGTTCTTGCTACGGAAAGTTGGTTTGGCACCTGGCCATCAGTGATCCTGTTTCCAAAAAAAATCGCAAATCGTACCTTTTTGTGTTTCAAAAAAAAATCTGGAAAAAAGTATAGTGAACATATACATATTATCTACATACACACCAAATTTCGTTTAGAAATACATTATATTTTATGCTACACAAAAAATACAAATTTGAGATAAAATAGTGGAATTTTTACTACTTTATAGATCCACAAATCTATTATTTTTCTGTAGCCCGAAATAAAACATCTTTTCAACCGAAACTTTACAAATATATGTACCATATATACGTATTCACGTCCAAACAATTGGAATTTTTTATGTTCCGATCAGTAAGTAGTATTCCTTTGATCATTATAGGAGTAGATGACTTTGTTGCACCGGTCACTTTCTGGCGATCATGCGTGATTCTTTTATCTATCTTCCATTCTGCATTCAAATCCACTACTCTATCCATCAATTTGTCCCGCTTGTAGCCACAAGAACCGTGATGTTTTTTAGACGGAAGGCTCGAGCGGAGCCCGGCTTTAAATTAATAAAGCCAACCGGCCAGGTTCAACAACACACAAGTACCAACACAAATGTCACAAAGGACAACACACAGATAAGTTCCAGGCAGAACCGTGATGTTCAAGGTCTAGTATTCTTTCTGAACCTATGGTTTCAGTAGTTGTTTGACGGTGTTGCCTGGTCGATGATATTTGTGACTACATAAGTATGAAGTACCAACTGTTGTTAATCCACTTATTAGTACAAGGATAAATGGATTGCTCCGGTGGTAAAAAAAATAATGCTAATCCTGGTGTGAAATAACCTCTTCTCATAAACCGACGAGACTTATAAAGCTGATATTCAAAAGTCAAATCATCTCTATGAAAACAAGTCAGGCATTTGAAAGGACATTAAGTTACCACCCAACTTGGGAATAAATTATCACGTGGTAACTTAAGTGTCAATACAATGGATTTTATCTATCTAACAATCTTAAGGTTAAAATAATGTTGTCCGAAACATGACAATATTAGATCTGGTTCTGAAAATCTCATCGAGATTAAGCCATCTAAAAAAATGGATTGTCAATGAGATTCACGGTTTGTCATATATATCATTTTGAAGTTTTACTTTGCAAATTAAAAATAAGTTAGGACGTGTGGGGCCACCCTGCCACCTTGGAAAGGCGATCTCGAGTCCCGAGCGTGTATATAATGGCCGGCGGCCCACCCCACCCCTCTCCCTAACCGCCTTCTTCCTCTTCCTAGCGAACCACACGCGAGAGAGAGACAGGACTTGCAGCATGCGCAAGAAACTCGAGCTTCGCTGCAACCGTCGTTGTGGCTATGGCGCCCTCAGGTTTTGGTCCCCCGCGGTGCCGCCCGTGGAGGTTCGCCTGCCCCGTCGCTCGATGGAGCACGACGATTAAGGCATATCATTCCCTCGGATCATCTCCGAGGCCGTTCCAACAAAATATTGGAACCACGGCGAGTCTTTAAAATTAATATAGGTATACTAATTTTTATACTTTCTTATTTTTTATCATAATCTTGTTTAACAAATATATGTTTTACATTGTTTAGTTAATATTGTTTACCATACGATGTATTTTAAAATTGTTATCCATTATAAAGTTTCAATTTATATCATTGAGAATATATCTGAGTTGCGCACAACGTTTTTTCTGTGTGAGATATTACCCTTGACAAGATACAAAACCACACTAAATGTGGCAAAAAAAAAGGTAAAAACATACACATCCTCGATATTTTTACAGTTCGTGAATTATATATCGTATATGTATATTGTTCTCCGAATGATCTTCTCTATTTTTAAGATTATTCAATATGTTAATAGAGATTCCAAAGGATATGGCCTATAAAATATCTTAATAGACTGGTGTAGTGTATGGTTATGCAATAAAATATGTAGAATTTTTTTGAAGTATAAGTTGAACAGTTGGCATGACCATTTTTCTATAATCAATTGTGTATTATAGGGTACAATGGGTTCGGTAATAAGACGGTGATATGTTAAAAATCTATATGTTTTATTGAAATAGCATTGCATATACTAATCAATGACAAACATAAAGTAATATGGTTCTACTACTTTTGCAGATATAAAATTCACTTATTGTACATGCTCATCACACTCATGTTAGTTTCACATAGGAAGTTGTGCATGAAATTAAACATTGGAAATGTATTTAGCAAAACATTTATTATGCCATGTTATGACACCCATAAGACAAATTACTCAAAAAACAACTTGTCACCACCAATATAATTGATTTCTTCTTATGTGGTATATTGTATTGGTTTATCGAGTGTAACTGGTTCATGTAAACCAAGTTCAGCATTCTACTGTTTGTAAATAGTCAATAGCATCTTATACATGAGAGATAATAGTATAAGAGTTACCAACATAATTGTGTATTGAGGCCCTCGTCCAATTGGTGTTTGGGACGGTCGCCCTATTGCCCGGCCTATGGAATGACCCTAATCATCTCGGCGAGTAGGGCGCAATATGCTAGCGTGATTATGGAAGTCTTATTGTTGAGGATTCAGACTATTTTGGAGGAACTGCGGCTTGATGAGGTTTATTTGTCTTGTTGTTTTGTTCATTGGAACATCACAGAAAACTTTTTTAGCTATTACTTGAATGTACTGGTTCTGCAACATGTATGATGGCTGCAACTTTTTCTCCTTTGATGTCGTCATTCAAGGATGCTATTGGATTCTTTGTTTCGTTCATTAGAAGATCAGAGAAAAATATTTGAGCTACTGCTTGAGTGTCCTGATTCTACAATACGTATGATGGTTCCAATATTTTCTTCTTTGGTGAAGTTTTCCTTTAAAAATGCTACTGGATTTTTTGGTTTGTTCATTAGAAGATCAGAACAAACTATTTGAGCTATTGGTTGAGGGTCCTGATTCGGCAACACATATGTTGGTTTTTAGCGTCTTTCTTTAAGAATGCTACTAGATTCTTTGTATTGATTTTTAGCGTGTAGGTACTTGTATCAGTCGTGAATCAAAGCAAATACAGGGATGACCAATTCAGGTGCATGAACTGGATTGTGCTCTTGCGGCACAAGTAAACGTCTTCACACGAACCTTCACCGAATCTCCCTGTGTAGATTACACAAGTTGATGTTCACCCATGAGAATTGGTCTGTCCATATGAATGTCATCCGGATTTTTGATAGCGTCTGCTAACAATTGGAGACCAACTGCTTTAATAAAGTCGTAGAAGTGTGCTAGATCTTATAACCATGTTGCTCTAGATCTGATGTACCGAACATAATTGGTATATGTATATGTTATTTGCTTGTATATCTTACATGGTGTCATCAATATACATTAATTGCACTTGTTCAGAACAAACTGGAATAAACAGGGTACCAGATAACTAAGATTGAGTTGACAACATCATCCCGCATGAAGGTATAAAAGCAAATCAGGCAAGGAACAAAGCAATAAGATTAAACAAATGAGTTGTCTAAAATAAACCTTGTGAGCTCCTCTCCTTCAGAATTTGATTACTATATTTTTATGATGGTAATATACGAATGACAGTATAGGTTTAGGGTTTAGGGGTTTTGCCTGCTCGGACAGAAAAATGGACGTGGACGAACCAAATTGGTCGGCTCGTTGGAGTTTGTCTAAATACATGGTCAAGTTTTATACTTTATTACTGTATTTATGATGTTAATATATGAATGAAAGTATGTCACTTCAACTCTATAAGCCTTTAAAGTTATACCATAGAGTAGGAAAGATTTGTGGGATGAACAGATCTGACAGAATCATGTCCCTATTCGTCGCCACTCGCCACTGTGGAGAAAGAGGAGACAACCCATCGGTTCATGTCTGATGACCCACAAGTATAGGGGATCGCAACAGTCTTCGAGGGAAGTAAAACCCAAATTTATTGATTCGACACAAGGGGAGCCAAAGAATATTTATAAGCCTTGACAGATGATTTGTCAGTTCAGCTGCACCTGGAAGTAGACTTGCTCGACACAGTTTATCAATAGCAACAGTTTTATGACAGTACATAGCAGTAGTGAAATAACAGCAGCAGTAAAATAAAGACAGCAGTAATAATTGCAGTAGACAGCAGGATTAAAATACTGTAGGCATAGGGATGGATGAACGGGCGCTGCATGGATGAGATAATTCATGAAATAGTCATACATAGGCCAATTGCAGATAAATAATAATAAGGTATCCAAGTAATAATCAATCATAAGCATGTGTTCCGTATTTAGTCGTACGTGCTCGCAATGAGAAACTTGCACAACATCTTTTGTCCTACCAGCCCGTTTGCAGCGGGGCCTCAAGGGAAACTACTGGTAATTAAGGTGCTCCTTTTAATAAAGCACCGGAGCAAAGCATTAACACTCCGTGAACACATGTGATCCTCACGTCGCAACCATCCCCTCCGGTTATCCCAATTTCTGTCACTTTGGGGCCTCGGGTTCCGGACAGTGACGTGTGTATACAACTTATAGATATGATCCAAAACAATAATTATTCTCATGATTCAATAACATGTTCAGATCTGAGATCATGGCACTCGGGCCCTAAGTGACAAGCATTAAGCATAATAAGTTGCAACAATGACATAAAGTACTGCCGATGGATACTAGGCACCAAGCCCTAACAAATCTCACAACTATTACATGAATGATCTCATCCAATCCCTACCATCCCCTCAGCCTACAGCGGGGGAATTACTCACACATGGATGGGGGAGTCATGGATGGTCGATGGAGAGGTGGCGGTGATGATGATGGCGATGATCTCCTCCAATTCTCCGTCCCGGCAAGGTGCCAGAACGGAGTTTCTGATCCCCGGAATAGGGTTTTCGATGGCGGCGGAGCTCTGGAAGATTTCTGGAAAAAGCGTCGATCCCCCGAAGTTTTTAGGTCAGAGGCTTTAAGTAGTCCGAAGGGGAGCGCTGGGGGCCACACAGGGGGGCCACACCACCCCTGGGCGCGGCAAGGGCCCAGCCGCGCCCTGGGTGCGTGTGGTGCCCCTGTGCACCCTCCTCGCTTCGTCTTCTGGCTCCGTGGGTCTTCTGGAAAAATAGAATTTCTGGAATTTTTCTGGAATTTTCCTAAAACTTTGACTTTCTGCACAAAAACGAGACACCAAGACAATTCTGCTGAAAACAGCGTTAGTCCGTGTTAGTTGCATTCAGATCACACAAATTAGAGGAAAAACAATAGCAAAAGTGTTCGGAAAAGTAGATACGTTTTGGACGTATCAACTCCCCCAAGCTTAGCTTATTGCTTGTCCTCAAGCAATTCAGTTAACAACTGAGTGCGATAAAAGAAACTTTTACGAACACATTTGCTTCATATGATGTATACATGCCTACTATATGAACAATTACTTAGACAATTCATAGTAGGAACCATGCAAATAATGACACCTAGTAGTTATGCAAATCATGAAAAGATACCAAAGTACTAAGAATGAATAACATAGCATATATCTATCCACAAGAATTGCAATGTTCGTAAAAAGATATGACAAAGTGGTATCTCGCTTGCCTTTGTTTGAAGGGCAAAACATAAATGCCAAGGCACCTCTGAAGTTCAAGTGAAGACTAGATATAAAAATATCAAAGATAAGAGTATCATAGTTATACCTCAATTAATCGTATCCTGGGACAAGCACATTACACTAAGAACGACAGTTATGCTCTCAAAGAGGTGCTCAAAGAAAGGATGGTGACTCAACATAAAAAATAAAAGATTGGCCCTTCGCAGAGAGAAGCAGGGATTAACACGTGCTAGAGCTTTTTATTTTAAAAACAGAGGTAAAAATGTTTTGAGAGGTGTTTGTTAATTGTCAACGAAAGGTAGCGGGTGAGAACAGTATTCTACCTGTCAAACGGACTTTTAAGAGCGGCTCCCATGAAGGACGTTATTTCTACCAGCAAGGCAGATCATCCCTCTTTCTCTTTGGTTTACACACATTCAGGTATTTCACTGTTTGTCATTGCTTACTGATGAATCAGGGCAAAAGTGTGAAGAGAATTAATTGGTTAAAATTGTAATTAATTGGGACTGGGCACCCCGTTGCCAGCTCTTTTTGCAAGTTATTGGATAAGCGGATGTATATGCCACTAGTCCAGGTGTAAAAGTCCATTTGACAAATAGAATAAAGAATAACCACACTAATTCCTCATGAGCTAGTAAACATTGACACAAAAAGGGAAATATTTTGAAAGTTTTAAAGGTAGCACATGCAAATTTACTTGGAATGGCTTGAAATACCATGCATAGAAGTTTTTGGTGGACTCTTTGGGATAACTTGGTTTAAAAGATTTGGATACACGAGCAGCATTCCCGCTCAGTACAAGTGAAGGCTAGCAATAGACTGGGAAGCGACAACCACGAGAGCGATAACGGTCATAATCATGCTTGCGACAAAATAAAATTAACGGAGGCATAAAGATGATACTAAAACTCTGAGGCAAAATAGATCATCAAGGCTTAATTGACTTTATTTTTCAGTCATAACATGTGTGAGCATGTGCCAAGTCGAATCAAGTGAATTATTCAGAGGAGGATACCAGCCTGCCATACCGTTTTACAAATAGAACAATGCATGTAAATATCTATATGACATGTTATTCGCTATTAGCAATTTGGTACTGGTCATTGATACGTCCAAAACGTATCTATAATTTTTGATTGTTTCATGCCATTTTAATGCTTTTAGCACTTGTTTTATATTAAGTTTATTATTTATTTGGACTAACCTACTAATAGTTGCAAAAGTGCACAATGTTCTTGTTTTACTCTTTGATGTGTAGAAATTATCAAGAATACAAGAGGAAACCTTGTTGGAGTCGAATTGGGACTTTCCTGAAATCTGTCTGAGAACCTTTTACGAAGATTTTCAGTTTGACCCTCGAAGATGACGTCAAATGGAGACCTGGCTCTTACGAAAGTTGTCACAATTTTCCATACGAAGATTTTAAGCCCGAGATCAGCCCAATCGAAGTTCGGACGCGGCCTATAGGCCCGTTTTGGTGGAACCCTAAAAGGGGGTGACGGAAATCCGAGAAGATATATAAAGGGAGGAAACCTAACTTGTGGAGGACTCCTCCACCCACGAATTTCGGCCACCAAAAGCCACGTTTTTGCCTCCCCCATGTATCCCATCTCCATGGGGGAGGGCTCCCAAGAAGCCATGAAGGAGGGAGGCTAAGGGGCGGCGCTCCCCAAGCTTGCCGGCGGCGGGGAAAGGAGTTCCCCGCACCGCCGGCGCCGGCGCCGCCCTGCGCCGCCGCGCTGCCCCTCTCCGCCGTCTTCACCGCCATCTCCATCACCATCTCCTCCTTGTATTCAGTGGTTCATCCTCCCATAAACCTCTGTACCGTCCTATGTAAACATGGTGTTTGATGCTATAATATTTATCCTATGATTTACATCATGTTTTCGTAGTTTATTTGTCTTTTGATTGCTTAATTGAATGCATGAGGTTCATTAGAGTTGTATGTCTATATGGTGATGTCCTTTGGTGTCCATTATACTTGTGCGCGCATGGATCAAACACCCTAGGGTTGGTAGTATTTGTAACGAAGCGGGGGAAGTTCTGCCGGAGTGACAGAAACCTGAGAACGCGAACCGATTAGTTGCACGTATGGGAGTAAGAGGACCTTAAACTTAAGGCTATGGTTGGGGAAACCTTAATGCATTGTTAGTATTTGTGTATGCTTTCTAACAATCCAATCATATAGTACTTGTAATCCCAAATAGTGGAGTGCATGTATATTTAGCCTCTTCCACATAGAAAACTGCATCGAAGACAATGAACCAAGTACCTTCACTAATTAA
Organism: Poa pratensis; assembly: GCA_947311845.1. Taxonomy (NCBI): domain Eukaryota; kingdom Viridiplantae; phylum Streptophyta; class Magnoliopsida; order Poales; family Poaceae; genus Poa; species Poa pratensis. Next base: position 60,731,413 of record CAMZMU010000033.1, on the reverse strand, counting down.
TCTTAGACAAAGCCACCACAATTACCACCACTTTTCCACACTCATGGTACTGTTAGTATATGGTTACTTAGTGTACTTTATTGCTGCAGCACTAACATTTACTTTCTTGCATTTATTATCTTGCAAAGCTATCTCTCATACCCGTATTGCTACCGTAGTTTTATTTTCTAGATAAAGCAAACGTTTAGTGTGCGTAGAGTTGTATCAGTGGTTGATAGAACTTGAGAGAATACTTATCCTACCTTTAGCTCCTCGTTGAGTTCGACACTCTTACTTATCGAAAAGGCTACACGCGATCCCCTATACTTGTGGGTTATCAAGACCTTTTCTGGCGCCGTTGCCGGGGAGCCATAGCGTAGGGTGATGTTCTTGTGTGCACTTGTTTGCTTTATCTCTAAGTAGTTTTTATTTTCAGTATTAAGTTGTTCTTTATCTTACTATGGATAGGGAATGCGAATTACAAAAAAATTAGGTGTAGTTGTTATCTAAAAACGCTTTCAAAAAGAAAAGTGATTGGAAAAATGAGTAATGGTTAAATGGGGGTCGACCTTGAACACTTGTGCTCATGCCTATGAAACCAAAACAAATCTTTAGTTAATTGAAATATTGTAAATATTGTGTATATTGTGCGAAGAGGAGAGGGCAAGAAGAAGCGAAGGTGTGCAGAGCAAGAATCCAAGAAGATGGCCGCCGTCGCCGACGGCGTCTCCTCCTGCGGCAGCATCAACATGTGCCGCATCGACCACCTCCTCCCGCTCCCCTGCGTCGGCGAGCTCACCGCCGCCTCCCGCGTCTCGCCGGGCTCCTCCCCCGCCCGCTCCGACGCCTCCGAGGGCGCCGCCGCCGCCTTCTACGCCGCCGACGCCGAGCCCGACCCCGACCGCGAGCCGTCCGCGGGGAGGAGCACGCAGATGCTGCTCGAGATGGCCGCCATGGGTGCGCGCTACGGCCGCCGCCCGGCTTCCTCCTACGGCAGCTGCGCCGCGTGGAGCGCAGGGTCGCTCACCGACCACCGCCCAGCCTCCCCTTCCCCCATATGCAGCCCCGCAAGCAGCAAGGGCGGCGACGGCTGCCGGGACGGCGGGGACCGCCGCGACGATAGTGACGACGGATCGTTCGTCACGTCGCTGGAGGTCAGTTTCCGTGTTCTCGGCGCTCTTTCGCGTTGTTCCTGGCAGGTTCTTGCTACAAAGGGAGGTAATTCCAGGGTTCTTGGTTCTTGATCTTGCACGCGGTTCACGAATTCTGCTTGGCTCCATCGATTCGTAAGTAGCAGCGGTGGTTTCTTGGCTGAAACTGTTCAGTTTCTTGTATTGCTCCTAGGAACGAATCCCTCAGTTTCCGAGTATTGTGTCAGGGTTTAATTGGATTCTTGATTGGTAAATGTTCCAGGAATTGATTGGACATTCAAGAATAATTAACTGCCGATTTGCAAAGGCTACACATTTGGGATTTCGGTTTGTTGCTAGGGTTCTTCTTCCTGGATCTTGAAATGGACGAAAACTGGAGTAATCTTATCTCGATCATATCACTGTTGCATTTATTTTTAACCATTATATCAGCCAACCAGGCTAGAATGATTTGATGTCTGATTCCATCCAATTGTTGCATCTTGCTGCCAGTTTTGTTCCGACCTATGTATCCATTTATCTTTCACCGCTCATAAGTAATTAGGAGTTGCTAATAAGCCAAACTACCTCAGGAAGAAGAGCAAGGGAGGTTACCAACCAGAGGAGATTTCATGAACTTTGCTACACCACGAAACATCAGACTACAGACACCCAGGCACCCTTCTCTGCTGGATCGGAGAGGTGCCATTTTGCCTGCCTCCCTGTTCATAGATCAACCAAACATTTTTCTTGCATTTCATGGTCAATTAGTTAACTTCAATTATGCAGTTGACGGTTCCAACCGAGGGCCTCCAAGATTCGTCCACAAAGCCACACCAGCTAGATTGATGCGCCGAGCTCGCTCCTCGCGTAATTACCATAGGCGGCGCATGGGAGCAATTGATGCTGTCAATGAATGGAGATTGCCTAAAGTTAGTGAAGAGGATGACGAGGCAATGGACCAAAAGGACTGGCAGGCAGATACTGTGTCGTCTCGTATATCCTCAGGTACTGGCCTAAATCTCTTGAGACCTGTTAGTTCTTCAGCAAAACATGAATTGGGACAATTCTGTATGTTGCAGCTCGTGATTGGAACTTTGATGCCGATGGTGCCTATGAAGGAGGCAATCAGGGAGGTCATGCTTTTGACCATTCAGATGGCGAGAATTGTCCAGTTGCAGTGCAAAGGATGGAGAGGCGGCTTCAGGGCTCTGTGCTAAAATCGAAGGAAAATATCGTCCGTGCCAAGTTGGTTGCCTGGAAGGATGAGCAGATTTCAAAGCTCATAGACAAGTAATACATATCATCTCATCTTATACGACTACCTCTTAACATTGCATTTATTTTTTAGCAATTTATTCTGGACTTGCTCAGAATCATGAATTGTCATACAACAAGAATAGTTGTATTAGCCAATAATGATGTGGAATCAGATGGCTTGGGGGATGATCACATGTAGCATAATGTGATATCGAAAAGAAATATGTTGCTGTTAGACTTCAACATACATTGGAATTGAGCAAAAGAAGCTTGATCCTTAATTGGTACAGATATGACTGTTCGTGAGGGGTGACTCTGATTTGTTGAAGTTTTGAACTTCCTAACGAACTAATCTGCAGAATATCATGATGTATAGTGTTGATGAGCTCAAAAATTTGGATATGTTTATTCCGAGCACTTATGCTACTTATGTCATCTAGGTTGAAAAGTAAAGAAAGCAAAATCGATGAGTGGCAGGAGAGTAAGGTTGCACAGGCCAGGGCTAAAATGACAAACACTGAGGTATGCTTTGCTTGATAACTGCATTTGTCCTCCCCAAGAAAGACAACTTCAGTGTTCACTGCATTGAATATTTAGCACTGGACCTGTAGTTTCTCATTCTGTTTGTGTTTCAACTGAAAACAGATGAAGTTGGAAAAGAAGAGATCTGAAGCAGTAGAGAAGATGCAAAAGGCGATAAAAGAAGCACAGAGGAAAGCTGATAAGAAGAAAGTCACGGAGCAGGCAGCCACTGCCAATAAGATAGCTGGTGTTGAGAGAGCCTTGAAGAAGATGTCTAGGACAGGAACGCTCCCCTGGTGCCTGGACTTTCTGTGATCCAGTTCTTCACTTGTGCTAGTTGCAGACAAGCAGATTGCCATAATCTTGTGCTAGTTGCAGACAACCAGTGCCAGCACAGAAAGACGAAAACTAGCGAAAAACCAGCAGTGTCAGATACCTAGAAAATTACCATATACTGTAGGTAATCTTGGTTTGCTAACCTAGATAGGTTGATGCGAGTTTCAGGTCATGCAACACTTTATCAGCACGTCAGCGTTGATTCTTAAACATGACATGCAAACAGGGGCAGATTATAGTATTGCTGTATCCATATGCTCTTGCTGTGGCCCAGATTCCTGTTCTTACAAATAACATTCTTTTTCTCCCCATTGGAGAACATATATACAGAGTTACATGCAATTTTTCGCACTGTTGACTTGATGGGTATGGATATATCATTTCACTTTTTCTCCATGTGATTCTCGTAATTTTCATTTTAGTGTGGCATGAGTAAGAGGTAGTTTGAGTGTATCCAGCCATTTTATTGGCAGGAGAGGCAGGCCGGTATCAAGCCCACAGCTACATCAGGTTTAGATGTTCAAAAGAATCTTGTCGTGTATACAGTCAGTTCTTTGTGAGTGGCATCAAATTCTAATCTTCACACACATTTAGGTTGTCACTTCGCAAGATTATGAATTTTTAAGGAAATACGGGTTTTATTTCTTTTGCTTTGGTGATAATGTTTAGCGAATTTTAGAGTGGCACCCATTGTTTTTTTTAACTTGCAATCCCTTTATTTAAATAAATTGTTCAGGATTACAATCTGCTTGGATAGCCCTAAGCAGGAAACCAGGTGTTACATCAAAGCAAATAGAGGAATTTATGCTAAGAGTTTCCTTTGCACACATATGTGCTGCAGTATTTGCAGACCGATTTTGATACAGAAGCTTGAAAGCCTGGAACGACCGAATGATCACCTTGAGTTCATTCAGAATGTGGACACCTTCCATCCGCACCTGTCTATCATCATGCCAAAGTGAAACCAGATTTGGACAATCAATTTGCCTAATGACTTCTCCATCCCTGCACGCCAATTGTTTGATTATCAAGATCACCGTGTGCAGTGTGTTAATATATGTTTGTTTTTGGGTTTAGGAAACGTCCATTTGCAGAGAAGAAGCCTCGTTCGCAGAATTTGGAGTTCTTGAAGACCTACTACCTATTTGCTTACGCGAACATGCAGATCAAACGTTTCGTACCTTTCAGAAAGCGATTATCAGTACAATAGAGTTAGAAGGCGATAAATTGTTTAGTCCTAAAAATGATTCACCGAGATTATACTCGGTAGCGTAGGATTTTGTAAGACTCTCAATCATAACATCCACCCGTTGCCCCGCTCTTTGGAGACTGGTCGTCACAGGTTAAGTATGGCATGCATACCCGTGTCATGATTGGAATTTAGCATTTCACTTTGTTCAACTCTTAATGGATTCATCATCCTTACAAGGTCAGTGATAGAAGATAAGACAAACCAAACAGCAGAATTCATCTAAAGATTATCAGTGTTGGTGATCAAGTTTTTCTTCTTTTGAGAACCAGCACAAGATCTGCGCGTGTTGTATTAAGCATAAGATAGGTACAAACAGAGTCAATTACACGCCCAAACCTGACGGAGTGAGCTTAGGAGGCCACACTATCATTTTTTTCGAAATGGGGTTTCCCCAGCCTCTGCATCAGAGCGATGCACACAACCTTTATTAAAAAAGATTCATAGTGTAACGTTTAGGTTTACATTTTCAAAGATCACTCAAAGTGGCTACATGAATTAGCCACATAATAACTCAACCATTCCAAACATGTCAAATGCGTAGAAGATAGCCCGAACAACCGCTATCAACCGAATACATCCGGAATCTAAATGACCCCACTGGTCCGCCGACGAGAGGAAGGACCATAGATAAATCCTGGCCATAGAATAACCTGCAAAAAAGACACCACATGGTCATGCCACTTTTGAGTATCGGCCGACACTAACGCACAAAGGTACACCCTCCCTGCCCGACACCAGGAAGCATCGGCCACCACAAAGGCTAGAAGCTACTCGATCTCTCTCAGGGGCCTACTTCTACAAGAATTCCAACACCTCCACTCATCCAACATAGCATCAACCACCCTGCCGGAGTCAACTTGGCGTCAAAAACTCGTGCGATATGTTCAATCCATAGCACCCTGATGACAAGCATGATCACAGATTTGCCGCCTTTCTCAGAAATGTAAGGGTTTCAACAGCCTCGAGCCACCAGTGCTTCAGACTACATTGAGGGTCTGGCGTAGGATTAACAGGTCAAGCCTCTCAGGCAACTCAGCCCAGACCAGCGAGACAAACCTACAGTGCACAGTGAGATGGTCCATCGACTAGTCTGTCGCCGGCTCGCCGCACATAAGGGGCACAAGGTGTGCAACGATAAGCCGCGCGCAGCTGTCTGTCTGTCATCCAGCATCGATCCCGGCTAGCAAGCCAAGCATGCAACTTCAGTTTCAGGGGATCAAAAGAAGGCCATATATTGGGAGGTAGCCATTTTGACTCTCAGGCTCATATGCTCCTGATAGAATAAAAAAAAAAAGTACACATTCACAAAATTCAAAAAAAAATGGTGACGAACATATACATGTTTTTTAAATGCGTGCCAAGTTTCGTGATGAAATAACATGTGTGGTGCTATGTGAAAATATAACAAAATCAGTGCTCTAAAAAATGTTTTTGAAATCTCGTTTCAGTCACTGATTTGTCTTTTTTGCACAGAATAAACCAAATGTCATTTCACCATAAAACTTGTCATGTAAGTCGAACTTTTGTATACGTTCGTCTCCAAAAATTTCCAGATGTTTTCAAAATTTTACTATTTAAAAACAATCCATCTCGAGCATATAAGCTCGGAGCCAATGTGAACTTCCGATATATTGGTTAGTTTTGATTTTCTTTTAATATTTGGTTAGTTTGATTTTCTTTTAATATAAGCGTAGATATGTTGTCTTATCTTACCTACTATCGAAACACATTTGGCTCACTCGTGAGGTGCATATGGTGGCCGGCTCAAACAGTATGCCACAAAATATTGGACAAGAATTCTAATGAATCTTATAGATAGGTCAGTTTGCCTTAATTTGCACCCTCAATTGTCTAGAAAACACCAGCAAAATACTGCAAGGGACTCGCCCACGATAGCCTAGCCTAGGTCTCGCCCCCTCCGCCGCCGGTGGCCACCTCGGCCACGGTGCGGCAGCACCGTCACCCGCTCCGGGCCGGTGCCCACCGCAGATTAGCCATGACGCTCGCTCCGCCGTCCTCGCAGCGCTCCGCTGGCTCCCGTACTTCGCCCATAACGCCAGATCGCGTCTGCTTCTCCTCCAGCTCCTCTGAATCCCATGTTTCCCCCACCCCTTCAACGCCCTCCACCGGCCCATCCTACGCGGCTATGGCTGCCCGCCCACCCACCCCGCCACCTCCGCCTCCGCCATCATGGCCGCCTGCTGAGCCTGCCTTCCGTCCTGCGGTCCGTAGCATCATCATCAGGCCAGACACGGCCCGCCGCCCATCCCCTCCGCTTGCACAGGAGTGGCAAGTGGTGCAAAGGGGCAGAGGACGCCGCTCCGCTCCTTTGCCATCCCCGAACGCCGCCTTCATTGCCAGTCACCCACTGCCAGGCCACTCCCTTGCCGCTCCGCCCTTTAAGGAGGCCCTCCATGGCCGCTGCTACAGATGCTTCGCCACCGAACACCGTGTTATCGGCTGCACAAACCCCACTCGGTGCCTTCACTGCAAGATCTCCGGCCACTCCTCCCGCGGCTGCCCCAACCGCCATCTCCCCCGCGCTCCCTTTCCGGCGCCCAAGCCTCCCGTCCGCTCTCGTCTCGTCAACCCACCCAACCATCCTGGCATGCCTCGCCAGCCCGTACACTCTCGCATCCACCCCGCAGGCGGCAACCCAACACCCTCAAGCGGCGCCACACCCTACGCCACCGCCACTACTTCAGCTCCGCTGCCCACCGCCACCGCTACCATGGCAGCCAGCAGCTCGAGTGACGCGGTGTTCGTCCGACGCGCCTTCCGCACGCGTGTTGTCATTGAGCACATCCAGGAGATGCACGAGGAGGAGATGAGGCTGCGGGCCTTGGCGCTGGTGGTCACCGTGGCAGGGAGCAGCCCGCGCCTCGTCCCTGGCAACATCAGCGAGGGATTGCTGATGGACTACCCCGAGCTGCCGGAGGGCTCGTTCCACGTCTCGCTCATGCACGCCGGCGCGTTCTTCGTGCGATTCACCCATGGCCACTAGGCGGACCTCGTTGCGAGGCAGTCCGTTTTCCACTTTTGGGGAACGCCGCCGCTGGTCCGGCGTTGGACTCGGCTGACCTTCGCCATGATACGCAAAGATAGGTACAGCGTCCGTCTCTTCATCGAGCGGGTGGCACCGCAGCTGTGGACGTTAAGCACCATCCAGAAGGCTCTGCCGGGCTGCTTGATCCACACAATGACGGCGAGACCAGATCCAAGGCTGACCTCTCCTACTTCGTCGTCGAGGCGTGGGTGGAGAGCCTCAGTGACGTCCCGACGGAGGCCGACATCGACGTTCACGAGCCGATCCACGACGGCACCAACGAGCTCAGTCAAGAGGAGCCTCTGCGCATGCTGCGCACCACTACGCTGGTCCACCTCGACACTCCACGCTCATCCGTGCGGCCCCGATCAGGCATGGCCAGGGCGCCGGCGGCGACAACGGCGGCCAAGACGACAACCACATGGCGCCGGAAGACCAGACCCATCCTTGGGCGCATGGGGTGGCCGACGACGTCTGGCATGCGAGGCTTGAGGCCGCCTCCGCCGGTTCGTCCGTGGGCCAGCACCGACCGCGACGGCATGACAGCGGCGGCCGCCGCCAGCCTATTGCTCCGACGGGTTTCGTGCCCCTTGGAGCGGCCGAGCTGAGCTTGAACCCTAACGGAGCGGTCACGGACACGGGGGGGGGGGGGGGGGCAATGGTTTCGGCGCTGGAGTTGACGAAGGGGCTCGACGCCGTTGGTCTAGGCACGGCACAGGTCAATGCCGGACCGCGCGCTGTCCCGACAAGGCTGAAGTCTGCCGCTGCGCAGCACCCACCCGTGATCAACGTACCAAACCAGCCCCTGTCGGGCGACAGATGCGCTCCTGAGGATCTTGGTCCTCCGCTGCAGGTTTCCTTGTTGGGATTGGGCGGGCAGACCACGCTGAACGGTCAGGGCACGCCGACCGCCCCGTGGGTCACACCTGCAGATGCGGCGACAGCGTGTCCACGGACAGGGTCCTCCGAGCTGGTTGGGCCGGCGGCCCATACGGTGGGCGCCGCATCTCAAGACCGCGCCGCCACTGGGCCCATCACTTCCTCGACGCTTGCTGGGCCCGTGGAAGCCGTGACCCAGACCTCTGATCCACAGAGAAGCCCAGCAGAAACAGAGCTCAACCCTGAGGCCGCACTCGACGCCTTCCTCTCGCCCATTCCTGTTGCCCTCCTGCCCTCCCCACAGCACCGCCGCCGCGCCACAAGATCCAAGCGCACGCCTGCCACCGCCACGAGGCGCAACCACCGCCTGCAGAACAGGAAGCCGGCATTCACCGGAAGTGGCAATCAGACCCTCAAGCAAGCGCGGCGCCTCATCATCTCCAAACGTGGGCTCGCGCTGGCAGATAAGTGCTGAAAGGACAAGGATGTCGCCTAGAGGGGGGGGGGTGAATAGGCGATTAAAACTTTTCCGGTTTAGGCTTGCTAATTGCGGAATAAAACTAGGTGTTTAAATTAACAAGCGAACAACCTAAATAAACTAGGCTCACCTATGTGCACCAACAACTTATGCTAAGCAAGACAAGCAACAAGGTGATAGCAATATAGAATACTTCAAGCACGAAGGCTATCACAATGTAAAGTGCATAAGTAAAGAGCTCGGGTATAGAAATAACCGAGGCACGCGGAGACGAGGATGTATTCCCGAGTTCCTCCTTGTTAAGGGAGTACGTCTCGTTGGAGAGGTGTGAACCAACACAATGGTTCAACAACCACAAAGGTTTCACCTTCTTCTCCGATGAACCGCACCACAAAGGTTTGGTTCACCTTCCACTATCGGAATCCTTCGAGGCGGAAATCCGGAGCGTTTCAACAACGACCCGGGGCACAACCCACAACGGGATTGGGGGCTCCCGAACAGCTACAAGTGACCACACAAGGGTCTCAACCACCACACGGGCGTCTAGGGTCCAAAGACCCAGGAGTAACAAGTTCACAAGCTTTCAACTTCCACGAATCCTCGTGGAGAGCACAAACCGATGCAACGAAGCAATGGCAAGAGCACAAGGCTCAAATCCTTCACTCTCGAATCCCACCACAAGCAACTAATGCTTATGGGGGGGAGAAGAGAGGAAGAACAACGAAGAACACAACAAATGGAACTTCAAGATCAAGATCTACTAGGTTCTCCTCACTTAGAGGAGGAATGGATTGGATGAATATGTAGATCTAGATCTCCTCTCAATTTCCCTCAAAGATATGCAAGAATCATGGGAGGGAATGAGAGGAAGGCAAGCTTTTTCAAGGATCAACAATGGAGGAGAGAGGGGACAAAAACTTGCTCAAGAGATGTCAAAACCATTGGGGAAGAAAGAACCTTTAAATAGGTACTCTAAAAAATATGGCCGTTGGGCAAAAAAGGAGCCGGCCACACATGGGCAGCGAGCTGGCCAAAGTGGCCCAGCCTAGGCGCGCCGGCCTGTGGCCCGGCCTGGGCTGACCTGGCAGCCGGCCTGCTGCCCGAGGCGCTCGGCCTGTGGCCCGGCCTGGGCCGGCCTGTGGGCTGGCGGCCTGGCAGAGCCGACCGGCCTGTGGCCCGGCCTGGGAGCCGGCGGCCTGTGGCCCGGCCTGGGCCGGCCTGGGAGCTGGCCCGCGCAGAAATAAAACTTCCAAAAACCATATCTTTTTCAATAAAAATCCAAATGAGATGAAACCAACTTTGTTGGAAAGATATCGACGAATGCTTTCCTACAAAAAGGAGGAGATATCACACATGGGAGGTGTGGATCTTATCTCGAGGAGGACCGGTAATATTTCCAACACCGAGAACGCAACAAGTTTTCCATCCGGACTCCGATTTCGATGATCTTGGGTTTGTTGGAATCGCAATGAGGAGCATTACAAGATCATGCATAGAAACATCATAGTCCATCATGTGTGGAGGAAATCAAATGTAGAGAGTGACATGGGCATGCCTATCGGGTACCCTACCATGAGGGTACCTGGTGCACGTATCGACTAGGCCCAACTATCAGAGCCTACATGAAGCCCATGAAGGGAGGCCCACGAAGATGGAGTATCCTCCAAGTTTGGCGAAACAATAGTCGGTTTAGAGTTTCCTTACTTGTAAATCGAGTCGGTTACGAACACCCGAGACCCAGCCTATTATTTAAGGACTGGGAGGGCCATCGAACCAGACCACGTACTTTCAGAGCCACCAAAACCCTAGCGAGATCGACATCTCGCCGGGACCTTGTAACCATCATATTCACAAAGCAATAACAGACAGGCAGGACGTAGGGGTGTTACCTCCACACGAGGGCCCTGAACCTGGGTAAAATCTTTGCCCTGCTTGTCAGCCGACGATACTTCCAGCTCTACCACGTTCTCTCCCCCATATTCATAACCTAGGGACCTTAACCATGGGTCTTGATGAGTCTACCCCTCGTCAAGTGGCGCCGTCTGTGGGAAAGAATAGCGCTGGACTCGAAGTTTCGCCGGTCCCAACAGCAAACGGCAAATCGCCGATCACACCAGCAAACGGCAACTCGCCGATCTCATCTGCAAACGGCAACTCGCCGGCCATGTCAGCAAACAGCAACTCGCCGATCCAGGCGACACACGGCGACTCGCCGATCCACTCGAAAAGCGGCAGCCTGCCCGCTTCACCTGCAAAAAGCGCATCTGCTCTTCCAATGAATTTCAATCCGCACTCGCCGGAGCTTCAGGAGGCGTTTTCCGGCCTTGAATCAGGTTTGAGTTTAACTGTTGGAGCATTCAATTTTTTCGTAAACAATCTTGGCACGCAGGACTCGACAGATCCGCAACAACTGGCGCTGGGCGCACTCGAGGCTCCGTCGACTGCGCTCGCCCCGTCGTCGATTCCTGAAGCCTGCTCGCCCGCAACAACCATGTCGACCGGCGAGATCGACAGGTTCATGATGACGGAACTCCAAGGCGAGGAGGCAGAATCAGCATACCGCACAAGCAACGTCGACTTCAACCTACCACTCGACGAGAGTTTCGACTGCGGGATCTCCCTCGATGACTTCTACGAGCCCGCGATTCATAACGACAGCAACGTCGACTCGGAGATCTTCACCAACACCAACCTCGACTCAGAAATCCATAATGGTTTCGCCAACACCGAGATGAGCATAGGCGATGAGCACATCGACAACGAGATTCGCCTCGAAGATCTACTCGATGAACATACTGGCTCTGACATGAGCCTCGACGGCGACGTCGAGTCCATGACTGGAATCGACAGCACATACACCTGTCCACGGGTCACGCCCCATCAGGTCTACGTGGCCTTCTCCGCAGAATCATCCGCAGACGCAGCCGCTCGCAGGCCTGCACAATTCCCATGCACGGTAACCATGCCGGATGGGGTCACAACCTTGACAATCACGGAGGAGATGGCAGCAAAAGCAGATAAAGTCATAAAGGAGTGCACAATGATGCCACCAAATTCCACCCCAGAGGAGATGTTGACCTTCCAGTACTTCAACTGGCAGGAGTCAATTCGACTGCAAAACTACCGAGCGACGCTCGAAGAGCGCAAAAGGCAAGCCAGCCTCTCGAGTGCCCGAAGAAGGGAGCAATCCCTCGGGTCCACAATGCAACCAACCCCACGACCTAGGTCGCGGTTGGCAAGCCTTCCAGAACATGAAAGGGTAGCAATCACCCGTAACCTGTCGTTCATGACAGAGGACGCTAACGGAATCCCAGTGCCCAAAACTGCTGCGGGTGCATTATTCTCCGTAGGTGCTTACCTCAAGGCAATGCAACCTCCGGCGAATGACCCTAACGCAGCCCTGCATCGCCAACAACTCAAATCGCTAGCTCTAGCGGCACAGGCTATACAGCCAGAAGACAAAACTCCAGCAAGGAATCGCGATCGCGACATAGTCGACTCACGACACGCAGCACATCATCGCAGTGGTCGCAGCCACCACTCGGATGAAGGAAGGAGAAGCACGCGCCGGCACAGGTCCAGCAGAAGCAGATCTCGAAGATCCTATAGCAGCGATTCATACTCTGATCGAACCAGAGCCATGCGGAGCATTGTGCTTCACTCGACGCATCCGTGAGACGCGGATGCCCAAAGGTTCAAGTTGACAGGCGAACAACCCAAGTACAACGGTCGCCAAGAACCTTCCGGGTGGCTAGAAGATTACAGACTCGCCGTGGCATGCCAGCGTGGCACGAACACCACGGCGATGCAGTACATACGACTCATGCTCGAAGGAACTGCCCGCGACTGGCTCAAGGCGCTCCCTCCATCATCATACGACTCGTGGGACGATTTCCGCAGAGACTTCATCAAAAACTTCGAGCCTCTATGTGAGCGCCCGAAGACATTCGAAGAATTAAGGGCATGCACTCAACGATCAGACGAGTCGTTGAGATCATACATACGGCGGTGGACCGAAATACGCAATTCGGTTGGCAAAGTGTCAGAAGACAGGGCCATGGATGCCTTCATACAAGGTCTCGCCAGGAAGGACTTCAAAGAGGCACTGGGTCGTGAAAAGCCAACCTCCCTGGCTGACCTCATCAAAGTTGCGACTGAGTGGGCAGATGGAGAGGATTCTGTACGCAGATCCCGTGCTTCCCCACCACGCGACAACTACGAAAGCGGCAGTCGAGGCCGCAGAGATTCATACAGAGAAGATCGCAGGCGCAAACGTTCCAAACGTCCTTACGACGATAACAGACCCGAGTTCATGGCGGCTGGATACACACAACCCCGGGAGACCAAGATAGAAGCAATCGACGCTCGGATGATCGACGGGACAGTCGAGATCGCGAGCAGCGGAGCGACAGCTACAAAAGGCAAGAATGGCGCAAACGCAGCGACGCAAAACCCGAGCGGTCATTCGAGGAAAAGATGGACGACTGGTGCAGATTCCACCTCTTCAAGGGGGACGACGGAAAACTACGCTCCAATCACACCCTAAGGAACTGCAGGGAATTCGACCAAATGGCGACTGACTACATGATACGACTCAAAAGGTACGGCCCAGCACCTGCTCAGCCCACGCCTGCACCCGCACCACAGCCGAACGCTGTGCCCGCTCTCATGGCGCCACAGCCGCCACCGCAACCACCACCACAGCCTGCTCCAGGCGCAAACCTCGCAGGTGCCATACAACCCGTACTACGGGCGGAAGATGATCAATATCCACAGCCCCACGGGCAGATGTACATGATACAAAAGGGTCGCCCCTCCAACAGGCAGCAAAAGCTAATCACTCGACAGGTGAACATGGCTGTCATGGCACCTCCTGCCATGCCCGAATTTCTGAAGGGATCGGAAACCATCATAAGCTTCAGTCGAGAGGATCATCCCCCAGCTGTAGTTCGACCAGGGCACGCGGCTCTGGTACTCGACGCGCAAATAGGAGGCTACGCCATGACCAAGGTCTTCATGGATGGAGGCAGCGGCATAAACATCATCTTCGCGGACACGCTCCGCAAAATGAACAGGTCAGTCGAAAACCTCCCAAAATCTTCAAATACCTTCCACGGTATGTTCCTGGCAAAGCAATTAGCCCAGAAGGCACCATACAACTCGACGTTACGTTCGGGGACAAAAGCCACTTCAGGACAGAGTCGATTGAGTTCGAGGTCGTCGACTGGAAATCACAATACCATGCTATTCTTGGTCGCCCGACGTTTGCTCGATTCATGGCGGTGCCACACTACGCGTACCTCACGCTGAAGATGCCAGGACCAAAGGGAGTCATTACTGTCCGTGGAAACTTTCAAAGGTCCGATGCTTGCGACCGCGAGTTCAGCAAAATCTCCGAGATGTTCGGGGTGGAAGAATCACTCGCCGACTGGCGATTTCCAACGACCGCACACTCCTTCCGGAGCATAAGAAGTTGGCAGTCGACAGATCCTTCAATGCTACAAATGACACAAGGTCGCATCAGGTGCACCCGACCGATCCGTCCAAGACAGTCAACATCTTCGAGCCTGCCTATCGCATAGGAAGGCGCGCTCGTCGAATTCCTCCGTGAGAACTGGGAAATATTTGCGTGGTGTCCAGCCGACATGCCAGGTATTCCCAGGGAATTCGCCGAGCACTCTCTCCAATTGTTTCCAGATGCAAAGCCAGTCAAGCAAACGATGCGTCGAATCTCCGGCCCAAAGCGAACCGCAGTCGAATCTGAAGTCGACCGGTTACTCGCAGCAGGATTCATTAGGGAAATCAAGAAATCACAATGGGTGGCCAACCCCGTACTCGTAGAGAAGAAGCATACAGACATCCTTCGGATGTGCGTGGACTTCACAGCGCTGAACAAGTGCTGTCCAAAGGATCACTTCCCGCTACCCCGAATCGACCAGATCGTCGACTCCACCGCCGGATGCGCACGACTCTCCTTTCTGGATGCTTACTCAGGTTATCACCAGATAAGGATGAAGCAAGAAGACGAAGAAAAAACGGCGTTCATAACCCCACTCGGGGTCTACTGCTACACAACTATGCCCTTTGGGCTCAAAAACGCGGGTGCAACATACCAGCGCATGATGCAGGACTGCCTCAAAAAGCAAATCGGACGCAACGTCCAGGTCTACGTGGATGACATTGTCATTACCACAAGGGAAGAACACACACTACTCGACGATTTGAGGGAGACGTTCGCAAACCTCAAACGCTTCCATATCAAGCTCAATCCTAAGAAGTGCACGTTCGGCGTTCCAGCCGGGCAGCTCCTAGGGTACCTAGTCTCTGCCCGTGGAATCGAAGCAGACCCGGAGAAAATACAGGCCATCCTCACAATGCAAAGGCCTTCAAAGCTTCACGATGTGCAGAAACTAGCAGGACGAGTAGCAGCGCTCAGTCGATTCATCAGCAAACTGGGTGAAAAGGCTCTACCATTCTATCGACTGATGAAGAAGGCGGACAAGTTCGAGTGGACGCCAGAAGCTGAAGCAGCCTTCACAGATCTCAAGCGGATCCTCACAAGCCCTCCGATCCTCGTCGCACCTAAGGAACGGGAACCACTCTACCTGTATGTCTCGGCTACAAACAGGGTGGTGAGCACCGTACTGGTAGTCGAACGCATGGAGGAGGGGCACATCCAAAGCATACAACGTCCAGTCTACTACCTGAGCGAGGTTCTCTCCATATCAAAACAGCGGTACCCGCACTATCAAAAGCTGGCATACGCTGTATTCATGTCCTCAAGGAAGTTGACACACTACTTCACCGAGCACCCGATCACCGTGGTAAGTAACTCAGCAATCGGTGATATCCTCACAAACCCCAATGCAACGGGTCGAGTCGCAAAATGGCTCATCGAGCTGGCTCCAAGAGACATCAAGTACGAGCACCCGAAGGCTATCAAAGCACAAGTCCTACCCGACTTCACAACCGAGTGGATAGAGGCCCAATTACCTGGAGCACCAGACGTGTCCAATTCCTGGACCATGTACTTCGATGGGTCCAAGAAACACGAAGGCGCAGGCGCAGGCGTCATCCTCATATCACCAAAAGGGGACAAGCTACGTTATGTTTTGCAGATGGGATTCAAACTACCCTCCAATAACGAGGCTGAATACGAGGCTCTGATCCATGGCATGCGGATGGCAAAAGCACTTGGGTGCACTCGATTGATGATCTACGGCGACTCCAATCTCGTGGTGCAGCAAACAATGAAGGCCTGCGACGCAATCGCGGACAACATGATCGCTTATCGCGACCTGTACAACACACTGGAGGGCAGCTTCGAGGCTGTGAGTTGAGGCACATAGGAAGGGAAAGTAACGAAGAAGCAGACATGCTAGCCAATCTTGGCTCAACTGGCGCACAAATTCCACCTGGTGTCTTCCTCGAGCGCATCGAACACAGATCTATCAAGGAGAAACGAGAGCCTCCTCCGTCGACTACGCCAGCCAAAAGCAAAGCGCCAGCACAGAGGACCCCCCAGTCGAGGTACTCCTCATTGAGCCAACTTGGACTCAACCTTTTCTGGCTTACATACTCCGCGAGCTACCAGATGACATAACCGAGTCCCGACGCGTGACTCGAAGATCAAAAGCATACACCGTTATCAACGGCGAGTTATACAAGCGCAGCATATCAGGTATGTTCCAAAGATGCATCGCATTCGAAGATGGCCAAGCCATACTTCGAGATATTCATGCAGGTACCTGTGGGCATCACGCCAGCAGTCGATCACTCGTAGCCAAAGCCTTTCGCGCAGGGTTTTACTGGCCTACAGCACTCAAAGACGCGGAGGACATAGTCAAAAGGTGCGTCGGCTGCCAGAAATTCGCAACAAGGCCGCACGCACCCGCATCGGCGTTGAAGACTATACCGCTGGCCTGGCCTTTCGCCCAATGGGGGCTCGATATGGTTGGGCCACTCAAAAAATCATCGCATGGCGGGCATACTCACCTACTGGTGGCAGTCGACAAGTTCACAAAGTGGATCGAGGCGGTCCCCATCACAAATTCGACTGCTACTACGGCAGTCAACTTCATAAAGAGCATCATCTACCGCTTCGGTGTCCCAAACAGTATCATCACTGATAACGGCACAAACTTCACGGCTGAGGAGTTCAAAACCTTCTGCAAAGAGCAGGACATTACGCTCAACTACGCATCCGTGGCACATCCACAATCCAATGGCCAAGTCGAAAAGGCCAATGGACTTGTGACGAGTGGGATCAAGAAGCGCCTCCTGGTGCCACTCAAAAGAGCTGCGGGTGCTTGGGTCGAAGAACTACCATCTGTGCTATGGAGCCTACGCACAACTCCCAACACTTCTACGCAGTTCACCCCATTCTTCATGGTCTATGGTGCAGAGGCAATTCTGCCATCAGATGTAAGGTTCAATGCGCCACGAGTTGAAGCATACAATGAAGAAGACGCGGAAGAAGCACTCGAAGACGCAGTCGACTTGCTCGATGAGGCGCGCGACACGGCCTTGGCCCGCACAGCTGTTTACCAGCAGGATCTCGCAACTACCACAGCCGTCGACTGCGAACCAGGTCCTTCGTCGTTGGCGACCTGGTTCTTCGACTGAAGCAAAAGAAGGTGCACAAGCTCGCTTCCCCATGGGAGGTCCCTTCATCATCACGGAGGTCCTTGGTGGAGGCGCATATCGACTGAAGCACGCGAAGACAGGCGAACTCTCTCATAATCCTTGGAACGTTGCGCATCTGCGCCGTTTCTACGCATAAAGTGCTCACAGTCATACAATGTAATAGGCTATATGTCGGATGGCTGCAGGTTTCAGACGCGCTCTTTTCCTTACCAGGGTACCTAAGGGGACTGGAAGGTTTTTAATGAGGCGGCCTGCAGCCTAACATTCAAAAGAGGAATAAAATCAATGTTCCTTCGACTTCTTTGTGGTTACTACCCGCATAATTCATACCTTAACCGCACCCGAAACCCTCGGGGGCTGTGTTATCGATCAAATGAGCTCTCGCTCTTGCAGAAACACAATGCCTTAGCCGCACCCGAATGCTCGGGGGCTGCGTAACAAGGATCCAAACAAAGAACACAAAAACTCTGCAGCCGCACTCGAATACTCGGGGGCTGCACAGTCATTGGTTCACAACCAACACATATTTCACAAACCCCGCTCGACTGACTCGGGGGCTCGACAAAAAATCAAAGTATACAAACTATACAATATACAAAGAGTCAAAAATTACACTCGGGGGCTGCCCCCTATACAAAAATTGCACTCGCAAACTATTCTAATCCTCAGGCTCGTCCTTTACGGGCAGCTCGGGACCGCAAAGCTGTTCGCGAGTGCACTCGATTAGTGTCTCCGCAGCTTGGATCGTGTCATCCAGGTCTTTTGTTCGAGAACCTCTCCGGCTGCAGGTGTCCGCAACACCAACCTTGGTTTTCGACTACGCATATACGCCATTGCAGCGTTGGCTCCAATCACAAGTCTCTGAGACAGCAACTCTCGAATGGGATTTGTTTGACGGAAGATGTTCAACAAAGCACGAATCCCTTGTGGTTGTGGCCCCGCAGGAAAAAGAGTCTCGTTCAGGCGAATAAACGCTGCCCGGCATAACTCCAGCAGTTCAGCACTTCGCCAGACGCGATCCTTCAGGGTGGCGAGTATGCGGGCATGGTACCTATCAAGCCAAAAGTGTTGACGCCCAGTCGTAGGGTCGTCAACCACGCTATCGCGAATCTTTTCAGCCTGGAAGTTGTCGACAAAGCCTACAAACACGGGCGCACCAGTCAGATCAAAAGGACAATAGCTACGCAAAAAGCTTGTAAACAGAGCAAGACTCGAACTTACACTCGAGTTGCCTGTTCACAAGATCCATCTCCCCGAGCACATATTCCTCGCGTTGGGTGGCCAACGCGGGTCTCGCCCTCAATCGATTCAGCTCAGCCTGGGCGTCCTTCAGATCTTGCTCCATTCTCACAAATTTGGCCTTCATATACTCCATCACCTTGGCATCATTTACCACCTGACCCTGGGATCGGGTGGTGATTGGAGCCTGCGAGGAACTAGTCGCAGTAGCAGGTTCTCGTGACTGTTCAAAGAGCATAATCACAAACACAAAGTTTGTGTCAGAAGCTAAAACTCATGTCATAAGCATACAACTCTTCGAGTGAAAGACATTAGCAAAAGACTATTTGCATAAACAAGGTAGCACAAACAAAGCGCAGACTCGCGCAGTTCAGAAGGTATCATTACAAGGCATAAAAAACAAAAGGGTACAGCTACCCTAAACCTAAGATTCGATTTCCTAAGCAGACGATTGGCAGTCTCGAGTGCCCGGCGCTCCATGGTGGTCATAAAAACCTCGGCCAGTCGCGCGGCGGCTCCGCTCACCCCCTTCAGAGAAATGGGCTTCCCATCTGGCTTCCGAGGGAACGCAGACAGTGCTGCCTCGTAGTCGCAATCTATCCCATGTCCCATAAGAAGCTTGATGGTGGACTCGGATCCGCGTACCGTGTTGGCGCGAGCGAAACCCGCCATGGTGGACGTCCCGGGGCCAAACACGTCGGCGAAGTCGTCCGCCGTCGACGGCACTACGCCAGTCGGGAACACCACCTTGTATACAGCGCCAAGTGTGCTCCGATTTGGCGAGTGCTCTTTCGCCTGGTTGCATAGGCGCCTAAGCCGCCCACAGCCTGTTCCAGCGAAAGATCGTCACTCGACGTCCGCAGAGGCCGGTGCGCCAACAGCTTCTGCACAATTCAAAAAGGCAAAAGTCATTTCATGACACTCGACAGTTATATCGTCATATCAAAAGGAGAAAAGATTACTCACCTCCCATGGCCTGCGCGAGTGCCGCGAGCTGGTCAGCATATCCTCGCTCGCGTGCAGCGGCTGAGTTGGTGGCGGCAGCCAGCTCTTTCTTCGACTCTTCGCGCTGCGCGGCGAGTGCATCTTCCAGCTCCTTCTTCTCGCCTGGCCCAGCAAAATCACGTGCATTCAATACTCGACAAAATCAAGCATTGCAAAAAGAAATTAGCAAAACAAAAGCAAAAAGGAGAACTCACGACTGAGCCGCTCTAGCTCGGCGCGCATGGTATCCCTCTCCTGCTCCACCTGGACATAAGCCTTGGCAATCTGCCAAGGTGTGGTAGAAGGGCTGCAAGCACACGAATTCAGCAAAAATTCAAACTCTCACAGTCCCAACTAAACGGGTCAAGCAAAAAGTACTTACGTGGTTCATCCACGGCTCAGGAGTCGCGACTGATGTCCCGACATCTGGGGCTGCCCTTGGCCGTTTCAGTGACAGCATCAGTGGCCATTGGCTGGGCAGTCTCGTTTCCAGTCGGTGCAGAATTCGAGTGCTCCAGGGTTGGAACATTCTCGACTGGAGGAGTCCCAGGCTGATTGTTTTCAGCGCTGTGAGCAACACAACAAAGCAAAAAGACGGTCAGCACAAATATGTGACAGCACAAAATTCTCATATCATACTCAAAAAACACATACCTGTGCTCCTCATCTTCGGAGTCGCCAAAAATTGGTCCCCCAAAGGCTGGGGTACCACTCGACTGAAGAGGAAGAGTTGAGCTTGTTGAGCACGCACGCAAAGGAGCGGCTTGGAAAACAGGTGGTGAGCCTGATTCCTCGTCATCCTCCAAGCCCTGCCCCTTCGCGGGTGAACTCACAGCAGAAGGCGCCTTCTTGGCCAGTCGACGCCGCTTGGTGGCGCGGTATCGACTTCTTGGTCAGCGGTGGCCTTGTCTTCAGATTGGACCTCTTCTGCTGCTTCCTCCTCGACCTCCTCCACATGTGAAGTGGTGGCAGAAGGGATGGGCGACTGATCCCCTTTCGGGTCCACCACCTGTACCTGGTTTCTTCAGTCTCGCCATTTTCAGGCAGAGGAGGAAGGGAGGCAGCAGTCGAGTGACCCTGCATAGCATACATCACAAATTGCAAAGTCAGAATCAAAAATCGCATATCGCAGAACATACGAGTGGCAAACTCTTCATTGCAAGCAGGCTATAACACATACATACCTCAAGCAAAGGGTTTCCCCCCATATGGCAATGGGCAGTCGACGTTGCATGTCGCCTGTCGTCAAGTTGGTGATGTGCCGCACGTGTCACAGCTCATTCCTTGACAGCTCCTCTGGGCTCATCGTGGGTCACCCGCGCCTCATACTCCCACATGGGGTGCGCTCGGGCACGGATGGGCCACACCCGCCTCTTCACAAAGGTGGCGATCAAATGGATGCCTGTGACCTTGTCCAGCATGCCTCCGATCCGAGCCAGCAAAGGGCTTGCCTCCTCCATTTCTTCGGCTGAGAGTTGGTGATCCCACGCCTTGGTCCTGGTGAAAGCAGCAGTCGAGAAAGGGGCGGCTGCATCCTGCTCGACAGTCGCATAAAACCACCCCTTCCTCCAGCCTTGGGCGGAGTCGACGGTCTTCAGGCGGAAGTAGCGGGTGTCGCTGCGCACCTGGATTCCACAGCCGCCAACGGGGTAGGTGCGACCACCTCCTCTGTTCGGCCGTACCATGAAGATGGCTTTCCACAGCGCCCAGCTGGGTGCGACGCCGAGGAAGCACTCGCACAGCGTGATGAAACACGCGATATGCATAATGCCATTTGGGGTGAGATCATGGATCTGCACCCCGTAGGCAAAAAGAAGACCACGAACGAAGTCGTGGAGGGGAAGCGAAAAGCCCCTAGGCAAAAACTCCGCAAAACAAACACGCTCGTTGGCGCGTGGTTCGGGGAGTACCTCCTTGGGCGACGGCGCGCGGACGGCGAGCTGCTCCGCGGGTGGCAGATACCCCTGCTCGCGGAACTTGACCAAATGGGCGTCCTTGATGGTGGACTTCGCCCAGTCCCCGCTGCCCTTCTTCAGCGCGGCGGACGCAGATGTACCCGCCACGGTCTTCTTGCCCTTGGCCGCATCGGTCGCGGCAGCGGCGGCAGCACCACGCTTCGCACCTCCACCTTTCGCCATTGCAGAGTGGATGAGGTGCAAAGAACTTGGGCGCAGAGCAATGGAGGGGCAGCGAGGAAGGAGACGAGGGGCGGCGCAGGGAGCAAATGGCAAGTAAAAAACTCTGCCAGCGCCGTCCCCTATTTACCACAGATCACAAAACGATCGCAACCGTCAAAACAAATCCATACGCTCCGCGCGAAATCTGGCCATACACGTGGCGGCCACGGAGAGCAACCGTCGCCGGCCACTCCGCCCACTACGCACGAGAATCCAGGAAACCATCATCACGCCCCGTGAAAATCGCGCCAGAACGGTCAAATCAAGTCCACGCGGCGTCATCCCTGGTCAGCTCTGCAGAAACGGGCCCACAAAACAGGGTCACGTCTTATCAAAGCCTCTCCAAGCACGCCACCGCTTGTCAGAGATAGCAGTCGCAAAATGCGTCATTGCTGACGTTGTTCTCTCTTTCACAACTGGCATAAAAGTCACTCGATGATATCTTCGGGTGGTCTCTCACAAGAATTTCGATTGGTTCTCAGCAAAGGTCATAGAGGCCAGTCGAAATTCTCGACTGAAGCATCATACTCCCATCGGGAGCGTATCAAAAAATTTCTTTGACTAAAATGTGCAGGGTAAAAGATTTTGAGATTATCCTCCATTGCAAGCAATAAAGCACAATCTCGGGGGCTACTCCCATCGGGAGCGCTGTCGCGCACCCGATAGAATAATGGCAAAGTATCAGTCGACAATTACTCGACTAGTTCATAAGCAAAATCATACTCAAATTATTCCCGAGTTGATCCGACGATCCTTGGATGCTGCATGCATAGTGCAAAGGTAAGACCCGCCGATCAGTCGAGCTGGGCTAAGGACCGCTCCAGCAGCGTTATCCTTAAGTGTTCCGTGTCAGCAGACATGATGAATAATCCCCGACGGACGCGTTGGGTAGATTCAAAATTATGCTGCAGTTCGATTCCGTAAGACCTCAACGGCCGTTTCGAGTCTGTCCAGTTTGTTCCAGATTCGAGTCCGGGGACTCGAGTTTGATTGAAAGCTAGTATGGTTTTGCCACAAATGGTAGTTAACTGGCCCCGATCCGTCTGTGTGCCGGGCCTGCTAAGCTAATATCCCTTGACTATCATAAGCAAAAACTCATAGTCGATGAAACACTCGACATAGCCAACATGTGCTATTTCATAAGAATTCTAAATACAGATGCAAAAAATGTAACGTGCATGATGTATGAGTCCATGCCCGACTCTTCGAATCAGACAAGTACTCGGGGGCTACTGACATGGGTATGCCTATCGGGTACCCTACCATGAGGGTACCTGGTGCACGTATCGACTAGGCCCAACTATCAGAGCCTACATGAAGCCCATGAAGGGAGGCCCACGAAGATGGAGTATCCTCCAAGTTTGGCGAAACAATAGTCGGTTTAGAGTTTCCTTACTTGTAAATCGAGTCGGTTACGAACACCCGAGACCCAGCCTATTATTTAAGGACTGGGAGGGCCATCGAACCAGACCACGTACTTTCAGAGCCACAAAACCCTAGCGAGATCGACATCTCGCCGGGACCTTGTAACCATCATATTCACAAAGCAATAACAGACAGGCAGGACGTAGGGGTGTTACCTCCACACGAGGGCCCTGAACCTGGGTAAAATCTTTGCCCTGCTTGTCAGCCGACGATACTTCCAGCTCTACCACGTTCTTTCCCCATATTCATAACCTAGGGACCTCGACTATGGGTCTTGATGAGTCTACCCCTCGTCAGAGAGGTAAAACCTCTCTATAAAACGATGAACCGACAAAACCTCCAAAACCGAAAACGCAACAAGTTTTCAATACAAAATCCGTTTTCGGTGAACTAGAGCTTGGTATGAAGATGAACACAAGCTCTAAATTCACACAAGAATAAAAGCCACATAAGAACCAAGAAAGATGATATGCCAAATATGCAAAGGTTTGAGCTCTCCACAAAGGTGCGGTCAAGTTACTCACTTGAGAACCCCTCTTGATAGTACGCCGTCTATCCTATAACCCGGTCTCCCACTAACACCACGAAACCGGTAAAATAGAAAACCTACCAAGATCATACCTTTGCCTTGCGCATTCTACTTGAGCTCGATGATGACGATCTTGACTCTCTCAAGTTGGAACACCTTTCTTGATTGTGATTGCTAGCACATGCTTGATGAAGACTTCTCCAAATACTCCCCCATACACCATTATGGGAGAGCCTTACTAAACTCCGTCTTCATGAATCCACTTGCACTTCATCTTCTTATCTTGATATAGATGATGGCTTGGAGATAAACATGAAGTTCACTCAATCTTCTTTTCCAAGCCATGCTTGCAATAAGCTCAACTCTTCACATGACCATTCTTCATATAAACCCTTGGATGGAACCTTGGTCATCATGAAATCTTCTAGAGTCCAACACATGAACTCCAATCTTTACTGTAGCGGACCTGCACATAAAAATTGGCAAGATCCCTATGTATAGTGCAAACCCCTGGATCGATTCATTTGCACACACAGTCTAAGATGAATATCATGCAAATGCGTCAAATTTTATTACATCGCATGATCCAGACTTACAATTTTCATTACAAAGTGCATAGCTCAAGGCTAGCATTTTACAAAGTTCAGCACAGCGGAATAAAAGTAGCAGTGAGTCTCCATCATCTTCATGTGCCACAGGCGAAAACATGTTGGTTGTAGACTCGAAACCTTATACGAAACCTCACTCATCGTCTGAACATCCTGCAACAGGAAAAATGTTGCAACAAGGTGGGTCAGAACCATATAAAATGGATCTGGCAAGTGACACTCTGTGGACACTTAGTGGAAAAACTCTAATAACCTATATGCATATCTGGCTGGTGGAGTTTAAGGCTATTTTGCATAAAGCCATCTTTTTCCTAACTCTTTGGAAAACTTTTCTTCTAATCAACCCTCGTTCACCCTTCAAACTTTTACTTGAGAAGTTGGCATGTTGGGATCCTCCGTTGACGTCCTTGATCAGCTGCTCAGAATTGTCCGTAACCGGGGACACGGCTAAGTACTTAGTTTTGACACTCTCGAGAGGTTGTCCACGTTCACCATTAGACTTAACCAACCCAAACTATCCCCACACTCCAATAGTGATAGGGGAAAAGAAGAAGGTTAAGACGAGATCCTTCGGAAGCATTTCCCACCCCATACCGGCCTGACGCGCTCCACCTACAATCCTCTACCACCATCTGTCAAGCCGGGGCGAGTCCACGCAACTTATTCGATCAAGACAGAGCCCATATGACCAATGGCTGCACTGGAAGCAATCTTCACTTGGAGTTCTTCAGATCCCTTTGTTCCTGGGTGGCAATCCACAAGTGAATATCCCTCAGGTAAAACCCCTGGGGACAACACTCAACTCAAACATCCTCTTATCAAAACCAATCCACCCAGGTGTTTCTTTACTTAGTAGAATTTTAGCTTTTTATAAAATAACCTTTTTGCATAGCATCAATATTTCTACTAAGTCATTATATATAGGTTCCTAGACACATAGTAACAAGGGTGCTATTCTAAACATGTCTTGCATAGCATATAATAACAAGTCCTACACATGCTTAAGAAAAATAATCTACTCATGCATAGGAAAAATACTTAGGAAATTTATGAGGTGTGCCACTTCCCTTTGGAAGTTGTAGTTGCTCACACACTCTCTTCAACAAGGAACTATGTTGCACTCCGTTCAATCTATACATAGAAATAACACAACAATAAACAAACAATTCTACAACTCAAGGCATACAAAACATACATAACAAGATTTATACCAAAAAGGTTTGGTCAAAGAAGAAGTTGTACTTAACATATTTGTCAAGGAAGTTCCAAGAGTTCTAAAGATTTTTTTTTTTGTATTTGTCAAGGAAGTTCCAAGAGTTCTAAAATGGACCAATAATTGTAATTAAAACATTTGAAAGGTTTTAAACACAATTTAAACTAAAGATTTATAAAGCAACATTTTTTAAAGGTTTTTAACGCCAACTTAATTATTTAAGTTTAAATTACATTAATAATTATGGCATTTAGTCTCTCTGGTCAAAGGCCATTATTTAGGATATTTCTCAAAGGAAACATATTAAAATAATTTGTAGGATTTAAACTATAACAAAAATACTCAAATCAAGCCTCTGATTTTTAAATCATCAAAATAATGCTCAAAAATATTTTATAACAGAGGCATCATATTTCACATATTCTAAGGTCTCTAAAAATATTTTATGAAAATTTTGGAAATATAGATTTAAAGATATGCCAAATTTTTCTCAAATTGTCCATTTGCAATTTGAATAAATTGAAACTACTCAAAAATGACAAATAACAGAACCAAAATAATCTACAGGTCAGGGGCTTTCCAAGGATATTTTATTTATAAATTTTGGACATACAAAATTATATCTATTGTCAAATTCACTCAAAATATCTATTTGCAATTTTAAATAAATGTGAATTACTCAAAATTGAGCCTCTGATTTTTAATACAGTTTAATATTATCCAAAATTTATTTCTAACAGTGGGTAACTATTCTACAGATCCAAATTTTTCCAAAAATATTTTATTTGCAAAAATTGGATTAATAGATCTAAAGTTATGCTAAAATTACTCAAATCACACATTTGAAATTTGAATATTTTAAACTATGGCAAAACTGAAAACTAACAGTGCTAAAATATTCTACAAGTTTAGGGCTTTTCAAAAATATAAAGTTTGTTAAATTTGGCCAAACCAATAAAAGTAATGATGATTATAAGATGCACGGACTTTTCTGCAAAAATGCCAATAAATCTAAATAGAAAAATCATTTTCCACGCGGGTGCTGACTGGATATGACGTGGCGGCTGACTAGGCGTTGACTAGATGCTGACATGGCCTTCTCTGATTCGCTGGACCTATTCGATAAATGATCTAATCTGGACCGCAGGATCTAGATCGGACGGCTCTGGGCTAGGGTTTTATACCGTGGAGGCGCTGCTTGCCGGAGATGGAGGTCGCGGTGGTCGGCGGCTCGGGACTCGTGCGCGGCGGTGCTCCGGTGGTCCCTGGACTCGGGGAAGGGGTCTACGACGTGCGGCGCGTCGCGGCGAACTCGATGGTGCGGTTGACGACGAGGGGAGCTTCCTGGAACGGCGTTGCCGTGCGGACGGAGTTGCCGAGGCTCCGGCGAGCTTCGGTTGATCAAGCTCCGCTTGATTCGCTGCGCAAAAAAAATCATACAAAGGTTCAGGAGGTGCGCCAGGGCACGAGGAGGAGAATGGACACGGTCTCGGTTCGTGCGATGACTGACCTCGCCGGAAATGGAGAAGGACGACAGGCTCAGGACAGGATTTGATGGCCCTAATGGCTCGCAATCAAGCGGCGAGAATCTCGGCCGAAACTGCCGTGGTCAACGGCTGGAGGTTGATGACGACCGCGCCCTGACGAGTGGGCCCCGCATGTCAGTGAGAGAGGGAGGGGAGAGGCCGGGGTGGGCTGCTGGGCTGCCGCTGGCTGTGCGCGCGCGAGGGAGAGATGGGCTCGGCCCAGTTAGCTCGGGCAGGAAGCCCTTCTCCATTTTTTTTTGTACTTTTTCTTTTCCTGTTTTCTGAAAACTTTTCTATCTTTTAAAATAAGCATTCAAATGCAACCAAACAAGTTTGTAATAATTTGTAGAAATAATCTTTATCAAAATAACTTGTTTGGTAACCCTTTTACAATACAATTCAAAAATACAAATTTTAAAATATTGCATAATTGCTTAATTGACACTTTTATGTCACTTTATAAAATAGGCTTTTATAAATTTCCTTTTGAACTTAAAATAAAATCTAGAAAAATAGTATGAGTAATACCATTCAATATGACAACCCAATAAATTAATTTGGTACAAAACATTTATTTACATAGAGTTTTGATAAATCATTTAAATGCAAATACCCATTTAATTCATGGGCTTTAAAAATACCAAAAATGTAAATATTGGGAGAGGGCTATTTTAAGCCTATTTTCTTCAAATAAAATAATTGAATCAAAACCACATTTTAAATAGAACAAGCTTTAAATCAATAACTTAAAACACTTTATAAATATTGTTTTATAGTTTAACAAACTCCTAATTTTAAATCATATAATTTACAAAACCATTTTAGAAATAGGCATCCTTAAAATAACTTAAGCACTTTGCAATTAAGATTTTTAGGGTTTAAAGACATAACCCATGTTAAAAATTTAAAAACAAATACTTGGAATAAGACTATTAAACTTTTTGAAGATGCCCAATGTCTTCTATATTTGTTTTCTATTATAATTTTAATGTTTTCTTTTAATAAAAACAAAAGTTTCAATTTTTAGTGATTTTTAAACATTCCAAAATATTGGGATGTTACATTTACCTATGGACAAGATCTACAAGTATATCTCCATGCAAACATTAGTCCATAAGGATTGTCATTAATTACCAAAACCACGCATGGGGCAACACATGCCCTTTCAAATTCGACGGCATCGACGACGACATCCTCCGCCAGTACAACTGCGCTTTCGGCACCCTGCTATCACCTGGGCAGATGGAGGTGCTCACGATCGTGGCAAAAGAAGCTAAGGGGAAGAAGAGCAAGAAGAAGAAGGCCGCGGTCACCGTGGTCTGATCTTGCCACTGTCACCACTCTGTCGATTATGTTCAGATATGAGTAGCAACTATCTTATTTGGAATGTTAGAGGCCTGAATTGTGTGGCCTGTAGAGCTGTTGTTTGTGGGGTCATTAGAAAGTTCAATGTTGGTTTAGTCTGTCTTCAAGAATCGAAGCTGCAATGGGTCGATCTGGCCATCATCAAGGAGTGTTGTGGTGCCCAATTCTCTGACTTTGTTTTTGCTCCTGCTGACGGAACGAGAGGCGGCTTTATTGTGGCTTGGAAAGACACCGAGTTCTTACCTTCCAGTCACAACATCAGTGCAAGTTTTGTTTCAGTGCAGGGACCGTTGATCAAGACCCAGCACCCACTGTCGATTATCTCAGTCTATGGCCCCCAAGTGGATGCTGACAAGATCACTTTCCTCCAGGATTTAAAGAGCCATGTTCAAGCTGTACTGCTGCCGGATGTACCGCTCATCATCGCTGGCGATTTTAATCTGATCATGCAGGCCGCGGACAAAAACAACCGGAATATAAATCGAAGAACAATGGGAGCTTTCAGACGCTTCATCAATGAGCTCCAGCTGAAAGATTTATACCTGCACGAGCGCCGGTATACTTCGAGCAACGAACAGGCTGCGGTAACAATGGTGAAGCTTGACCGCGTCCTGTTCAATGACGCGTGGGATGTGGCCTTTCCTGGAGCAATGCTGCAAGCGCAATCATCTGACCTCTCAAGACCACTGCCCCCTACTGTTATCCACAGATGTCACTTTTCGCTGTGCACGACACTTCAGGTTCGAGAATTTCTGGACCAGCCGAGATGACTTCCATGACATTGTCACTCAAGCATGGAACAACTGTACCCCCAATGAGAATGCTTTCGTCAACCTTCAGCAGCGAATGACAAGTACAAGCAAGGCCCTGCAACGCTGGAGCGCCAGTTTTACCACTGATCTAGCCCTGCGGGTTGCGATCACGTCGGAGCTGATTCTAAAGATGGATCAGGCAATGGACAGACGCTGCCTAACACCTGAAGAGCGCCAGTTCCGTGCTATGCTCAAGCTGAATTGCCTTGGGATCGCGGCCACACAGAGATCGATGTGGCGACAATGCTCTCGCATATCCTGGCTCAAGGATGGAGATGCTAGTACCCGTTTCTTTCACGCCCAAGTGAATGCTAGACACAGAAAAAATTTCATTCACCGAATTGAAATTGATAGGGTGGCGCACACTGATCAAGAGCAGAAGGAAGAGCACATTTGGCAATACTTTGATAACCTTTTTGGCACATGCCCAGGGCGGCCTTACACGATCAACTTCAGGCAGATTGGCATCAATGAGGTGGACCTTTCTGACCTGGAAAGCCCAATTTCGCCCGAGGAGGTCAAGGCAGCACTCAATGACATACACTTGACAAAGCCCCTGGGCCCGATGGATACACCACTCTCTTCTTTAAATCAACTTGGGAAATTATCAAGCATGACGTGATGAAAGCAATCCAGGCAATGGAGGATGGAAGGACCAACCAATTACATCTCCTAAACTCTGCTGAAGCTGCTCACCCCAAAGAATTCAGGCCCATAAGCCTAATTGATTTCTTCGCCAAGTTGATGACCAAGGTCCTAGCTAACAGACTCGCACCACGCATGGATGAGCTGATCAATCACTGCCAAAGCGCTTTCATCAAAACTAGGTCAATCCATGACAATTAGGCATATGTCCAGGGACAGGCTAAGTGGTTCAGACAGCACAAGATTGCTGCCCTGTTTCTCAAGTTGGACATTGAGAAAGCGTTTGACACTGTTTCATGGGAATTCTTGCTGGAAACCCTAGAGACTCGAGGGTTCGGAATTAAATGGAGAAATTGGATGGCAACACTTCTCTCCACTGCAACAACTAAGGTCCTTGTGAATGGTTGCCTCACAGAGGATATTATGCATTGCCGTGGGCTGA
Source organism: Poa pratensis (assembly GCA_947311845.1). Classification (NCBI taxonomy): domain Eukaryota; kingdom Viridiplantae; phylum Streptophyta; class Magnoliopsida; order Poales; family Poaceae; genus Poa; species Poa pratensis. Next base: position 60,700,920 of record CAMZMU010000033.1, on the reverse strand, counting down.
GACAGGGAGACCCCCTGTCCCCAATGCTCTTTGTTCTTGTCATGGATGTGTTAGCAAGGCTGGTTCAGACTGCTGATGCACGAGGGATACTGGCCGCAATTGGGCAAAGACGGATCCCACACCGCATTTCCCTATACGCTGATGACGTGGCCATGTTCATTAGCTCGCTGCAATCCGAGATTCAGACAACTAAGCTTATCCTCAAGCATTTTGGGGCTGCCTCTGGGTTACACACAAACCTTGCCAAAAGCTCGATTATTGCAATTCACTGTCAGGAAGAGGACATCATTGCTTTGGCAAACAATTTCGGCTGCAATATTGCCCAGTTCCCTTGTACTTACCTAGGTATGCCACTGACGGATAGACGTCTGAGCAAGAGTGACTTCCAGCCAGCTCTTGACAAGCTTGGAAATAAGGCAAAAGGCTGGTTCCGTGGGCATTTCTCCATCATGCACGACTAATTTTAGTGAAACATGTGCTGTCTGCTATGGTGGTGTTCCAATTGATGGCCATTGCGGCTCCAGGTTGGCTCACGAAGGCAATGGACAAGATTAGAAGAGGATTTCTGTGGGCTGAGGATGAAGTGGCGCCGGGTGGCGAGTGTTTGATCAACTGGAAAACGGTTTGTCGCCCAACGGAGTATGGAGGTCTCGGCCTACCTGACCTACAGGCACGTGGACTCGCACTAAGAACCAGATGGCTTTGGCAATCTTGGAGCCACCCCAACAAGCCTTGGCAAGGACTCCCCCTGCCGATTGACAACAGAGTGCGTGCACTCTTCAACGCCTCGACAAGATTCATCTTAGGTAATGGAAACAAAATCAAGTTTTGGACTGAACCATGGCTTCATGACGCCTGTCCGAAAGACACAATGCCTGCCCTCTTCCAAATCTGCACAAGGAAAAATCTCACAGTGGCGCAAGCATTGACGGACAACCGATGGATGAGGCACCTAAAGCAAGACATCCCATTCGAGGCGCTCAGGCAAGCGGTTCAGCTAGCGAAAAATCTGCAAGGTGTTGCCCTGCAGCCGGACATCGAGGACACGGTTACCTGGTGCTGCACCGATTCTGGAGTTTATACTGCTGCCTCCGCATACGCAGTTCAGTTCCGTGGATCCATCGAGAAGAATTACAAGATGACGGTATGGCATTCCGATGCTCCTTTGCGATGCTGAATTTTTGCGTGGCTTGCTATCCAAGCGCGCTCACGCTTGCAAGGAGACGCATGCCACATAATGAGGAGTGTGCCCTGTGCCTCAGAAGCCCAGAAACCGCGTTACATATGCTCTCCAATTGTCCGTACATGACACAACTGTGGTGTGAGATCCTACCTTTGGCAGGCCGGCCGCCTTGCTACCTCCCGTGCAGAGACCAAACACTGCACGAATGGATAACTGAAACTAGAGAGCTGACGGAGAAGCGTCATCGCAAGAGTTGGGTCGCACTTGCCCAGCTTGTTTGGTGGACAACCTGGAAGGAGAGAAACAACCGTATCTTCCAAAGGCATGCTTCCAATGTTAGCGAGGTGAAGACGATGATCTTACAAGAAGCTGCTCTCTGGCGCACAACGGGCAGAACTGGAGCTGACAGTTTACTCCTGCGACCCCGGGAACCTGACTGAATCTAGTGGTTTTCGTCAGTAGATTAGCGTCTTTCCCTAACCTGTTTTCTTGTTTTTACTTTGAGTCCTTGTACTCCTTTACTCCTTCTACTAAATAAGAAATAGCAGCCTCGACTGCATTTTCGTTAAAATTGTCTGGAAAATTCAGCACAGTTTGCACACTGAATAGCCAAATATGAGCTGTAGTGATGTACTCTGATGTGAACTACGTTCACATTGTCACAGAGTTTATGATAACTAAGTAATGCATTATTGGTTAGATAGGTCGATGTACACACGTGCCCTCATACATTATGCTATTCCCTATACCTCTAAGCACTACTAGCTGCTGACGCGGTATAAGAAATGGCAAGACAAATCTTGAAGCCATCTTCAGTTGTTGAGCACATAGAAGTTTTCTTTTTTTAAACAGTTGCAAAAGATTTGCCCGTCGATTAAATAAGTAGAAGACAATACCCAGTTAATTGACGGAGGCTGTTACAACACGAACACGGCTGACTACTCCCAAAACATGAAACTCCATGTCGGGGATGTAACCCCGGATACCCAGAGTGGTTGGTTCTGTTGAATTAATAGAAAGGATAAAAACAGGGATAAATGAGTAAAAGGTAGAGAAAAGACAGAAGAAAGCAGCCTGGGCCGATATTGGTACTGCCCAGGCCGGCATACCCAGTGTTGGGCCAAGTTTCATTTACTTCGGATGGACCGAGTCAAGTTCAGTCGCTCCCGGGCCTCGGTTGGGCCGAGTTTACTTCCTCCTGACCTCGGAACGGGCCAGCATCCCCTCTCCTCGGGCCGAGGTTCCTAGCAGGCCGACATCAGCTTACCTCGGCTGGGCCGAGACGTCCTTACCTCGGCAGGCCGGCTTCCGCACCTCGGCTGGGCCGACACTTCCACACCCCGGCTGCTCCAGCCTCGGTGGGCCGAAGTTCCCAGCCTCGGCTGGGCCGGCATATTGCACCACGGCTGGGCCGGCACATCCCCAGCTCAGCTGCGACCAGGGCGGGCCGAGTTGATTCACAACTCGGCTGGGCCGACATATCTCCACCTCGGCCGGGCCGACACATCGACACCTCGGTTGCGGCCGTGGGCCAGCGTATCCGCACCTCGGCTGCTCCTTGGGCCGAGATATCACCATACCTCAGCAACGACCACCAGGAGCGCTGCCCCTACGTCGACAACTGCCTCTTCTCCAACACTCTACGTCGACACTTGCACCAGCTCTAGAAGATAAGAAGAAGACTAGAAGATCCCGAAGACAAGTGCAAGATGACAAGGACAAGGACGAATACAGGACAGGCCATGCCCATCCTGGGCGTGGCTTAGCATGGCTACAGTGTAGAGGATAGTACCCGCATGACACATGCGCAGTGCTGACAAGACCCCATCAGTCAACTCAGCTACAGTGTGTGTACAGTGTTCTGTGACCCCACCTCTTTTCCCCTGGGCTCCCTATATAAGGAGCACCAGGGGGAACGCTCACGGCAGCCCCTTGGGCTAATTTCTCCCCCTGCTCTCGTGAAGCTCACTCTAGCTAGAGAAGACCTCTTAGAGGCAACTCCTGCACAGCTCAAGGAACACTTGTAAAAGTCATATATAGAGGGAAAATACACCAAATAGGCTAGATGCTGCAGTAGGGGTGTTATCTCTCACGAGAGCCCCGAAGCAGGGTAAATCCTCGTGTTCATACGTTTGTCTTCTGTGTGTGCAATCCTGCACGCTATCCCTCCCCGAATCCTCTAGCGTCCATCGGCCCCAAACTTAAGCCTACCCCTAGGCATCTGTTGTTCTACACGACGACAGTTGGCGCCCACCGTGGGGCTGGTAGTGGCGCTTGCTGGATCAAATTCGGACGGGACCTTCTTCATCAACTCGGGGACTCGACATCACCATTATCCCCCCGCGCTCTAGCTTGCCGCCGTAAGCAGAGGCTGGCGCAGCCTCCACCAACGGTCATCATCAACAGATCTCGGGTAACTGCCCTTCGATGGCTCGGCTCATGTCGGTTCTGTCCATCCAGTCTGCATCAACAAATGCTCTGTGAGTATCTTCCTTGGCACCACGTACAACTAGTTAATCCTGAAAGTGTCTCGGGGGCTTCCCCTTCCTTTCCTGCTTAGTTGTTTTCCCCGGGAGCATGATGTCTTGACCCGGGGACTGGACAGCCAATCAAGTTTTGCTTTTTCTCCTAGATTAGAAAAGTGACTCGGGGACTCGGTTGAGTTCGAGTCTGCTTCCTCGTGCATAGTCTTGGTGCTAGATTTAATTTACCGACGTATGCTAGAGTAGTTTTCATCTGTTAGTAAAATTGCTGTTAAGGTTGATTATTCCTTATGACTATATTTTGACTAACCATGTCATTTGATATGAGCATCACTGAGGAAAACTCGATATCAAATTATCATTGTATTGGGAAGTATTTTATATCAACAGGGAATCACCCCATATCTCTATCACCAATTATTCTTGATTCGAAAATATCAACAGGGTCTCACCCCATATCTCTATTGCTGTGTATCTCAGTTCCGCATATCAGAAACGAATTATCCATTGTTTCATATCATCAATTATGCAGTGACATCAAATATCGAAATATCATGGTATCCCATCTCGCTGAGTGTTATGTGTTGAGAAATGTCTCAACTCATCATTTGACAAATGCCCATGAAGGCAAAATGTCGAATTAGCCCAAGCAGGCTATATGTCAGTCCAGCTCATGCTGGAGACATCCAACTTCGGTAAACGCCCAAAGCGGCTAAAAACCGACATATGACAGTGCCCAAGCAGGCAATATGTCAGTCCAGCTCATGCTGGAGACATCCGACTTCGGTAAACGCCCAAAGCGGCTAAAAACCGACATATGACAATGCCCAAGCAGGCAATATGTCAATCCAGCTCATGCTGTTGACATCAGACTTCGGTAAACGCCCAAAGTGGCTAAAAACCGACATATGAGATATGCCCAAGCAGGCAATATGTCAAACTTGCCAATGTCGGCAAAGACATCAATATGTGACAGTGCCCATGCAGGCAATATGTCGAACATGCACGCGTTGGCAATTTAAAAAAAAATGATGGTGCCCATGCAGGCAGGATATGGTTTACATGGAGATGCTAATATTGCTATTTGATTTTGAAAGTCTGTGCGCGACTCTGCGAGTCCCCCACAGCCTCGGGGACTAATGTCGGGGATGTAACCCCGGATACCCCAGAGTGGTTGGTTCTGTTGAATTAATAGAAAGGATAAAAACAGGAATAAATGAGTAAAAGGTAGAGAAAAGACAGAAGAAAGCAGCCTGGGCCGATATTGGTACTGCCCAGGCCGGCATACCCAGTGTTGGGCCGAGTTTCATTTACCTCGGATGGACCGAGTCAAGTTCAGGCGTTCCCGGGCCTCGGTTGGGCCGAGTTTACTTCCTCCTGACCTCGGAACGGGCCATCGTCCCCTCTCCTCGGGCCGAGGTTCCTAGCAGGCCGACATCAGCTTACCTCGGCTGGGCCGAGACGTCCTTACCTCGGCAGGCCGGCTTCCGCACCTCGGCTGGGCCGACACTTCCACACCCCGGCTGCTCCAGCCTCGGTGGGCCGAAGTTCCCAGCCTCGGCTGGGCCGGCATATTGCACCACGGCTGGGCCGGCACATCCCCAGCTCAGCTGCGACCAGGGCGGGCCGAGTTGATTCACAACTCGGCTGGGCTGACATATCTCCACCTCGGTTGGGCCGACACATCGACACCTCGGCTGCGGCCGTGGGCCAGCGTATCCGCACCTCGGCTGCTCCTTGGGCCGAGATATCACCATACCTCGGCAACGACCACCAGGAGCGCTGCCCCTACGTCGACAACTGCCTCTTCTCCAACACTCTACGTCGACACTTGCACCAGCTCTAGAAGATAAGAAGAAAACTAGAAGATCCCGAAGACAAGTGCAAGATGACAAGGACAAGGATGAAGACAGGACAGGCCATGCCCATCCTGGGCGTGGCTTAGCATGGCTACAGTGTAGAGGATAGTACCCGCATGACGCATGCGCAGTGCTGACAAGACCCCATCAGTCAACTCAGCTACAGTGTGTGTACAGTGTTCTGTGGGCCACCTCTTGTCCCCTGGGCTCCCTATATAAGGAGCACCATGGGGAACGCTCACGGCAGCCCCTTGGGCTCATTTCTCCCCCTGCTCTCGTGAAGCTCACTCTAGCTAGAGAAGACCTCTTAGAGGCAACTCCTGCACAGCTCAAGGAGCACTTGTAAAAGTCATATACAGAGGGAAAAATACACCAAATAGGCTAGATGCTGCAGTAGGGGCGTTATCTCTCACGAGAGCCCCGAAGCAGGGTAAATCCTCGTGTTCATTCGTTTGTCTTCTGTGTGTGCAATCCTGCGCGCTATCCCTCCCCGAATCCTCTAGCGTCAATCGGCCCCAAACTTAAGCCTACGCCTAGGCATCTGTTGTTCTACACGACGACACTCCACGACCGTCTCGACACACCAACAAGCGCACACAACACGCTACAATCGCAAATCCCAAACACGTGGATCAACACCTCACAAAGGAACCAAACCGAGAACACAACAGCCACATCAAGCAGTCGGGGCGTCTTTCGCTAGAACCACTTCTTCTTGCTTTTTCTCTTGAAACTTGGAAGACTTCCCCTTCAGAATGACGAGTTTAGGTTACATAATTGTTTTACAAGTTTACATAAAATGATGTATATAAATCTATACAAATTATGTTTTAGGGTTAATAAAATGGTTATTCTGATGCTATATGATTGTTAAATAATTGCGGTAGGAATTATGTTATTAAGACACTACCAGTTCTATTGTTCTCGGTTTGCTTCAGATGCAAACTTTTCTTTTTCCGTGCCAAGTTGCACAAACTCTCTCACATACACGACACTATAGCGCCATGCTTCCACTTGCACATCACATGCTGCTACAGTGTCACCGGTGTTGACTAAATTGGCTGCAACCCATGCCGGCCATCAGCAATACACACTCACAGTGCACCGACACATGGGCACTATTTAGAGTTGCATGACACTAACATTACAACAGGTTTAAGCTAGTAACAAAAATGCCCTCGCGTGAAAACCGGGAGACATGGACCTGCCCACATTTTCTGCTGATAACATGGAGTGGTATTACTTCCTTTTTGCGTCGGGAGTATCATTTCCGCTGCTGTTAAGCTGTCACGCTGATTTGAAGATTGCGAGATCGTAGTTTAGTAGAGTAGTACTACCACTCAAGCCTGAGTTCCAGAGAGATCATGAGAGGACAGAGTATGAGGGCGTATACCCGCGCTCTCCTCCTGGTTGTACTCCCGACCACCTTGCTCCCTATCTCGATCGGTACCGACACCATAGACCTGAACGCGTCCATCACCGGCAACCAGACGCTCGTCTCCGCCCATGGCGTGTTCAGGCTAGGCTTCTTCAGCCCGCCCGGCAGCTCCGACGGCAGAACCTACATCGGCATTTGGTACGCGGGGATCCCGGTACAAACCGTCGTGTGGGTCGCCAACCGCCAGAACCCGGTCCTCAGATCGCCTGGTGTCCTCAAGCTCTCCCCTGATGGCCGTCTCGTGATCGCGGACAGCCAGAACACCACCGTGTGGTCCTCTGCGGCGCCCACCAGAGTCGACATAACAAGCCACGCCACAGCTCAGCTTCTCGACAGCGGCAACCTCGTGGTTAGCCACGACGGAAGCGGCTCTGCCGAGAGCGTGGCGTGGCAGAGCTTCGACTACCCAACGGACACGCAGCTCCCCGGCATGAAGGTCGGGGTGGATCACAGGAGCGGCCTCGCCAGAAACATGACGTCGTGGAGCAGCCCGAGCGACCCCTCGCCGGGCCCCTACACGTTCAAGCTGGTCTCCGGCGGGCTGCCCGAGTTCTTCCTCTTCCGGGGCGCTGCGAAGATCTACGCAAGCGGGCCATGGAACGGCGTGGTGCTCACCGGCGTGCCGGAAGACCTCAAGAACTGGGACTACACGTTCGCGGTCGTGTCGAACCCCAACGAGACGTACTGCGCCTACTACATCAGCGCCTCGTCGCCGCTGCTGACGCGGTTCGTCGTGGACGGCACGGCGGGGGGGCAGCTGCAGAGGTCCGTGTGGCGCGGCGGCGACGGCTCGTGGAACAGCTTCTGGTACCACCCGACGGACCCGTGCGACAGCTACGCCATGTGCGGCCCCTTCGGCTTCGGGCACTGCGAGACCGGCCAGTTGCCAGGGTGTAGCTGCCTGCCGGGGTTCGAGCCCCGGTCGCCACAGCAGTGGAGTTCCAGGGACGGGTCCGGTGGCTGCGTCCGACGGACCAACCTGAGCTGCGGGGACGGCGACGGGTTCTGGCCGGTGAACAATATGAAGCTGCCGGAGGCGACTGACGCGACGGGGCACCTTGACATGACGCTGGACGAGTGCAGGCAGGCTTGCCTGGCTAACTGCAGCTGCAGAGCCTACGCCGCCGCGAACGTTAGCGGGGGCGTCAGCCGCGGGTGCGTCATTTGGGCCGCCGATCTGCTCGACATGAGGCAGTATCCGGTGGTCGTGCAGGATGTGTACATCCGGCTCGCGCAGTCGGAGGTAGATGCCTTGATCAGCGTCGAATCAGGTTAGAACTTGACTTGCCTCGTCTTTTTTCGTAATCGCCGTTAAATTGCAGAAAATCAATCACCTCAAAAAGTTGCAAAGGTCACAGCTGACATTTAAAATTTGCCCACGGGCCTAGCTCAAGTTTCAGCCAACCGCCGACGCCGCATGATGATCGCCGTCGCCATCGCCGCGACTATTTGTGGCGTGCTTCTTCTTGCAGCTGCCGTGGGCTTCTTCTTTTTCTGGAGCAACAGGGCGAGGAGGAAAGGACAGCGTCAGGCGCCTCAAATGGTCTCGCCAGGCAGTCGGGACAACGTGCTTCCGTTCAGTGAGAAGGAGATGAGTGGCGAGGATAATCTGGAGCTTCCACTGTTCGATCTACCGGTAATTCTTGCCTCCACGGACAACTTCGCAGCGGAGAGTAAGATTGGAGAGGGTGGATTTGGTCCTGTTTATTTGGTAAGATCAAGATCAAATGGCAAGTAGCTAGGATACTTGTCTTGTGCGTCTACGACGGTTGATTCTCCTCCGCATTTTAACTGTAAATTTGTGCTTGAAAAATAATACTGACGAACAGGGAAGACTAGAGGATGGCCAAGAAGTAGCTGTGAAGAGGCTCTCTAGGAGATCATCACAGGGAGTTGAGGAGTTCAAGAACGAGGTAAAACTGATCGCCAAGCTTCAGCACAAGAACCTGGTGAGGCTGCTGGGCTGCTGCATCGACGGCGATGAGAGAATGCTCGTGTACGAGTTCATGCACAACAATAGCCTGGACACGTTCATATTTGGTCAGTTCCTCTGTTGCACAAGAGAAAAACTCGCAGCTAGCTTCTTTGCTCGATTGAATATGCACACATCGTTGATCTATCTCAGTGGATTTATTATGCAGATGCAGAGAAGAGTAAGTTACTAGGATGGAACAAACGTTTTGAGATCATCCTAGGGATTGCACGGGGTCTACTCTATCTCCACGAGGATTCAAGGGTGAAGATCATCCACAGGGACATGAAGGCGAGCAACGTGTTACTAGACAGAAACATGATCCCCAAGATATCGGACTTTGGCATCGCACGGATGTTCGGTGGTGATCAGACCACTGCATACACCTTGAAGGTCATCGGGACATAGTGAGTATGAAAGCCTCGTGTACCTTGTATATACTGTTTTTGGAGATGGGCTGGCTGTTGTCAGACACTGACTTGTGAGGTGTCGTGGGCATCAGCGGCTACATGTCTCCAGAGTACGCCATGGATGGCGTGTTCTCCATAAAATCTGACATCTACAGCTTCGGCGTCATGGTGCTAGAGATAGTCACTGGCAAGAAAATTCGAGGCTTTTACGATGTCGACCTTGATCTAAACCTTTGCGGCTATGTAAGTACCAGCAGCATGATTAACTGCCACAGGTTTGTCGATGTTCTAATTGATTGTGCTACTGATACACAATCACCTTGGTCATCTTTCAGGCGTGGATGATGTGGAAGGAAGGCCGGAGCACTGAACTTCTGGATGAGGCGATGGGCAGCAGCTGTGATCAGAGTCAGGTGCGGAGATGCATTCAGGTTGCTCTCATGTGCGTTGACGTGCAGCCGAGGAACAGACCGCTCATGTCTTCAGTTGTCATTATGCTGGCCAGTGAGAATGCCACCTTGCCAGAGCCAAATGAGCCTGGAGTGAACGTCGGGAGGAACACGTCTGACACGGGATCATCGCAAACTCAAACCGAGTTCACCATAACCACGATAGATACTAGATAGTTTGGAAAATGGATCAATTTGTACAGCATAGAATGAATGGTTCTATTTTTTTTTCATTTTCACCGTGAGCCCGCTCCAGTCCCAGGAGGGAAAACCTAGTTCTAGTAAAGATTGCAGATCCCAAATAAAAAGTGTAATGCAGCCAATCTATAGAGGGTAACAGTTTCTTTTGTTTCTCTTTTGATAACAAAAAACATCTGCCCAGCCCCGTATCCGGACATGCACGAAACCCGAGATTACAGCGTGCAAATTTTTAAAAGATCGAAATAAAAGACAACAGGAACCTTATTCAACTGAACTGAGTCGCTCCCCACGATCTCGTGGAAGACCTCACTGCACACCACCAACTGATCATTGCTATCATCCTCGTCCAACCTATTATCACAAGATATCCATCTCCTCATCATTTGTTTTGCAATGTTCCTTATTCAGAAAATTTTGTCAGTGTGAGCAGCTGTAGTTACCCTTTACTCCGAAGATTTCTTGCAAATTGTCAAACACTACCGTGGATCTTCCATATTCGAGTGAAAAAAATTCTACGGTTTTCATAGACTTGCAAAAGAACCTGTCATCGCCTTGTTGCTGCTCCAACCTAAGCATACATCTGAAGTAACAAGTAGTGACTTGCAACACTGAGCTAATTAACCATAAAACAAATTAAACCGGGGTTTCAGAGACACAAGTCTTCAGATAACAGAGCATGCATGTACGCTTCATTACCAAAGACTACAGGAACAAAACACAGCAGCCATCTAAACGAACATTCAGAGCTACCTACATTGACATATCCCTTACTTTGGTGAACATCAGCTAATACATGTCTAAAGAAGGCTGCTCAGGTCCAAATAGCAGTTTTCGCTTCTCCGCGCGCTTCAGTAACCAGAGACCACCAAAATCGAAGGCTAATTATTCTTTTCACTTCACTGTTCCAATCAAACTTCTCTGTTTAATTTCATACCGCACAACAGTTCAAGTGAGGGCAGCATCACTCCTGCTTGATACAGGCCTCGCGAGCACGGTGCCTGAGCTCAGCCCTTTTCCACCTTGCCACCAGCATGCATAGGGGTCACAAGGGTGATCAACACTTATGCCTGGTATGTCATAACAATTTGCAAAATAATAATAATTGTGATCGACTATGAACATATGTGGTTTCAATTACACTTCACATAGACATTCAGCTTCTTCCACCTCTTATAGATTTAGATGTTGCTCCTGTTAGTAGTAGTAGTTCTTTATCCTCCGGGGACCCTACAGCCCCTTCCCCCACCTATCTGTCTGTTCTACAGAAAGACAAAGGTGGCGGAGAAAACTGTAGCCCTAGTATTACTCTTTCTTCTGTTAATGTAATTGCCCCTGCTTTGGTTATTGCTGCCTCGCCCCCTAGGGCTGCTTCTCAGCCAGGTGAGGTAGATGACCTCGAGGTTTTTGATGATAGTAAATGAACTCTTGTTGGGAAACCCTATCGGAGCAAGCACTCCAGGAAAACGTTTATTAGATGAATTGCCTGAATTGCAACATTAGAGGCATCACTACTCCTGGTAGGAAGCCGTTGATAGTCGATACTATTAGGCGCACTCATGCTTCGATAGTCTGTTTCCAAGAAACTAAAAAGGAGACTCTTACAGAATCTTTTCTTAAATCCCTTGTGGGCAACAGGTCTTTTGCTTGGAATATGCTACCATCCATAGGTTCAGCTGGTGGCATTTTAGTAGGTGTAGACACTGATATTTTTGACGTCCTTGCTTGGGAGAACAAAATCTATTCAGTCTCTTGTCGCCTATGGTACAAACCTAAGGGTATAGAGCTTACTGTAGTTTCAGTGTATGGCTCGCCTTATGATGACGGCAAGGAGGCCTTAATCTCTGAGCTACACTCTATCCTGTTGAATAGCTCCGGGCCCCTTCTTATTGGAGGGGATTTTAATCTGGTTCGCTATCAAACGGATAAAAGCAATGGTGTAGTTGATCAAAAGTGGTGCGAGAAGTTCAATGCTTGGGTTTGTATCTGGGGTCTGTTAGAGATTAAGCTCTCCAATAGAAGATATACTTGGGCTAATAACAACCAAGTCAACCTCATCATGTCAACTATTGACAGAACCTTCTGCAACACTGAGCTAGATGCCATTTTTCCACTTGCCTCTTCGCAGGCCTTGCTAGAATTGGGAGTGACCATACACCTATCCTTTGGGATTCGGGTGTATCTTGTAGGCCTCCCATTAATAGTTTTAAGTTCGAGAAATGGTGGCTCCTTAGAGAGGACTTTAGAGGTTTAGTCGAGAGGATTTGGTCTGAGCCAGTCCGTGGGGCTACCTCTCTAGATAGGTGGCAAACCAAGCTTAGGAAGTTTAGAAAAGGCTCCAAAGGTTGGAGCAGAAACATTGAGTCTGAGCTCCGAAGGCATAAGTCAGATTTGATGTTGGAGTATGATACTTTGGACATCAAATCTGAATCTGAAGAGCTGTCGGTTGAGGAGAAGCTTAGACTTAGACAGATCAATGCAGAAATGCAGAGAATCTGGCTGAAAGAGGAAACTAAGGCTAAGCAGCGCTCTAGGGACAGGGATATTAAAGAGGGCGATCGGAATACTGCTTATTTCCATGCCGTTCCTAATCAACGGAGGTGGAAAACTTTGATTCACTCTTTAGAAGGCCCTGATGGGGAAGTTTCTGAAACACATGAGATGCTCAAGATAGCTACAGATTTCTATAAAGATCTGTTTAGGGAAGAGAGTAGACAAGGTTGTTCGCTTAACGAAGATTTTTTTGATGAAGTGGATAGAGTCACTTCCTCTGAGAATGAGATCCTTCAGGCTCCCTTCTCGGAGGCCGAAGTGAAGAAAGCAGTTTTCGACTCCTATTCTGACGGAGCTCCGGGTCCTGATGGGCTCCCTTTTTTATTTTATCAGCAGTTTTGGGGTTTGATCAAGAAAGACCTCTTAGAGCTCTTTGTTGATTTTCACCAAAACAAACTAGACATTAGACGCTTGAACTATGCTATTCTAACCCTTGTCCCCAAGGAGCAGGATGCAAAGTCCATGAAAAAGTTTAGGCCCATTAGTTTGTTAAATTGTAGCTTTAAAATTTTCACGAAAGTCCTTACTAACAGACTTTCAACCGTTTAGTAGCTAGTAACCAAACTGCTTTTATCAAGGGCAGGTATATTTTAGAGAGTGTGGTTACGGCTCATGAGGTGTTGCATTCGGTTCACAGCTCCAAGGAAAAAGGGCTGGTGCTGAAATTAGATTATGAAAAAGCTTTTGACAAAGTAAACCTGCTTCCTCGAGGAGTTGTTCAGAATTAGAGGTTTCGGGCCCATGTGGATCAGGATGATTAGAGACATAGTTAGGAATGGTTCGGTAGGGGTAAAAATCAACCAAGTAGAAGGTAGTTTCTTTAGAACGGGCAAAGGGCTGAGGCAAGGTGATCCCTTGTCCCCCATTTTGTTCAACCTAGTGGTAGATGTGGTCACTAAATGTTAGGTAAAGCTGCTAGACAGAACCTCATCCAGGGGCTGTGCCCTGATGCAATCCCAGGAGGGGTTATCTGCCTTCAGTATTCCGACGACACAATTTTGTTCGTCCAGAACAACCTAGAGAAAGCCTCTAACCTCAAAACAGTGCTCTCCTGTTTTGAGCAAGTCTCGGTATGAAGATTAACTACTTTAAGAGCGAGTTGATTCCCATTGGTATGGAGGAGGAGGAATTCTCCCCTTTTGCTAAGATTCTCGGGTGTAGAATTGGCCCCTTCCCTATTAAGTATTTGGGGATACCCCTCCACTACGATAAGTTGAGAAGGGAGGATATCCAACCGCTTGTAGACAAAATTCTCAAGAGAATGGCGGGTTGGAGGGGCAAGCTGCTTTCCTATGCTGGCAGGATCCTTCTGATCAAAACTTGTCTAGCTAGTATCCCAGTTTACCTTCTCTCTTTTTTCAAATTCCCCAAGTGGGATCTAGATTTAATAAACACTCAAATGGCGCATTGCTTATGGAGTGATCTAGAGGGCAATAGGAAGCTGCATCTAGCCAACTGGAGCTTGGTGTGCATGAAAAAGGATTTCAGTGGTCTAGGCATTCCGAATCTTAGAGAGGTCAACCTTTGCCTGTTAGGGTCTTGGCTTAAACGCTATATTAGAGACGATGGCAAGCTTCGGAAAGCCATTATAGACCATAAGTATAACACCAACTCGCCGAATATTTTTGCTTGTAACCCCCAGAATGGTTCTCGGTTCTGGAAAGGTGTTATGGAGGTGGTCAAAGCAATTAAATTTGGTTTTAGATGGGTAGTAGGTGATGGTAAATAGATCAGACTTTGGGAGGACACTTGGTTCGGCAATGCTCCCTTAGCAATTCTCTTCTGGGAGATCTATACCATCTGTAATGAACAGGAGGTAACTTTAGCTAACGCTTGGGACGGTGAGCAGTTAAAACTCACCTTCCGTAGGAATTTTGGTCCTAGACTCATGAGAGATTGGGCCATTATGCTAGAGATCTTTCGAAGCATCCAGTTCTCTAGTGACTGTGATTCGTTAGTTTGGTAGTTAGAGAATAAGGGGGTCTACTCCACTAGCTCTCTCTATCATGTCATTAATTTTAGAGGGGTGTGTCCTACTTATATTCTAACCATTTGGAAGCTTAACATTCCCCCAAGAGTCCATGTCTTCTTGTGGCTTCTTTCCCACAATAAGCTAATGACTAAAGATAACCTTATGAAAAGGCAGATCATCAAACCTGAAGAGTGCCTGTTCTGCTCCGAAAAAGAAACTGTTCATCACCTTTTTTTCGAGTGTATAGTAGCTAAGAACATCTGGCCCATTGTTTCTGACATCTTTGCAGTCTCTGTGGGTGATTCCTATGAATCAGTAGCTAGATCCTGGGTTTCAAACACTACAAATTCTGCATTAAATTCCGTTTGCGCTGCTGTATTGTGGATCATATGGAAAACCATAAACGATTTGATGCGCAGGATCTTGAATTTGGTGCAGAGTTGGCGGATTCTTCTCAAGGAACGTGCGTTCCTCAAGCTGGACTCCTGCTGCCAAGCTTTCTCAAGGATGCTGGCGACCCCACACTTGCTGGAGAACGGCTAGGACTCCCGCTCGTTCCCCCTGGAGGTCCTCTTCGCACTGCCGACCACGGCGTGTCTGCTTCGCCACCGTCCAGCCCGAAGAGCGCTGGGGTCAAGATCGCCTCGCTCCTCAGCCCGTCGTCGCCGCTAGACCCGGTGTGCTGGTCACCGCCGCCGGGAAACACGCCAACAAAGAAGCTCAAAAGCTCCAGCGCCCCACCAAGCTGCTTCAACTTTGTTCTGGCTTGATCTTCCCTGTTGGCTGGCTCCTTTAGCTTGTTAGGTTCTCAAATACTTTCGCTTTGAGCTCTTCTGGCTGTAATAAGTGCACTGCTTAGCTCTAGCCGGCTCTCGCTTTGTGCCAGTTTGGCTACTCCTTAGTGGCAGGTCCTTTTTTTTAGCATTTGAACCTCTACGTAGAATGACGCTGTATCTGGTTTTCTTGCATGCAATGAAAGCCGGGGGCGAGGCCCCTTTTATCTAAAAAAAACATTCAGCTTCCGAAATTAAAATACTGCATTAGTGCCTGCAATGCTAGCTTGAAACATTGAGTCATGATTTGGGAGGGTCGTTTTGACACCCGAGCACACGTACTCTGGTTATCTAGACGTCCATGTTGCCTTGTGATCTGTGCACCAGGTCCTTGTCTGTAGTGTTGCAGGCACAGTAAAACGACTGAAGGCGCAGTAACTTTTAGCAGTTGTCCTGTACTACGGGTCCCAGTCTGATGATCGTTTGCATGCTCGTCGACTAAAAGGGGCGGCAAGTAACGCCGATTTTTCATGCCCCGCAAACACCCTTTTTTCCTGCCTAGGTAGGCCTCAGCGAGTCGCATGCCGCCGGCCGCTGCCAAGCCGAACACCACGGCGGGCTTGTTATTGAACATATGCACTAGCCAATATCACAAAAGTCCGAACTGATGGGAAATGTTAGGCTTTATATTTAACATCCCCTCACGTCTAAGCTGTGACGTACAGGAAGACCCTCAGACATGGGATCGATGACAGATGCAACTATTTTTAGATAAATAGTGCGTTGGCCGGGTCTTGAACTTGAGACCTCTTGGCTCTCATACCATATTGAACAGATGTACTACCAATTATCACAAAAATCCAAACTGATGGGAAAGGCTAGGCTTTATATTTAACATCGACTGCAGGCCGGTGCTTGCTGCTCAGCTGCTGGTGGACCGAGGTCCCTTTGTTGAAGAGAAGCTGCTCTATAATGCCGCGCAACGCCACGTTATGCGGAGCTTCTCGCCGGTGACTGGCAGTCTGGCTGCCGCTATTGACCGACCGTTTGATGGAAGTCATGTGGTACGTCTGGCCAGTGGCCATGGTCAATCAGTCGATCATGAACTCCAGAGTGATCGGGCACATCAGCGCCGCCTGGCTGGTACACGCCAAGCCTGGTATGACACAGGCCTCCCGAGGTCAATGGCCTCGACGGACGATCCGATCACGCCGGCTGTCAGCACGTTCATCGCCATGACCACGGAGCCGAGGACAATCCGGAAATCAGAGGCGACCCGCTTGGCTTTCGTCAGCACCCAGAGTCTCGCCCCTCTCCAGCTCTCCTGGCATAGTTCACGAGAAAGAATCGAAGCTTCTGCATCGCCATGTGCAGCTCGGACAGACTGAGCACCGCGGCGCCGTGGAGCGGCTCAGCGGCCAACCCCTCGCGGTTTAACGCGCCGACGTCACGGGCGGCGACGCGAGGGTGAGGAGCGATGGGAGCAACGTCCCTGGGGAGATGGCCGCGCACCGGCACACCGCCGGAACTGCTTTACGCTCTTACACGGCCCAAGATCACGACCTGAAGAGCACGACCCAAGATACATCGACCGGTGGTCGAACTGTTCTTGTACGAAGATTGGAGCGCCACTGAAAGAAAGACCATTGTAGAATCAGAAAAAGAAGTATTCGTATGACAGGATCGATGGCATGTTCTTCAGGTATATTTTTCTGATCGTTGGCAAAATGCTTTTTGTGTGCGCGATAGTTGTTACCTGAAGCTGTCATACACATAGTGTTAGCTGGTGAAGTAGACACCAATGGCTGATCTGGTGATCTAGTACAGCAAGTCATTGAAGAAAATGGTGAAGTTGCAGACAAGGTCGTTGCGTTGTCCGACGAGGTAACCACACACTAGTTATACCATATGACATGGTGTTGATGTTATTGGCTGAATGGTTAACGAGAGTGTGGTGTGGGGTGGTACAGATGTCCGTGGGAAAGCGGAAAAGCTACCTGACACGCGCTCGACGAGTTGCGCGGTTGGCGCAGCAATGGACGGTTCTCTCTCCCCATCTTCTTCTTCCTCTCCTTTCCCCAATTCCTCTCTCCGCACGCACGATTGCTCTTCTCTCCCCAATTCAAACTAGGGACAGGCCGAGCCGGAGCCGCGGCTGGCCGCGGCGGGGCGGAGGCGAGAAGAAAACTTAACGAAGGGGGTGCGGGTGCGTGCTGTCGCCGGAGAAGACGGTGGGGTTAGAGGGATGGTCCGGGGCTGCGCCGGACCGGCGGAGGCCGCGGTTCGACATAGCGGGGCGACGAGGCGGTCGCGGTAGCGCCGCCGGCCGCGGGGGGCGGAAGCAGGCGGTTAGGCCGGCGGCGGCGGCGGGGGCGAGTTCTTTTTTTCCTCCTCCGGCGCCCCCGTGCGGTGGTCCTCCCGTCGCTGTCGGAATGGCCGTACGCCCACGTGCGCTGGTCGGAGAGACCGCAACGAGCGCTCACGCACGCGCAAGCTAGCCCTGCCCAGACGAAAGGGTAATGCACTAGGGATTGCCGAGGGAGAGGAGACGAAGGTAGGATTAGTCATGGATTGCAGAACTTATGTCCTAGCTGGCCGACGTATATTAAACTGAATGCAACACGATTTCTGGTTCGCAGGTTGGCCTAGACTCACCACCAGTTTGAAAACCTCATTGGAAGAAGGCTTCAGCGAGCACAATCCAGTATGTGCCATGTCCTAAAGATGAGACGATGATTCAGACTTCAGAAGTGACCAGTGCAAAGCAACGAAGAAGATGCAGGGGCGCGGATGGTACACTTACCGGACAGGCCATCAATCTCCTTCGTTCCTGCAGGGGTGTTGGCTCGACATCATTAAATTGGTGGTCACGTGTGGGGCATCGGTCTGAAATTACTGTGGTAGAAACAGGCCGAAGGGGACATAATGCAACCGCTGTACACGAATCTTGACGACTTAGTGGGGACAGGATATAAAAGCATCTACGCTCAGGAGCCAAAATGGATTTCCGTCATGATTTATACATCTGTCTGATTGCTTAGAAAAAGGGTCCCTAATCTGTTCCCCTTACTCTCTGGCCGGCCCCACATGTCGGCAACCCCACGCGGTCACGCGGAGAACAAAGACACAGGCAGACGCACAGGACATGCCCAATTTGGCCATTTTCCTCCTCGCTGCCCAGCTCCTAAAATTTTTCCCCAACCAAACCCCGCCGCCGCCTCCACTGACCGACCATGCCGCCGCCGCCACTGGCACCGACGCTGCCGGACGAGCTTAGCGAGGAGATCTTCCTCCGCCTCCCGCCGGACGAGCCCGAGTGGCTCGTGCGCGCATCCCTCGCCAGCAAGCAAGCTCTAGCTCGGCCCGCCTCTCCGCCCGTCGCTTCCACCGGTCGCTACAGCGAGTTCATAGAGCTCCCCCCATGCAAGGTTTCTTTTATTCCAATCCCTACATCAATGAGGAGCCACCCTTCGTCTCCACCACGAAATTCCGCGCGCGCATCCCTGACTCCCAACACGTGGTACTCTGCATTCGATGCGTTGGACTGCCGCCATGGCCTCGTTCTCCTTGGGCGTACCAATGTCTCACCAGAGGAGCTTGCAGTTTTGGACCCCATCACGGGCCGCCGGAGGGAGCTGGGCGCTCCCAGATTCTACAACGCGCTTCGGGCCACGGTGCTCTGCGCCGTGAACGTTTGTGACCACCGCGCGTCATGGTGGCCCCTCCCGGGTGGTCTTCGTCGGTCTAGATGGTGATGCCGCTGGTTACATCGCATATGTGTACGAGTCCTTGCCAGAGACGGGCGAGAGGAGCAAGCCTCATTCTCGTACTCGCCATTGGGGCAAGCCATGCTCTGGTCTTTATCTTGGGCCTCATGCATCCATCCAGCTAGTCCCCCTGTCCTCATCAAAGACACCCTCTACTTCAAGATTGTGTATGATGTTGATTATCATGTGGGAATTCACAAATATGACTTGTGTTCTAAATGCTT